>CAOLHI010003855.1:0-149527 GCA_948474755.1 Ctenosaura bakeri | reverse complement strand
AAAACATGAAAAGAAATTCAAAACAGTTCAGTTTAAACCAATAGAGAATCCTTAGGTCCTTCTTTCAAAACTTTATATTTTCAAAAACTTTGAAAGAAAAGCTCTTTGCCTACTAGCAGAAGGATAGAAAAGAGTAGGCTGTTCTGGCCTCACTGAGAAACGAGTTCTAGAATCTAGGGGCACCCACCAAGCAGGCCCTATTCTGCATCTCCACCAACTCAGGTCCCAGGCAAGCTCAGACCTCAGGTCTTAGGCAGGCTCATACAGGGAGAGCCTTTCTGCACTACACTGTTATAGCGCTATTATTCCATGTGGGTAGGTGACTTGCACAGAAAGAAGACGGGTGACACCTGGCTTGACTACAGTACATGGGAAAAGGATCCAAGAGCCTTAGTAGACTACAAGCTGAACATGAGTCAGCAGTGTGAAAAGGCAGCTAAAAAAGCCAATGTGATTCTGGGCTGCATCAATAAGAGTACAGTGTCTAGCAGCCTTATAACACTAAACTGTTATAGCGTTATTATTCCAGTTTAGCTGCCATGTCAACATTTTCTGCTATTCTGGGGTTTGTAGTTTAGTAAGATCCAAGAGCTCTCTGGTTGAGAATTCTAAGTCCCCCTTCCTAAACTACAAATTCCAGGATTCCATACAATGTTGACATGGCAGTTAAACTGGCATGGCATTATAACAGTGTAGTGTGATAAAGCTCCTAAGTCCAAGGAACTAATAGTACCACTCTATTCTGTCTTGGTCAGACCCCACCTGGAATGCTGTGTCCAGTTCTGGGCACCACGGTTCAGGAGGGATATTGACAAGCTGAAACATGTCCAGAGGAGGGCAACCACAACGGTAGAAGGCTTGGAAACCATGAAGCCCTATGAGGAGAGGCTTAGGGAGCTGGATACATTTAGCCTGAAGAAGAGAAGGCTAAGAGGTGACATGAAAGCTATGTTTAAATATTTGAAGGGATGTCATATGGAGGAGAGAACAAGCCTGTTTGCTGCTGCTCCAGAAACTAGGGCCCTTTCCACACCTTCTCACATTTTCTTCCAGTCGCGATCCCAGCAGTGCCTCTGCCGGGAAGAGACCATGACAGGAACTCTCCCCTCCGCACCGGACTGACTCCCTGCCGAAGACAGCAAGATGGACATGCCTCTTCCTTCCACTGAGCAGCCGGGCACTTTCTTGTGCTATGCTGATATTGGAAAACATCCAGCATCCTCTCTCCCCACCATCTTGTTCTTAGAGCAAGTGGGCATAGCTAGCATAGGGCTTCCTTTCTCTTTTGCATGCCAAAGCTCTACCATTTGCCTTCGTGTCATTTAATTGTTTGATCATAAATACCTCTGGTGTTCAGGTGATCAGATTATGTGACCCAGGATTGTTGTTTGGGTCGTCAGTTCTATAAAAGAAAGAGATTCTTTCTCAGATCTCTCTTTCCTCCTCCATGTTTGCTTCCTCTTCCTCCTCTCTGATCATGCTTTGCATCTCCATCAGAAGGTGGGGAGTTAAGAATAAAGCTACTGCTATTCATTAGCTACTTAGGATGTAGGTTCCCCAATGCATATGTAAATGTAGAAGCCATTAGTAAACTTTTCTAGGTTTGTAACCTGAAACTGCCTGTGTTTGTTTTGTTTCCTTAGTCAGTTTCAGATAAGGAAAGCCACACATAAAAATTTGGGCATGCTTTTTCTGCTACTCTGCTAAAAGGAGGCTGAATCCTTACAGTTTTGGCTTCCATAGAATTTCCCAACAGGGCTAACACCCTGGGAAACTCTAATTCCCAACAGCTACTCACAGGGCAGGTAAGTGGGGGACCATTGCGTGATTGGGGTTCATTGACAGGGAAAGCCCTTCAATGATTTACCCCACAATCGTGCCAGTTGGTGACAGGAGAAGGATGAGACCATGACAAAGTCTTGCAGAAGCATTGTCATGGTCCCACTCCTCTCCCATCCACATGTTGGAATGAAAGCCTCCTGTGGAAAGGGCCTAAGACATGGAGCAATGGCTTCAAGCTTCGGGAAAAGAGATTCCATCTAAACATTAGGAAGAACTTCCTGATGGTAAGAGCAGTTTGACTGTGGAATAGGCTGCCTTGGAGTGTGGTGAAGGTTTTTAAACAGAGGCTGGATGGCCATCTGTTGGGAATGCTTTGATGGTGTCTTCCTGTATGGCAGGGGGTTGGACTTGATGGCCCTTGTTGCTCTCTTCCAGTTCTATGATTCTGTGACTTTAGGGGGCAGCCTGAAAAGATGAAAATGGCACTGGACTCAAGAGGAACAGCCTGAAGTGCTGCCTCTGCTGCTCCCAGCATCTGTTGCCTGAATCAGTTGCTTCACCTTCTCTAATGATAGGGCCAGCCTATCAAGAAAAACAGAGGCATCACTTCAGAGGTTGCTCTGGTGGTGGGAAATGGCCCATCCTTGCTACCTATCAGTTTTGCTACTGGGATCAATATGCACTTGAAAGGACAAATAGCCCCAAGTCCTGGTGTTCCTTGACAAAGAGATAGTCCACATTAGCAACACGAAGCTTCTCTTCCCTTTGAGAAGTCCAGATCAAAGAGTTCTCTGAAGATACCTAGAACAGGTATAATATCTTTGTGTAGGAATTAATATTTTTTTAAGAATACCAGGATTTGGTTTGTGCAGACCACTGACGACGATATGACTGCATGTATGGAATAAGAAACATCCAAATAGATGTCCAGGGAATTGGCTGTGGCCATAAGGTCCCATGGTGGGGAGTCTGGTTCCACAAAATACACACTAACATTAGCAAAATTAATAGTGGCAAAACATCTGGCTGTAGTTCACTGAAGGATTAAGAGGCTGTTGGTACTTTGTTTAAAACCGACATGTAGTTATCAGAGAACCGTTCAGACACCAGTCTAGTTGTGTATGTAGCTACATATTGTTTTTCTAGGCTGTGGGATCCATCTACTGCCACTCCTAAAAACACTGCACAGGGAAAGAGGAAGAAACATTCCAGGAGAAACAAAACATTCCAGAGAAATGAAAACTGAGCCATCAGGGCTTTCCTTATGTTCTTAGCTCAATCTCCATTTTGAGGAACTGAAAGTTTGGTAGTCATGGGCACATTGCATTTGGGCAAAACCCATCATTACTGATCTTATTGAAAGTCCCTTGATGAGTTGCTGGGGAACTTCTCAGTTCCTCGACATGTTTGAAAATCTATTTTGCATTTTCATGAATCTGGCTATCAAATCTGTCAGCGATCAGTTCAGGTAAAATCCATAGCAGGGAAGGCAGCCATGCTTTGCATACAGAAGGTCTCAAGTTCGACCCCAGGTCTGTTCTGCTAACAGTATTAGGTAGAAGGCAATGGGAAAGATCGTTCTGTGACTGTGATTTGGGAGAGGGGCTTCTGCACAAAACAACGGGGCTAGAAGGAGTATTGAAACACTCTCACCTGCAACATCTCATGTAAACAACGAACAACAACATATTCCTGGCAATGTAATATCATGGGATGCAACCAAGATATCAGAGTGTACCCATGCGTGTGTGGGATATTCAGAGGTGGTCTTGCCGGTTACTTCCTCTGAAATATAACTACGGTCATGGCTGTCTCCGGAGTGGTGCTGGTCCCTGAGTCTTTGGATGCCAATCCCTGGTGCGTTTCCAGGAAAGAAAGAAACAGTTGTACCTAATGGGCACTTATTTAGTACCTGACCCTGGCACATTGGAAAAAAGTAATTGCTGGTTCCTCACATGTGGTAGCCTGAGATGCACTGCCCTACAGCTGCTGGTATTTCTTGGTGGTTTCCCATCCAGGTATTAATTAGGCCTCATCCCTGCTTAGCTTCCAAGATCAGATAGGGTCTGGTACCTTCAGGGTATTTACATTCTACTATGTTGCTTGTAACTCACTATTTCCAAAATGCCCAGGTAGCACCTTCAGGATATGGGTATGCCTATAGCGGTGCTAAAAGCAGAGTGGGGGTTGGTCATGGGTGTCAGGCCAATGTCTTTATAAGTTTTGTTGACAAAAAGTTAAATTAGATAGAACACCGGGGGGAAAACAAAGACAAAGGGACAGCTAGTTCTTGAAGAAGTCACAATGGCCTCCTAAGTACAGATAATTAGCTTTTTACAGTGCAGGGAGCAGCAGTGCTGACACTGGAAATCAATAATAAAAACTGGTTTGAGGGTGGGAAAAAGATTAGTGGAGGAGACATCCTGGTTTAGATCTAGATCAGATAAGGCACCAGGTAATGTGCAATCCAAAGCATGTTTGCCCAGATGTGAGTGTGGTTAGTGTGGCTCATTCCCAGATAAGCATATATGAAACTGGAATCCTATGTATGTAGACTTACCTGGCAGTACGCCTTGTTGAAATCACTGGGATTAACCTGGAAAAAAAAGATAAGCATATATGAAACTGGAATCCTATGTAGACTCACCTGGCAGTATGCCTTCTTGAAATCACTGGAATTAACCTGGAAAAAAAATTATCCACTACACAATAAAAATGCTAAAATTCTGATTGAAATAGCCATTTCCTACTCGGCAATCCACATTAACTGTATTTGAATGTCTAAAAAGTGTGCCAGTGACAAACAGCACCATTTGCGAAAATGCCAAAATACTATTTCTTGTTGTGACTGCCAATTGTGTGCTGGTGCAATTGTGCTGAGAAGCAGGCTTCATTTCAAACAATTAGTTAAAACTGATTGTGTCAAATGAAGCCTGCCTCTTGGTTCAATTGCACTGGTGTACAATTGGCGCTCCGAACAAAAAGGTAAATGGGACAAGGCTTTATAGCCTCCAACCAATTCATCCAGCATTCAGCACAAATCATGAAGACTCCTTTATCTGAATGCATTTGAACCTGGCAGCATACTGCCTCTTCTCCTTGTGTCTTTTAACAGCTGCCTGAACAGGCAGGGATTCAACAGCCAAGATGTTTCCCACCATCCCTTCATCTCCCAGCCAGAGCAAACTGCACCTGTTGAATGTCTAACCTCGCAGCCATTAGGCCTATTTGAAATGCTTTTGCGCAGTCAGACCATAATCGCTTTTGAGCCTGTAAAAGCAGCTCAATGCCCTTTCTGAGACCCCCAGCTTTATGTGCACTGCGAGGTTATTTGCAGTCAAAACCAACCCTCCCCCCAACTCCATTCATTCCGCAACACTTCTCTGCTCCCTGTAGAAATTCCTTCTCTCTCCCTCTCAGACCCCCAGATTAGGTGAGGTGGGGGCACTGAGCAGGGAACCTGGCAACCAGCGTCTGATTAAATCCTTGTGTGTTCTCTTTCCTTGCTCTTTCTTTCTTTCTTTCTTTCTTTCTTTCTTTCTTTCTTTCTTCTCTCTCTCTCTCTCTTGTTTACCATGTCCAAAGAAGAAGCACAGAATATACATTATAGGGGAAAACTCTGCATATTTGGACAGTATTCTTTTTTTTTTAAATACTCTTAATCATAGCTGGAAGACTGAAACAAGCAAAGATAGATTGCATGTAAAAACAAAAGCCTCAAAGCATACAGCAGTGTTGTAGCTGCATCATAGACTCATAGGGTGTTGGAGTTGAATCTTGAGAATCAGCTAGTTCTACTGCCCTGCTCATATCTTGCAGGTTTATAATCATATAATTTTGCAAGAATCTTGCACGAATCTTTCTAGTTTAGAATCATAGAATTTTTCAGTCATGTGGAGAGGTGGAATTAAATTAAAAATCCAAGCAGATAGATGAACGTATTAACTCAGAGATAAATTCAGTTTCCAGTGGGATTTAATCCTATGTAGAAACCCGCAGTACCAGCTCTTTCACATCTCCATATATCTTCCTGCCCCACACACAGGTCAATCTTCTTTGTTTCTGATACTGATAAGACCCCGTAGTAGCATCCTCTAGCTTGTGCATCCTTTTCATAATGGGGTTGCAATTTCCCTTTCACATCCATATGTCCATGTGCCTTCAAAGCACCTATCGATTTATGACAGTGCCATCATGAATTTCATGTGGTTTTCTTAGGCAAGGAGTACTCAGATGTGGCTTGCCATTGCCTTCCTCCGGCCATTTCTGCACTAGACTGTTATATCACTAGGCTTCCACTTGCAACATCCTATGGAATCCTGGGGTTTGCAGTTTCGGGAGGGGCCACCTGGCCCCTCCCAAAACTGCAAACCCCAGGATTCCATAGGATGTTACAAATGGAATAATAGCACTATAACAATCTAGTGTGGAAATGGCTTCTGAAATATAGCCCAGAGCAAATGGTATTCCTCGGGGGTCACAAATCAAACCACTAACCAAGCCCGGACCTCGTACCTTCTAAGATAGAGAGGACCTGATGCCTTTGGGGTATTTAGGCAGTTTTCACATACATGACATCCCTTTCTCTTACCATCTCCCCTTAAAATGGTAATTGCTGGCTAATCCAGTTTCCCATCTTTTCTGTCCCCTTCCATTCTTTCACAATAATCTCATGCATGTTACAATCCACCCACCTATCAAAGAAAATGTCATCTGAGCACCCCTAAAAGGCTATCAGAATGGCAGAAGTTCTTAAGTATTGTTCTTTTGCAACCACCCGTAGAGTAACCAGGCTTTCTGAAAACTGGGTTATTCCTACAATCCTTTTTTTTTGGTGGAAAAATGGAGAAAAATAAGTAGAAAAGTCGGCCGACCCTCTGCTACATGTATGCAGATGTAATAGAATGCACTCATGTTTGGCTCACATAAAGTGCTTCAACATACAGAACAGAAAGAGATGCAGGTTTTATTAAAAATTAAGCTTGCATATTAATGTAGCCCTTTGTTTGCTTATTTGTCATGTGGCATGTGTTTCAGGAAAAGGTTTGCTGAATAAGTTATAAGTTATTTATCCAAAGTGCCAGAAAGTACTCCCCTTAACCATAACTTTACTCTCAGTGTTGTTGAGAGCTGCAACTTAATTTTGACCCAGATGAAGCTTACAATAGCTCTCATTTCAGCTGGGTTGGCAATGCCGATATAAAGTGGTCATTGGTCAGAATACACTTGGAAAAGCTACCATTTGGACTATCTCTCCAACAAAGCCCAGCCATCATGGTTACTGGTCATGCTGGCTGGGAATCTGGGGAGCTGTAGTCCAAACAAGTAACTTTTTTCTAAGCTCTGCTCCTTTGAATTGATAGATTCAAACTCTACTCCAGTGGGTGAACAGAATTTTGAATGCAAGCCCTTCCCCATTGTATTGTTTATTGTTTTTAAAGTCTTTTAGAGTGTATGTTTTTAACATGGTTTTTAGTTTAATTCCATTTTAATGTGGCTTTTTGCATGTTTTTAATTGTAATATTTTCAATGTGTGAGCTGCTTTGAGTTCCACTCTTGGGGGAAAAGCAGGATATTGTTATTGTTGTTATTGTTAAAAGTGCAACACTTAATCCACTCCAGCACCTGGGTCTCATTCACAGTACAAAATTACACCATTGTCATTCCATATTAGCTGCCATGGTTCTGACCTATCCAATTCTGGGATTTGCAGTTTATGGTGGGGCATGCTGAATTCTCAGAGGGCTCCAGTGCTTTACCAAACTACAAACCCCAAGATTCCATAAGATGGAATCATGGCAGTTAAAATGGCATGAAGTGGCAGTGAAAGTGCTATTATTGGGTAGAAGGAATGGGCCCTGGGGCTCCATCCTGTTCCTCAGTGCCTAGCATGCTAAGTCAGTGTCTCTCAGACCTTTAGGAGTTGATCATACAATAAGTTTGCTGCATGATGGCACGGGCTTAGTTCTGTGTTTGATCTTTCCTTATAACGCAACGTCATGGCCATCCCATTGTTGTGTTGCATTTCCACTTTTATTGGATCACATCTTTTCATCGATGGGAAAAAACTGTTAATAATTCAAACATCGCTGCTGTTCAGCTATTGCCTCTTGGTTACTTTTGTTCCCTTCCAGTTCCGATATCTGGATAGTAATTTGGTGTGACTGGGTGTGGTTTTCATTTTCTCCCTATCCCCAGGCGGTGTAAAGTCACACCACTTCCAGGGTCTGGACAAAGAGGATATCATGGCACACTGGAACAATGTTGCTTTTACTCCATTCCTGGTACATATTTCTTTTTTAAAAAATTGTTTTGCTGCAATTGCGCTGCTCTGGTGGTTTCCAACATACCACAATTATGCAATTGCAGCAAAACAAACAAAAAAGAAATAGGTACCGGGGAACAGAAATTCTGCAATTGCTGCCTCCTCCCCAAAAAAATAGAAAAGGAGAGGGGGAAAAAAATAAACAGTGCACATATGCTACTAAGGCAGACACAGGTAGCAAGGCAGGGTCAGTAAGGCAGTGTGGAAGACTGATTGTGGGAATATGCATTACTGAAGCAGCACCAGAGCGTTATTGCAAAGAAGGTGCGAAAGTGATTGTTTCCATACCGGTATGTTTCCTTTGGTTAAATAACATGATTGTTGCAAGGCAACAGACTGGTATGATAAAGTCCTTAGTGAAGTGTTTCCATATCTACTGGGCTGCCTATTGGCCAGAATGTTCATTTCTAATACTTCTTGAGATAAGAAATCCATTGAGCTTATTGTGCCCTGCCTCTGGAATCAAATGTTCACTAATACAAGAGAGGACTGGAAGCATTTCAAGCCTTATACATTAAAACAGCCACACCCATCTTTCCCCCTGCTTAACTGATCACGTAGGACGGCAGAAATGATAGTTTGTGATAAGTTGTGAGAATTAGTTAAATAAAAAAAACTAATATCACTTTTCTAAAGACTTGATATGGTCGAAGATAAGTACTGCTAGGTCCCAAAGTGTCAGTGGGAGCACGTCCTTTATTATGTATTTCCTGTTATCTTGTGCCAATGTGATGGGATAAAACCCTAAATAGAAACACAAACTATTAATTTTGACATGAATAAAGACTATGTTAGATACCTGGTGGATGCTGGGAACAGGAGCATGAAGTATACCTTGTGGATGCTGGGAACAGGAGTATGAAGTATACCTGGTGGATGCTGGGAACAGGAGCATGAAGTATGGTGGATGCTGGGAACAGGAGCATGAAGTATGGTGGATGCTGGGAACAGGACCATGGAGTATACCTGGTGGATGCTGGAAACAGGAGCATGAAGTATACCTGGTGGATGCTTGGAACAGGAGCATGAGGTCCAGGTTATTTGAAGGCTATATTGTCTCATACAAACCTGACTGTGTTCAACAACAACAACAACAAGTATAAATGTTTATTTATAACACCCTTTTCAGCACCTTTTCAGGGGTGGAACATCAACATGTTCAGTCAGGGATAAAGACAATAAATCCCCAACACACCACCAGTCACTACCTATCTCAGCACCTTAAACACAACTCACGGGCTTAAGCTGATGAATCAGAGAGGAAGGTCTTCAGCCATTTATGAAAATGGTTGAGATCCTCCTCCAGCCACAGGTCCAAAGGAAGGCATTTCCACAAATGTGAAGCCAGACCTTGAAACGCTGGCAGCCTTGACAGAGCTGTGTGCATTGCTGGAACAAACAGTAATCCTTTGCCTGTAGAATCTTAAATTCCTGGATGGAATGTCCCATACTATTTGAGCTGCGAGGTATTGAGGGAGGTTAAAGCAGATCTTCTGCAGGAAACTGGTACTGTCCCACCAGCCTCACAGGGACATGGGGGAGGATGGGGGAGAGGTCTTCTCCATGGCTGCTCCCATGGAACTCTGGGGACTCTGAGAACTCCCTTCCCAGAGGGACTAGATTGGAACTCTCCTTCCTATCTTTCTGCAAGCTGGTAAAAACGTTTATATTCTGGAAAGTCTTTTGTAACTGATTTTACAAAATTATTTTTTAAGGAGAATCAGAGCTTTTATGAGGTGTTGGACTTCTCTTTTTGTTTTTCTTATTGTTTTGATAGCTTTTGTTTTAAACTGTTTTTAACTTTATAATAGCAGAATTGCTATTAACTTTTATATCCTGTGAATTTTCAACTGTTTATTTTCGTTGTTGTAAGCCCCTTTGAGTCTCATACTGGGAGAAAGGCAGGATATATATGAATGAATGAATGAACGAATGTATAAAATAATATAATGTATAAAATAATAATGTATAAAATAATAATATAAAGAGGAATAATTCCAAAAATGTATATGATAGGTGCTGTAGCTTTAATCTCAGATGAAGCTCCTCTTCACTTTTATTAGGGACTGTTTCATGTGAATTTTGCTAGAAATGTTTCACACTTTAACATTGGGTAACTGGTTTCAGTAATCATCTCTTAAGAAAACCCCTGAGAAAACAGAGTTGCTATTCCAGGATATTTGAATGCACTCACTTATCCTTTGCTTCTTTTTAGACAAAGGAAGGGCATTAGATTAACGGATAGCCCAATATTCTTGTTAGATGAGCATTTGCTTGAATTTCTGCTTTTAGGCAAAGTGAGGCAGCCATCTCATCTTGATGCTTTCAGTGTCATGAAAGGACAGCAAAGTTTTATCTATTTAATATGTTTCTGTCGGGTTGGAGGCAAGGTACTTATGGGAATTTCTGTCTCTGTTATTTGGGTGGGGTGGACTCACCTGCTGCTCCATTTAAGGAAGAAAATATATTGAGGCAACCCTAGTTTGAGATTCCTCTGCTCCACATCTGAGTACAGAATCTTCTTCATGAACTCAATCCATTTTCTGTGCTGCAATCCAGTATGCTCAATTCAGTATGCTGCTCCAGTGCCTTGCATACTCAAAATTAAGTACTAGTATATGTAATACCTTAAAAGCACCAGATCCCATGTGATCTTCGATGGTGAGCACGGTCCACCCTGGTTACTACTTGGAGGGGAGACTGCCAATGCATATCAGGTGCTGTAAGATATTGTGATGGACTTTAGGGGAGTAGCTATCCTGGGGGTTAGAGACACCACCCAGCAAGAAGCTGCTAGGCAACTAGAGTGGCCACTCCAGTGAGAAACTCTGCCCTTTAGTGAGAAGGAGGAGTTGGAGACCTGTAAGAAAAAATGTATAAATAGCAGGCACATTGAATTGGTTTGGAGTCAGACTTCCAGGAGAAAGGGCTAAAAGTCAGTCCTTTAGCCAGAGAGTTTCTCAGTCAACCAAGAGGGGGGTTGTTGAAAGGGGACCCCAATGGCCTTGCTCTGGCCAAAATTATGCTTCACCTGTACTGCAGGAAAGCTTTCTTTTACCTACATGTGTCACCTTACAAGAGGTATGCATTGGCAAACCTCCTCTGAATAAATCTTGCCAAGAAAACCCTAGCATAAGGTCATTATATGTTGGAATCAACTTGAAAGCAATTAAAAGACAACACATCATCTCACAAAGTAATAGGGATCTCAATACTCAATCAGCAATACTTATGTATCCGCAATGACTGCAACCACAAACAAAAAGGTCTCAAAGGGATGGGCCTCCAACATTCACAGAAGCACTGTGCAAAAATATATGGGGGGAACCCTAATTTGTGGTGGAAAGGAACGCTCCAAAAGCTCAGTAAAACCAGAGTATAGCTAACAGCCACAGAACATATGGCTTTGGGGTCAGGGGGTTGAAAACAAGGGCCCCTTTCAAACTACATAACTATAGTGCTATGATTTCACTTTAATTCCCACAGCAACATCTTATGGAATCCTGGGATCTGCAGTTTAGGGAAGGGTACTACAAATTCATAGCCAGGGAGCTCTAGGGTCTCACCAAACTACAAGCTCTAGGATTCCATGGGGTGCAGCCATAGCAGTTAAACTGATATTATAGTTCTATAACTGTGCAGTGTGAAAGGGCTGAAGATGGGAAGTGAAATAGAATGGATTATCCCAAGCCAGGAGGGCTTCATAATTAAAATGTTTATACTCTGGGAAAAATGACTTTTCAGATACAGGAAGTTCTTCTTTAAGGGAAAACTTTGAAGTGATTGATTTCTGTATTGGAAAACTGAAAGGGTAGAGTTAACAGTCCAGCCGCTAATCATTTCATATACAAGACTATGAAATGGTATAAAATGAAGGTGCTTGGATACATGGCATCACTTCAGAGTATATCTGTCAGGTGGAAGATGCCAGTTTTAAAAGCTTTCTCACATTTTTTTTAAATATAAGTGAAAAGCTGCATGTTGCTGAGAAAGAATGTAGTTCAGCCTGCATCCTGCTGTGCTAGTTTTCTTCTTGCAGGGAACCTTTTGTGGAAGGAAGCATTCAGAACAGTGATGCTTAACCTGCAGTTCATGGTGCTACAATCCATCCTACCACCATGAATTTTGTAAAGTTCTTTGCCACCTCAGTCTGATGTGTTCTGTATCTAGACCAGGACAACAAAACATAGCAATGTTGTGAGTTTGGAGAAGTTACTCTGTAGTACAGCTCTCAAAATCTTCCAGCCAGCATGTCCACTAAGTTTGAATTTGAGTTTTACTTATATTAGATCTTCCTGCTATTCTAGATGAACAGGGTGGAAGTATTAGCAAAACAAAAAAATACATCTTTTGGAAAGAAATAAAAACATACCAAACACTGTAGTGCCAAAAGGGGGAGGGTGGAACCCAGAAAAATGGGATTGCCTAAATAATCAGGATATCATGTAATATGAATGATATTTGTAAAAAAATGGTAGTATAAATAGAAATGAACAACAGAAATATCTTATTCTTTTGACAATATACAATCATCCTCAGAATTTAGAGCAAACGTTAAGTTAATGCATACAAAGAATCTCTACTAATTAGCTTACATCCCAGGTTGCGGAATACGCAGTAAGGAATATTGTCCCCCCTTTTTTGCACCAAACCATTAGCAAAACATGTATTTTGCAAGCTGTTGTTCCAGCTTAAGTATCAAAAAGAAAAACTGACCCCCACAAGGCAGACTAAAGTGGTATGCCCCAAAATAGCCTGCACGATGTGACCCTGTTGCATGTATATCACTTGGTTTCTCCAAATGCACAATAAAAAAATGAAGTGTGTAAGGTGCAAAACTAGGGGTATGGCCATATAATCCTCTGACATCTCGTAACAGTTTGTATGCTTTAGTTGACTCATGCTGGAGATTAAACAAGACTTAACAAGATAGAAAATGAGTGATAAGACAAATGCAAAGATGGGATCCTGCTAGAGCATGTTCCATTGTGGAAACTACCACAAGTGTAAACCAGTAGAAGCAGGGCGTGTTGGGAACCAGGTCTCCAAGCTGGGTGGGCAGGCCATGAGGGAGAGACCAACCACTGAGAAGGGTGGAAGTGCATGGACCTCTTATGATGTGATTGACAGCAGCCACCACTGGAGCAGAGGGGTAGCCAAGGCAAGACAACACTGCAACCTAAGACAAATCAGAAACAGACTTTCAGAAGAGAATCTACAAGGTGATTTTTTTTTTTTTTGAGGACTTCCATTACTTTGCTGCAAAGCTTGGAAACATCATTTAAAAAAACAAACCCCTAACTTCCAGAATCCTCCCACCAGTATAGCCGCTGGCTATGCTGGCAGGGAGATTCCAAAAGTTGTTAGAATCTTTTTACAGACTTTGATGGAATGGCATGGGAGCAAAGGCAGGGTGCTAGTGTTTCTTCTTGGTTCATCCCAAGAAACTGCAGACGTCCTAAAGAAACAACAGATTTTTAACACTAACATAGAGAGATCTTGCAACACCTTTGAGACTACTGGAGAGAAAGAAGTTGGTAGCATAAGCTTTCGTAGATGTCTACAGAAGCTTATGCTGCCACCTTCTTTCTGTCAGCTACAAGATCTCTTTGTATACTGATCCAGACTAACACAACTATGTCTTTGAATTCTACTGGCTTACAAGATTAACACTAGCATAGTGGCCACATGTGCCTAGAACAATGCTTCTCCACCTCTGATCTCCAGCTGTTTTGTACTTCAACACCCAGAAGCATGACCAATGATGATGGATTCTGGGACCTGAAGTCCAAAATATCTGGAGGACTGAAAGTTGAAAACCACTGGGCTAGAAGATTTTGGGAGTTAATTTTGTTTTTTGAAATAATGTTTCCAAGCTGTGCATCAAAGTTAGAAAACAGGCTCAAGCCAGAGAGCCATGTAGCATAGTGATTAGACTGTTGGACTAGGACTCCAGAGGAACAGGGTTCTGATCCTCACCCAGCCATGGAAACCCAGTGTGTGACTAAGCCACTATCTCTCAGCTTCAGAAGAAGGCATTGGCAAACCTCCTCCGAATAAATCTTGTCAAGACTTGAAAGCACATAACCAGGGCCATTTCCGCACTACACTCTTATACTGTGATGATTCCACTTTCAACATCCTATGGAATCCTGGGGTTTGTAGCTTCAGGAGGGGCTGCCTGGCCCCTCCCGAAACTGCAAACCCCAGGATTCCATAGGATGTCGAAAGTGGAATCATAGTGCTATAACAATTTCGTGCGGAAATGGCCCATGACAACAGAGCCACATACCGAACCCTGCTTGGTAAGTTGCCATCATAGCAGTGGCCATGCTGGCTGTGGAATTCTGGGAACCACACTCCACACAGAAGCAACTTTTCCAAGCTGAATTAAGCTTCCAAACCGATCCCAGTTGGGAAATGAGTATATCGTTAAGTGTTATAAACTGGTAGAACACGGTGCAGCTCTTGCCGAACTGCATTTCATACTTGGGGAGGGGGTAAGTGAGGAAGATGTGGTGCTAGGAAGGCAAGACCTTGGGTGAGGTGGACTGGAGCTCATGGAAGCTTGAAGGGATTTGAAGGGATGCCACGTAGAGGAAGGAGAGGGCTTGTTTTCTGCTGCTCCAGAGACCAGGACAAGGAGCAATGGATTCAAGCTGCAGGAAAGGAGATTCCACCTGAACCTCAGGAAGAACTTCCTGACAGTCAGGGCTGTCCAGCAGTGGAATCTGCTGCCTCCCAGTGTAGTGGAGTCTCCTTCCTTGGAGGTTTTTAAGCAGAGGCTTGATGGCCGTCTGTTGGGAGTGCTTTTAGGGTGTTCCTGCATGGCAGGGGGTTGGACTGGATGGCCCCTGGGGTCTCTTCCAACTCTACATTTCTATGAGTCTAAGCTTCTGCAAGAACAAAACAGTTGGCCTCCACTACTGGGGCCATTTCCACCCTACACCGTCATAGCGCTATGATTCCACTTTCAACCTCCTATGGAATCCTGGGGCTTGCAGTTTAAGGGAGGGCCCTTTAGAATTCTCAGCCAGAGAGCTCTTGGGCCTCAGGAAACTCCAAACCCCAGAATTCCATAGGAGGTTGAAAGTGGAATGATAGCACTATAACAGTGTAGGGCGGAAGGGGCCTGGATCCCATTATGCCTTTATGCACCCCTCCCTCTTTCCCTTTGCCTAGCTCGTGTTCCCACGATCCTCTCTCCCTCTGTCTTGGAGCAGCATTGCCCCGCCCTGCCCGGGGCCCCCGCCTCCTCCTCCTCCCCCTCCCCGGCCCCCCTCCCCGCCTCCCCCTTTCTTGCGAGGTGGGTGTGTCGCCTTTCCATTCGGACTTTTTGGCCGGGGTTTCTCCCGACGTCAGGGAGGCGTGCCCAATCAGAGCCCCGGAGCCCGGCACTCCGGCGTCCCGGCCCATCTGGCCACGGGTCAGGTGACGCGCCCACTCGCCTATTTAGAAACGACCCCGGGCGCCCGCCGCACTTCCAGCCGCCCCGCTCGCCGGCGCTGCGCGGGCTCGTCTTGGCGCCTCCGCGCTCCGGCTCGCGGGTCCTCCTCGGTCCGGCGGGTTCCTCCCGCGCGCGCGCTCCCTTGCTCCCCGCGAAGGCTGGGCGCTGCGAAGCGATGCGAAGCAGCCTCGCTCGCCGGCTGGCGCTGGGGCTCCTGCTGCTCTGCCTCGGGAGGGTCGGAGCGGGCAGCGCCCCGGAGGGGGACCCAGAAGGGAGAGAGCCTCTCCGGGAAGGTAAGGCACAGCGAGCGGGGATGGAGGAGGAGGAGGAGGAGGGCTGCCGCGTGGATCGTCGGAACGGCGCCCCGCAGGAGGATCGAGGCGAGGCGCTGCGGTTCCCGAGGCGTGGGAGAAGTTGGATCGGATGGGGAGGGCTGGCCGGTGCAAAGGGATGGAGCGACCCGGGGGCGGCGTGGGGCTGCCTCCCGCGCCCACCGCCGGCCCCGATCCGGCTCAGCTGCCTCCCGCGCCCACCGCCGGCCCCGATCCGGCTCAGCTGCCTCCCGCGCCCACCGCCGGCCCCGATCCGGCTCAGCTCGCCTCCCAGCGCCCCACCGCCGGCCCCGATCCGGCTCAGCTGCCTCCCGCGCCCACCGCCGGCCCCGATCCCGGCTCAGCCGCCTCCCGCGCCCACCGCCGGCCCCGATCCGCGCCCCACGCCGCCCCCACGTCGCTCGCCGCGCGCGTCTTGCGCCCGCTTGGATTGCCTTTTGTGCGGGAGGCTGGAACGGTGGCGAGCCGGCGTGCGCCCTCGCTCCCTTGTCTTTCGGACCCGGTATCTCCTTCCCATGTGTGCGTGGGAGTGGTGAAGCGCAAGAGAGCAGAGTTTAGGGAAAGTTACTTTTTTGTGGGCCCCCACTAGCCCTGCCGACTGGGGCGCCGTTGGGAGGGGGGGTTCCAGGATTTCTAATGCCAAAAAAATAATTTCGGCCCCAAACTGTGAAATCGAGGTATTTTAAGTGCATGTGAGGATTCCCAGCCAGGGAGGTTTTTGTCTCGCTGCGCTACAGAACCCGTGGAAACAAGAGGTCTTTCCGCACTGCACTGTAATAGTGCTATTATTCCACTTTCAACCGCCTGTGGAATTCTGGGGTTTGCCTTTTAGGGAGGGGTCTTTAGAGGGCCTCAGTAAACTACAAACCCCAGAATTCCACAGGATGTTGAAAGTGGAATAATAGCACTATAGCAGTGTAGTGCGGAAACGGCCAAGGGCTCCTTTAAGCTGTGTGTGTGTGTGTGTGTGGAAAGACCACGCGGGTGCACACCTTAAAGAGTTGTGTGTTTGGGGTGGGGAACTTGGGCATTTTTGTCCTCCGGAGGAATGGAAGTAGAACCTGGCTTTTGCCTCCCTGTTGAAGCCATGTGTGCCTTTCTCTTTCGAGGTAAGACAGGGCAGAATGGAAAGTGGATGTTTCTGGCTTCCTTGTGTTGTGAGACACCCTTCCCCAGCCTGGGACTTTCCAGATGTGCTAGAGGAGCACCAGTTCCATCACCCTGGGAACCTAATGTTTCTGGACGATGCACTGGGCAAAGTTGTTAAGTACTGTGTTGAAAGAGCAATTGGGTTGCCACCTCTCAACTTTTTCTTTTTAAGGTGACCTTTCTTTGGCTCTGATCAGGGGTTTGGCTCTTAAAGCATCTTAAAATAATCTCGATAGGGCACACAATCCACCAGAAGGATCTTCTGGGCAATGCCCATTGAAAGGAAGGAGAGCCTCGCAGGATCACTGTTGTACCCTTGAACTGAATGGAAGCTTTAATGCTGGGTTGTGCCTTTACACAATAAGCTGCTATTCCAGAAATACAGGTTCCAATCCTGTACCCACTTCCAACTTACCTGGGATTCAGTTGTATAGACTCAGCGGGATTTGCATCTGAGCAAATGTGGAACTGCACCGCAGGGCCCTTATTTTAGTTTGCGTTACTGATGAGTGTGCTAACACCATTCTTGATTTGTGCCAACAGGCTCTCAGGTTTAAAGGAGCTGAGTTGATGAGGATTATTGCTCTGCTATTAATAGGAAATACCTAAAGAGACAAATGTTTGCTGGGTATTAAGTTTTTATTTTAAATCTGATTGAAAGTCCTGCAGTTGAGGAAGGACGTAACAGCTTGTTGGAGCCAGAATTCAAAGGCAGAGCCACGTTAGTCTGGATCAGTATGCAAAAGGATTTTGCTGCACCTTTGAGATTAACTGAGAGAAAGAAGTTTTGTAGACCAATTCTATTTTATCCAACCACATCAGACAAAGTAGACTCCGTCTACAAAAACTTATGATACAAACTTCATTCTCTCAGTCTCAAAAATGCTACAACATCCCTTTGCAAGCTGCTTGGAGTATTCATGCTTAGAATTAACATCTCAGGGACCAAGCCTATTTTGAATCCAGCTGTATGAACAAGATGTTTATCTGCAGCAGCTCCTTCTCCTTACCCAGAGATAGAGAAGAACTCTGCATACACTTAAAAGTCCTTGTTTATTCATAAATTTCTGCCTCCAGACTTTGAAGGCACAGTTTTAGACACACTTAGGTGAAATAAGCCCTGCATATTATAATGCAGAAAACTAGACCTGCCTGTATTAGATCTTAGAAGACATCAAGCTGGGCTTGAGTCTGGTTAATGGGAAGCTGGAGTCTTTGTCTGTGGAGTGGGGGAAATGAGTTTGGAGGGGGGCTTATTTCTGGTTCAACGTGCATGGGATTCCAAGCCATGTTAGATTGGGGATCTGGGGCTTTACAATCCAAAAGAGCAACTTTTCTAGCCTCTGAGGATGCTGTGATGATATTTAACATTTTCCAAAAGCACTCAGCAGAGGAAGCCTATTCCATATTATACTTCTGTCTCATTGATAAGCTTCTTTATGGACTCCCAACAATCTTACTGTCCTCTTGCTTTTCTTTCCACTGCTGCACTTACAAGACTGGCCATTATAAGACATTAGGCACAATTGAAAAGGCATCAGGTGTCAGATACAAGGGGCAGCAGACACCCAGCACACTCCTGTTGGAGGACAACAATTGTGCTACATGGCTGTCCTGCACCTAATTGGTGCAGTGGAGGATCCTTTCTCGTTACTAGTGTCAAAGCTTGGGAAACACAGTGGTTTGGGACTACACTTTCCAGAACGCACTGGCCACACTGAGGGATTTAGGAGACTGTTTCTGTGGAGGAAAAAACCAAATGCCAGCCCACTTCTGTGCATGGAACAGTTGGGGAGACATTTGTCCTTTGCCTCAGAGAGCAGAAAGTCTTAGGCTGATTGTAGCCCTTTGAAATTTTCAGGGCAATTTGTAAGAAATGGCAGTCAGGG
Source organism: Ctenosaura bakeri (assembly GCA_948474755.1). NCBI lineage: Eukaryota > Metazoa > Chordata > Lepidosauria > Squamata > Iguanidae > Ctenosaura > Ctenosaura bakeri. Next base: position 130,603 of record CAOLHI010003855.1, on the reverse strand, counting down.
ACACTTCTCTTGCTAGTGTGTGCCTGTTGTAGGTCGTTTAACTAGTTCTGTAGCACGAACAGGTAAAACCAACTTGCTGCTGTGCTAGAACTCAATATAACTCTACTTCTTGGCACCTGAATTTTATTATTTCTTCTTACATATTAAGTGTATGGGCCTTCAAGATTATGCATCTAACTTAAAGGGTGTATTCCTAAAAGTCCTAGATGCTCCACTGGTTTTAGGATTCTTATTTCTTCTACTTCTTTTGACAGTGACATTTCATAGTTCCATAGCCTCCAATAAATATTTCACAGATGAAATCTGGGACATGTGTGTTCAAGCAACCTCAGAGTGGGTCAAGATGGCAAAAGTTATTAAAGAGGAAGAAAATGCAGACTAGGAAAGGCAGTGGTTTGCTTCTGGTTGAGTCCACAGGGAAGAGCAAGATTCTGCCCTCTCCTCTTCCCCCTGAAGACTAATTGGTTGCAGACTACTTTTGCACATTGAGTTGCAGTGATGGAAGTAAGCTGGGAACAAAGGGGGAAAGTGGGAGAAGGAGAGAGAGAAACTGGGATATTTTAAAAGCAGCTGAAAAAGTGGGACTGGAAAGGATTAATCAGAACTGTCCCTGTCCAGTCAGGACAGTTGAAGAGTAAGTAGTTCTTTGATTCTAACATAAAGGATTTGCTGAAATTTTACGGAAACTCTTGTAAGTGATATAGCTCAAGAGACAGCTCTGCCCCAGTTCTCCCAACAGAATGCCTATAAAGAGTAACTATCATTGTAATCAGTTTCTACACAGGTATGTTCTTCCTGAAGCAACTTTGTGATATAAGTGTAAAATATGAACACTATTTAAAACTGCAAACTGCAACAGCTACTGAGTTTGAGGGACATGATGGTTAAACTATATGATGTAGACCTTGGAAAGTTACTTTTTGGACTGTTGTTGTTATGTACCTTCATTTCCAACTTATGGTAACCCTATCAGGGGTTTTCTGAGGCTGAGAGTGTGTGACACACCCAGGTTTGCCCAGTGAGTTTCCATGGCCCAGCAGGGAATCAAACCCTGGTTTCCAGGGTTGCAGTTTGGTGCTCAGACCACTTACACCATGCTGTGAGGAGAAGGAATCTCTTACTCAATTCTGTCTCCTGCTCTTGAGTATGAGATGGGGCACCTAGAGATTATCTAGCTACCACAACCTACTGATTTCAATCTTCATCATGCAGAAACTCAGTAGGAAGCTATTGGGGAAAGAATCTCTGAACTCAGAGGCTTTCTTCTCCTAGTCCATTTGGGAACTAGGAATTTAATCTGCATGTGCACACAGAGCAAGGCACATAGAGACAGCATGGACCGAGGAGATCTTTAAACAGAAAGGCTTTTATTCTAAGCAGGCAAAAACATTGACAAAAGATATCTCATTCACAAAGACATCTTCTTCCAGGCATTACCTAGCAATTAGGCCTAGGTCATTTCAGCCAGAGATTTAAAAGAACCTAAGTCCCTAATGCAACTAGCTAAAACATTCCTATCTACTTACAGGTGATGTCTGGATGTTGGGATGGGATGGGGAGGAGAGAATCTAGACAAGCCTTGCCCAGCCTGCAACTGATCCTTTGTCTTTTGTTCATCTTTGTAGTCTCTTTGGACTACCACTTCTCAAATTCCCTAGCCAGTGTTCTATAAAAGTATTTTTTTTGGAGCTCTGATCATTTTGGGAATTTGAATGAGAACTGGATGGCTTATATCAAGGTCTTGGTAGAGCTCATAGGGTGGACATCTTTTAGATCAAGGCAGAATCAACAAACACATGAGGAGGATGCTTTGTCCTGTCTTCTATATGTGTTTACCTGTTGGGCGCATAATTTGAGCCAAGACACTTAACAAGATTGTGAATTATGCTGGCGGAATCTAGCTGGATGCCATTTGTATTTGAGTAAACATATACATTATGCTGAACAGGCATAAGAGTCATTGCAGAGGTAGCAGGCAGAAAACTTGAAAAATGCATCTTTTTGGACTATAACTCCCAGATTCCCTTAGCTAGAATGGCCAGTGGCCATGTTGGCTGCCTGATTCAGGGGGTTAAAGCCCAAAAACAACATTTCCAAGTTCTAGCTTATGTGTGTTGCCTTTTGGGGGACAAGGAGGCTCCTTCAGAGTTCATTAGGGATTCTTTGAGAAGCTCATCAAAGCAGCTTCCTGTCTTTCTAGGAAGCTCATCACATGGCAAATAAGCTTCCTGGGAGGATGGCTTGCCTACCACAAATAACCATAGGCAGCTATCTGTGAATAGTGGCAGTCCTTGTTACATTCGCAGTTCAAGTAGGCCAACAGTGGTGCCTAGTTGGAAAGCCTAGCACTTTTGTCTGATCCAGAGGTACGTAGCATATGGAAAACACATGGACTTAATGTGGTAGGCAGTGAAAATCAGGGTGGAGCCCAGGTAATGGAGAAGGGCCAGTGTTGAGAAAACCTGGTGATTTACTGGGGAAACACTGGGAGGAACTAGTGTTGGGCTGATCCAAAAACACACACACCTCTTTTCCAAACCTTGCAATGGAATGTGCTTGGCAGCCTGCCTCTCAAAGATACTTTGCTGGTTTTGTGAGGATTAAAAATGGGATAACTTGATCCCGTTAGTGGGGTATGAATGCTATAGTTATATTGCTGAAGTTTTTTAAAATTTATTTTAACTTGCATTGTAAGCCACTTGGGAAGAAAGTAGGATATAATTCAAATGAAGACATTGCAGTTCTAGTTTTTCCTGTCTTCCTCTTACTAGGACCTTGTCTTTTCTTGTTATTTGTTCCTTGAGGAGGGAGGACAATAATTTGTTCAAGGCAATAAACAAATGTATTGGCTTTCTCAAGATCCCTGTGAGGTGGGGCTCTATTGACCTTTAAAAGGCTACTACCTTGCTGAACCAACTTCTTAGTCCCTACAATGCAATTCGAATCTTAACCTGGGGAAGATGCGGTCAACTTGTGTACTAAGTAACCTGTAAGGTGAGAGATTCTGGGAGTGCCCCAGCTAGCTTGAAATGCTGCCAGGCTTGTCTTATACCTGTTGGTGGAGAGTAGGAAGTTCAGCAGAGCTTGTGGCAACCTTTAGTCCACTGTTACAGCTCAGTGCAGCTAGAAAATGTGAAGAGGCTCCAATCCACCGCATCTGTTAGCCCATATATATCAAGAAATGTTAACACAGGAGAGACAGGAGGAGACCGTGAAATCTGCAATGATTTTGTGGGCACAGAATATTGGGCATTCAATTCAATTAGATGAATGGGAACAGAGCTGGAAAAGGACACAACAATTTACAATGGCTCAGAATCTCAAAGAGAACTATTTTAAAATGTTTCATAGATGGTACATGACACCAGACAAGTTAAAAAAGATTTACAACACAGATACGGGAATGTGTTGGAAATGTGGAAAGAGGTGGGAACAATATTTCATATGTGGTGATCATGTCCCAAGGCAAAGAAATATTGGAGTGAAATACATAAAAAGATGTGTGAAATACTGAAGGTTCAATTTGTAAAAAACCCTGAATTTTATTTGTTAAACATGACAAATGTTCTTGAGAATACTAACATTAAGAGGAATTGGAGATTAATATTGTACATGATAACGACAACTCAAACTGAATATGCCAAATTGTGGAAGTCTCAGCAAATCCCTCACAATTGAACAATGATGGGGGACATTTATCGAGAATAGAAATGCGGATATTGTTTCACAAAGATTAAAGGGGAAAATGTGAAGAGGCTGTTCCAGTCCTGGAGGTCCACCTACTTCCGGCATGACAAGGATACCTCTTCTAAATTGTCAAGAAGTTGCTGCAATAACTGCTGTATAATTTGGGGTATGAGCCTTTATCTTTCAACCTCTTGTAAGTGCTCCATGGAGTCAGCCCTTCACATTTGCAGGTTTCACTTTTGCAGATTTGATTATTCACGGATTATTTACTGTCACCTCTACTGCCTCCCTATGTCATTTTTAATAGGGATTGCAAGCCTTGTGAGACTGAGAAACTGCAATTGAGGCTTGTAAGTCCCTCTTAAAAATGGTGTGGGGCAGCAGTGGAGGTGGCAGTAAGCCCCACCAGCCATCCACTTCTGCCTTGTGGAGGAACCCTGATGCCTCAAAGAAATCCACCGTGGGTTCAATATGGTGATCATGCCTTTTTGTGTGTGTTAAATATGGGTTGGGAGGGCCTAAAGTTATTCACGTTGTTTTCACTTTCACAGAGGTCCTGTGCCCCTAACCCTAGTGAATGTGGAGGGATAACAGTAGTTGTTAAAATTTTTCAGCGCCCCTCTGAGCAAGACTGGATTCCAAATCCCCTCTGTTCTTCCAGGTGACAGCATATCACAGCTGCTAAATCCAGAAGAAATACCTTCAACGTCTCCGAAACTGCAAGTGAAATTCAATGTCCGCCTATCTCCAGACCCGGAAGACAAAGGCTGCTACCTCGCTATTGGCCAAGACCAGCATCTCGAAGACTGCCAGTTCAATGTCTCTGCTAAAAGCTTTTTCATTATTCATGGATGGACGGTGAGCAGGCTAAAGAGTGCTGTGTAGGACCAGCAAAAAACAGAGGTGGGCAGGGGGTGGGGTTCGAGGTTCCAGGTGATTTTGAAGGCTCTGCCAGACTCCTCCATCTCAAATGCTCCCTAACACCCCTCTAGGGATGTTGGTTCCATTTTGGGTCAGCTTTTTCCTCCCCAGAGTGATTTTTATATGCAAAAGAGGGCCTCAATGAGGCCTTGGGTAGTCACAGTGGAATTCTCCCCATCCCTGGTATAAGATGAGCTGACTGATTGAGAGCATTCTTACTCTTGGCAGCATTTCTAGGCTCATTTAGCTTGTATAGGTTTCTGAATACTGTTGTCTTGATGTCATGCGGCTTCCCTTTCTGACTTGCTCCAAAAAGAAGAGTTTCTTAACTATGGCCGTTTCCGCACTAGACTGTTACAGTGCTGTTATTCCACTTTCAACATCCTTGAGGCCCCTCCCTAAACTGCAAACCACAGGATTTCATAGGATGTTGAAAGTGGAATAATGGCACTGTAACAGTCTAGTGCGGAAACGGCCTATAATTTAACTATTTTTGCTTCTGTTATTACAAAATTACCATTGGATTGGTTACTGGAATGCTAAGTGTGGCAGATAGATATGCTTAGGGAAGGAGGAATGCAGGAAAGGAGGCCTGATTTGTCAGTTTGTAATTGTTCTCCCAGACAGTCAGAACTCTTGACTTTTTTTATTATTATTATTTTTGTTCTAAATTCCCATAGCAACAGGCAGAACTTGAAAGAGCTTGGCCATGCTGGCTTGGGAATTCTGGGATTGGTAGTCTAAGAAATAATTTTTCCAAGCATTACTGGTAGGGAAAGGGAGGTGGCAAATTACACCTGCTCTTGCTGGTTTTGGTCTTCTCACTGAGTCCCTGGGAAATAATAGTAGGGCTTGATGTTTTGAATTAGCATCAGATACTGGACAGTGTTGTTTCCAGACTTATGCATGCCTGAAGTGAACAAGTTCAAGGCAGGAAAACCAGACCTGAAAGTATGCACAGTGCTACCATTTTCTGTCTTGTTAACCCCCTTTTCTATTCCGTGCTCACCCCTCCTTCTCTGTTTGGAAGGCTGCCAGGGAAAGGAGAAATCACTCTTGCAAGAAGGCTGAACCAATCACTTGCAGTGGGCTTTTGAAAAAGACTGAGGGCTCCAGGTTGCCCACAGCTGTGCCGTTAACTCTCTCAAGCATTTTTTTTTAAAATTCATTGAACTGCTTGTGATGTTAATTGGTGGCTAACAAGACACAAGCAAGTCATCATAAAACCCTGTTTTAAAGCATATAAAATTGTTCTAATTGTGTGATAGATATTGATTCCCCCCCCAAGATTTTTTATGTTGCTGGTTTTTCTGCGATCAGAAAAAAGAACTTAAAACATTGGTTCTTCTTTTTCCAGATGAGTGGCATGTTTGAAAGATGGGTGGGCACCCTAGTGGCAGCTCTGCAGGAGCGAGAGAAGGAGGCCAATGTGGTGGTGGTAGACTGGCTTACTCTTGCCCACCAGCTCTATACCAGTGCTGTCAACAACACCAGGGTGGTTGGAAAAGAAGTTGCAAAGCTCCTTGACTGGTTACAGGTAAAACTTGCAAGCAGACGCTTCCAAGGCTGAACAGTGGAAATTGTGCAGGAAGGCAGCCAGCAAGCTGGCGCTGAATGGATGGATACCAGACTTGCTACTTGAAGTCTTGGCAGGAGCTGCTGTGTGTTGCATTGAAAAGCAGGCTGTGTGCCAAAGAGTGTGTAGATCAATGTGTGGATGATGTTGCTTACAGCTGAATGTTTCTTATTGCGGAAGCTGAATCTCCATTCAGCACAGAGCTTGAGAAAGTTCTGCCTTTAGACTATAACTGCCAGAATCCACCAACTGTCTGGAAGATTGTGGGAGCTGCAGTAAATAAAAAAAGATTTTTGCAAGCGCTGATTTTGCCAGTGCTTTCAAGCAAAAACCAAGGGAGTGTGATCTGCTTCTAATATTCGACAAAACACATTCTATTCTGCCATCTTTCTCTCCTATCCTAATGGAACTTACTTGATCGCTCACCCGTATTGTCTTCTGGAAATTGCTGGCTCATTCCATTAGCGTGGCTGCCTGTCTTCTCAGACCTAAAAGCCCCATAAATTAAACCTGGACGAACTTAAGTGTGGAGTGTGGAGATCAATAGTATTTTGCTACTTTGGAAGAGAGGTGCCTTGCTTCAGTTCTGCATGACACATAGACATTTTGGTGATCTAAACTGACTGCTCTCATTCCCTGCAGTCTGACAACCACTCTTCATAGCTCCTACTTGGCCCCTTTCCCTCCTACTCCATTCCACCTCCCATTCTTTCAATAGCCAGCTTCTTCTCTGGTTTGAATAGCCTCCATGTACTTCATAAGTAATGAGCCCATTTGATCTTATAGGCTCATTCTATTCATAGTCCTCCTTATGACCTTCTGGCTGAAGAAATCTCCAGCTGAACCATGTATTCAGAACTGCTTGCTAATGCTGTTATTGGAAGACCTCAGCAAGGCAACTGATGACCTCTTGAAGGTTTCTTCTTCATAGAGTTGTCATATGTTAAAACTGATTTGGCAACAAACAACAACCCCTCCTGATTGTTAGACTTGATATGCTCTACTTATGGGGCCTGGTTTGGTCAACCACAGTTATTCTGTGGATTTGACACAATGCCCCTCTTCCAGCAAAGTCATCTCCAGTATGTCCTTCCCTGCCATTCTGATAGAATTTGCGTTCAAATATGATTATAATTCACTGCTTCTTTCCATGCCATGATGTTTTTTTTTTTTTTTTTTGGTTATCTTCTATATCTGTGTTTCCCTTTAAAACCAAACACTCCAGCTGTGAAGTAAGGATGAACACAGGGATACATACAGATCAAAACAGCTGCCTGCTGTGGGGGCTCTTATGATGAGCATCAGCAGTTCCAAATGTAGTGCTACACTGATATGGATTAATTGTTCCTCCTTTCATCCAAAGCCCATAGAGCAGAAGGTGGGGAACCTTGGTTCTCTGCTACAAATCTCAGCATCTCCACTCACTGGCTGTATTTGGTAGTGATGATGGGTGCTAGAAGCTAATTCTGAATTGCCAGAAATCCCCCATGCTGCCATAAATGCATGTATTTCCCTGCAAGTGCTGTTCAGTACGTATCTCCTTGGGGCAAGTTATAGGAATATAATGAAACAAAGCACAGATTACTCAACACTTCAGCTGGCTTCCAAATCACCTTCTAAAGGCTCTAAAGCCAGTGTGGGTTTAACTGGTGAAATATCAGAATATGATAAATTGCTTGATGAAATTCTGGGGCAGCTGGTACCTGAAAATGACACAGATCATCCAAATGTGCAAAAACACCTAAACCTCATTCACACAGCTCCTCAGAATTCCCTCATTACCCCCAAAATACTTCCATTTTCCTCTGTAATCCTTCTCAAAATGGGTGTCAGGAAGTGGCACAATGTCACTTCTAGTCACCATTTTGAGAAGGATTACAGAGTAAAATGGAAGCATTAAGGCTTGCTTGGGGATGTTTTAGTTTGTGGAGTGAGGAGGAAGGTAATTGCCCCTGCTCCCCATGCAGTTGCCTCCACCTCTGGTCTAATAGCTAACTAATCTGGCTGTTTATTAACAAATCACTAATTGATCCTCTCTGTGTTTCATTTGCAGGAGAAAGAGAACTTCCAGCTCCAGAATGTCCACTTGATTGGCTACAGCCTTGGAGCCCATGTGGCTGGTTTTACTGGCAACTACGCGCATGGGACGATAGGCAGAATCACAGGTAAGCCTGCTTCCCTTCTTACCTTCCAAATATTAACATGGTGTACAGTCTCATATTTCCTGAGACCATCAAATACCCCATTTTCTTTTTGAGGTGGTTTCATAGTATGAGAAATCAGGTAAATCCTGTATCTGGGCACACACTGGGAATACCACAGTGGGGCCAGTTCCAGTATCTGACTGGAAGCCATGCAAAACAGATCTACTGGGTAGTCTAGTTTTCTCCTCTTTCCTGCCCTGAATCAGTCAGTGCTACTTCAGTTGGAGCAGGCCCAGAACTTGGAGAAATTACTTTTGGGGGACTGTAACTCCCAGAATCCCCCACCACTTCCAGACCAGGGCAATGTGGAAGGTCTGGAATTAGGCCATGTTTTAACGTTGAGAGAATGGACATGGTGGTGGTGTGGTCACTCTATGGTAGGATCCTGAGAAGAGTCAGGGAGACCTTTCTAACATTGGTCACATTCTCTCAGAGATAATCTCAGGGGTTATCTATGGTGGGTGAGCCAAAGGATGTGTAGGCAGATCAAAAGAAGCTGAGTGGCTGCTCCATCTTATTTCTCCCTCTTCACCCCATTTCTTCTTCATTTTCTGACAACAAAAATCCTCTGCTGACTCCTCAGCACAGAAAGTGAATAGATAGGAAAGTTCCATTTGCACCAATGTGAGATCCTCCCCTTCTGTTTTCATCCACTTTTTTCCTCCAGCTGCACTCATGCTAGAAATCCCAGCCATCCTTGACCCTACTCCATGATGTCTGAGACCTCTGTAAGCTTAATGCAACCAGCTGAAGGCCTTGTATAGGGGTTACAGTATATTACTCAAAGAGCTGAAATGAAGGAACCGTAGCCAAGGGACAGAAGCCCTGCCTTTTATGTTCTGGGTGGAGTATTGGGTGGCAGGTGATAGGAAGGACCATTGCCTGAGGCCTAGGGAGCTGCTGTGAGAGTAGACAAAGGGCGTTTCTACACTACAAAGCTACAGCAGTTTAATACCACTTTAACTGTCATGGCTGCTTTCTAGGGAATCCTGGGATTTGTAGGTTGGTGGGAGACTGAGAATCCTCCAGTGCTGTATTTCAGTCCTTTTCCTACCAAACTACTGATCCCAGGATTTTGTAGGATAGTGCCTTGACAGCTAAAGCGATACCAAATTGCTCTAGCGTGATGTAGATGCACTTTCAATGGCTTGGTGGTCTAATGTTGTATGAAGCAGAGTCCTGTGAAATACTTGTGTCCCTCTTGGCTGAAGTTTTAACCATGTGCCTTGAATGCTGCAGGTTTGGATCCAGCTGGCCCAATGTTTGAAGGAGCTGAACCCAACCGGCGCCTCTCTCCTGACGATGCAGACTTTGTGGATGTCTTGCACACCTATACGAGGGAAACACTGGGCTTCAGCATTGGGATCCAGATGCCCGTGGGCCACGTTGATATCTATCCCAACGGAGGAGACACCCAGCCGGGATGTGGCATTGGTGATGTCTTGGGAGCACTGGCCTATGGCAGTAAGTATTTTGACTGGCTTACTTCTTGTTGGCCTTCTGGTGTGGGGTGGAGGGGGGGTGAGAAAGAGAAAGAAACATCGGAGAATGCAAACTGACCTCTTTAAAATAATTTACTATTGGTAAGAAGCCCATCTTTTGGCACACAAAATGCTGTGGGGAAAGTTACTGTGTTTGTCTACATTTCCCACCCACCCACCCACTGACTGTGCTGTCTGGGGGATTCTGGGAGAAGTTAAAGGAAGTTTTTTGTGGTCTAAGCATAGATTATACAATGTAGGCCATTTCCACACTACGGTGTCATAGTACTATTATTCCACTTTCAACATCCTGTGGAATTCTGAGGTTTGCAGTTTACTGAGGCCAAAGATGCTCCTCCCTCAAGTGCAAACCCCAGGATTCCATAGGATGTTGAAAATGGAATAATAGCAGTGTTACAGTCTAGTGTGGAAATGGCTGTAGTGGCTAAGACTGTGAACTGAGTAGAAGCTTCTTGTTTCAAACTTCTATCCTGCCCTGAATTCAACAGACAGTGTTAAACAAACTTCTCTCATCCTCAGCAATTGTGACTCATGGCAACTCTATGAATAAGAGACCTTGCTAGTAACAAGAATCATACAGCTGGAAGAGACTACAAGTGTCATCCAGGCCAACCCCTTGCCATGCAGGAATGCACCAGCAAAGCACTCTCGACAGATGGCTGTCTAGCCTCTTTTTAAAAACCTCCAAAGAAGGAGACTCCACCACACTCTGAGGCAGTGCATTCCACTGTTGAACTGTGCTTACCATCAGGAAGTTCTTCCTAAGGTTTAGATGGAATCTCTTTTCCTGAGGTTTGAAGCCATTGCTCCATGTCCTAGTCTCTGGAGCAGCAGAAAATAAGCTTGTTCCATCCTCCATATGACATCTCTCCAAATATTTAAACATAGCTATCATGTTACCTCTTAACCTTCTCTTCTCCAGTCTAAAGATATCCAGCTCCCTAAGCCTCTCTTCATAGGGCATGGTTTTCAAGACTTCTACCATTTTGGTCACCCTTCTCTGGACATGTTCCAGCTTGTCAATATCCTTCCTGAACTGTGGTGCCCAGAATTGGGACACAGTATTCCAGGTGAAGTCTGACCAAAGCAGAACAGAGTAATACCATCACTTCCCTTGACCTAGACACTACACTCCTATTGATGCAGCCCAGAATTGCATTGGCTTTTTAAGCTGCAGATTCACATTGCTGACTCATGTTCAGCTTGTGGTCTACTAAGATTCCTAAACCTCTTTCACATGAACTTGGTCAAACCAGATGTCACCCATCTTCTGTCTGTGCATTTCATAACTGCGGCTTTCTTGATCAAGTCAATCCACCTGTAATGCAGTCTTCCTCTTTTCCTGCTGCCTCCCACATTCCAGAAACTTACTGCTTTCTCCAATAAGTCATCTTGTCTCATGACATATCCAAAATAGGACAGCCTATCTGCGATATGGGGATCACAATATTCTTGTTCTCATTTGTATCCCAAGCATCCTCCATTGAGCTTAGTGTGGTTTGTGTGGATTTGGATTCATTCTCTAAACAACTCTGTGAAGTAGGCTACTCTGAGAGTAACTGGCTAAAGTCATCTAGTAAGTTTCATGGCTAAGTGTGGATTTTGAACCCTGATCTCTTTAACCAAAATGTAGCACTCAGACCTACATCTCAGACCATCTTAACTTTCAGAATTCTTGTAAAGAATGTAAGGAGATAATAGCAGTGCTTTGAACATGCAAATGGCTGGTGGTGATGGTTGAAACCTTGCTTGGAGCCTGCCCACAAATGAAGCTGTCTCTGGTTTTAATCTCATCTCTGCTCTGAACTCACTAAGTCATGTTATATGTTTATTAATTTAATTTATTTGTTTTCTTTAAATCCTGCCTTTCTCCTAGTGCAGGACCTAAGGAAGTTATTGACTTCCTTAAACATTTAGAATTAAATGGAAACAATACATGTAAAGCTAGTCAGTTATAAAATAAGAGCAAATACAAAACAATTAAATGATGTATGCTAAAACCAAGCATTGAATTAAAACAATTTTAAAAGCATAACCAGAAATGGGGAGGGAAGTGCAACACCTGCCACTGAAAGACCCTTAGGCACACTGCTTGTCCTCAGCCTCGTCTCTATTCCATTTCCAGTAAGGGGGATGTAATAGATTTTAAATGTTTTAAACCTTTCTGTTAGGCAGTGCATGCCAAACTTTGAACTACCGCTATACAGATGCCCAATATTTATTCCATTAAAGAAAAACTTCCACACATACAACCATAACTTCTGGTTATGAACACGGGAAGGAAAAATGTGCCAGGAGCATACTGCTTAGTTGCTCATTAAGATCCAAATTGGCTCCTTGCCTTTGCTAGCCAATGAGCACAAAGGCATGCAGAGGGGAGGGCAGTGACTGATGAGCTCTTGCTGAACTCATTGAATCCTATTTAAAATCTTACTTGAAATAAGCCTATTTTGATATGTGTAATTATTGGCTTGCACTTTTAAGTTCTGCATTGATGTCCCACCCATTGCCTTTCCAATGCTTGATATCCTGCCCCTTGCTATGTCTTTTGCTATGTCTACCTTGCTATGTCTTTTCCACCGTACCTTTTTGGGCAATCTGCAGCATTTCTGGCTACAGGCCCACCTGGTTCTTAGCCAAATTTGGCTTGTGCTGAACTACAAAGGACCTAGAGGGCCATAAATTTCACTTGCACGTGCGTCCTTCTTTTTCCCTTCCCTGTGCTGAGATGGAGAATGCTCAGTCGTTGGCGTACTGCCTTACAATGGTTGCCTTTTCTCCACCCATCAATCTAGATATTGGGGATGTTGTGAGGTGCGAGCATGAAAGGTCTGTGCATCTCTTTGTGGATTCCCTCGTGAACAAAGACAAGCAGAGTTTTGCCTTCCAATGCACGGATTCAGAGCGTTTCAAGAAGGGCATCTGCTTGAGCTGCAGGAAGAATCGCTGCAACAGCATTGGCTACAATGCCAAGAAAATGAGGAACAAACGGAACAGCAAGATGTACTTGAAAACTCGGGCTGGTATGCCTTTCAAAGGTGAGCTGTTCTCCGTTTCGCGTTAGTCTCTGGGAACTAGCCTCTCTACTTTTGTGGCAGACAATGCATTAAATAGCTGAAGGTTTGGAGATTATTCACCTTGACTCACCAGGGGCCCTTTTCACTCTAATACATTTATAGCACTGTGATTCCACTTTAACTGCTGTGGTTTTGTCTTATGGAATCTTAGGATTTGTAGTTTGATGAAGCACTGGAGCATTCTGGCTGAGAATTCTCAATGCCTCTCTGTAAACTGCAGATTGATAGGCCTAAATACACTGAAGGCATCAGCTCCCATCTGATCTTGGAAGCTAAGCAGGGTCAGTCCTGGTTAGTACTTGGATGAGAGACCGCCAAGGAATACTGTGTGCTGAAGGCTATATTTTAGAGGGAGGAAATGGCAAATCATCTATCAAGATTCCTTGTCTAAGAAGACCCTATGAAATTGATGGAGGTGCCATAAGTCCAAAGGCAACTTGAAAGTGCATGCACATGTGCACACACACACACACACACGCACAAACTGCAAATCTCAGGATTCCACAGAATGCTGTGATGGTAGTTCAAGCGGAATCATAGTGTTGTAACTGTAATGAGAAAGTTATATATGAATGTTGTTGGTATATAACTCTTAATATCTCCTTCCATTGGTCAACTGTCTGTAGATCATGGGGAGGTTGAGCAATTCTCCCCTTGACTCTTTCTTTTCTACAAAAATCATGTGGTTGACCAAATGTTGTTGCACTGCAAATTCCATTGGCGAGCATAGTCAATGGTGTGGAATGCTGGGAATTCCAGTTCAACAACATCTGAAGGGTTGCAGAATTCCCACCCTAACTTTCTTCAGATTTACATCCCTATCTGATGGAATGTTTTTCATTAAATAACAGTCTCATTCCTTATAATCTTGATGTTCAGGCTGTGAGTATTGTCAGTGTTTATATAGCTAAAACAATACCACTCATGCCTAAGAGAGAGGTAGCAGCAGGCTCATGGGACCTCAAGGTTTGAAAAAATTACACATGCATTGAGGGGGGGACCTTAAGCTGCCCACGCTTGAGTGAGGAGCAAATATGCTTATTTGTTCATGGAATGCTGGCCATTGTGGCCAAAGGAGAAAACAGAAAATGGGGACAGTGGGGCAAAGAATGGAATCCTGAATGCTGCAACATTTAGTAGCAGTTAATCTTGGATGGGTGACCATAATGTGTATCAGCTGTGTAATGTGATATTTAAATTACCCTTTTGCTAGGTTGTCCTTGCAGCTGATGTCACTAGAAATCCGAATGCATTCTCCTCGTTGGCAAATACGCTGCTTTCCCAATGTGTTCTTAGAAAACAAGTTCCCTGAATTGCTCCCTAGATTTTCCAAGAAACCTCATCCACATGGCCTATTAACCACGAAAGTCTGTTGCTGCTAAATCTAGCTGTGATCTCCATCATAACTTCTACTTTAGGCAGGCAGACACTATTAGGCCCTTTCCACACCGGGGTATTAAAACGGTGCAGAGCGACCTCCGACGGAGGTTGTCTGCACCGTGGAGTGGATTGGGGCGGACTACTTTTCGTAGTTCCGCACCTCAATCCACTTCGAAGTGACTGGAACTGGTGGCGCGGCGTGTTTTTTTAAAAACCTCTTTTCCAAGGTTTTTAAAAAGCACGGAGCATGCAGCCCCGTGCAGCTCCATCGCCGCGCTCCGGTGCAGGCTCCGGGGGCGGGCTTCCGGCTGGTGAGCTTCTCCAGTTGGTGGAGAGCCTCCGGAAGCCGCCATTTTGGACGCCGGAGGACTGTGGAGCAGCGAGCTTGCGCTGCTCCACATGGCGATGGACTTACCTGGCTGCTGGTAAGCTCCATTTTAGCACATTTTCCCCCATTTCCCCCTCCACATGCGGAAAGGGCCTATGAAAAGGACAAAGAGGGCACAAGTGGGGAAAAAATGTCTCCTTTTCACATAAATCACCATTTCCCTAGTAGTTTGCTTCAGAGCTTGCAAAAGTTAGTTTCAGGACTTCACCAAGCTCTGCAAATAATAATAATAATAATAATAATAATAATAATAATAATAATAATAATAATAATTTTTATCCCGCCTCTCCCAGTGGATCAAGGCGGCATTACAGGAATATATAAATACATTACAACATTAAAATGTACCCCATCCTCCCCACCCACCAATCCTTCTATCCCAAAGCCTTTACACCTTCATGATCTTGTTTCTAGTTGTCTCACTGTTTGACAGTCAACAAGAAAGAAGAAAGTGCCAAAACATTTCTGGATTCCCCCTCTGGTGTAATATATTGGCTTGCATGTCCTCTACGGTCTTTTGCTTAGAAGTGGGCTGGTGCTGCCACGAAATAGGAAACGGCAGAAACCCTAGAGATAAAGAGGTTTCAGGCAAATCTTTAATCCCTCTATCACTCCACCTTATTCTCTGAATTTTTCAGGGGCCTCAAATATTACTATCCTCTGCTCCCATTTTAATGTCACTTCAGTCCTGTTTTCTTTTTTTCTTTTTTCTTTTCTTTTTAAACCTGCTGCAGCAAATAGGTTAAAGAGATGGAACAGTTGCATTGCATCTTCTGATTACTGGTGTGAGGAGTCCTTGGCCTAGAAACCCTAAAAGCTTACTTTGGAGGGCTTACCCTACTTGAAAGTGGGCCTCCCTTTTGGAACTCTCCACAGATGCATAGCTGTGGAAGTCTATTGTGATGTGGGCTCACTCTGTAAAATTTACTGCTACCCCACAAAGTTCAAGAGGAAGAAGAGTGGTTGACTTATCATTCAGATTCTAGCTTCTGGAAAGAAGAAATAAATATTCGTGTGACATCACTTTAAGGAGGAGCACTGGATTTTGTTGTTATAGTATTGCATAGAATCATAGAGTTGGAAGAGACCACAAGGGCCATTGAGTCAAACCCTCTGCTATGCAGGAAGAATCCATCAAAGCATTCTGGAGAAATGGCCACCCAGCCTTTGTTTGAAAAGCTCCAAAGAAGGAGCCTCCACCACACTCTGAGGCAGCATATTCCACTGTCAAACTGCTCTTACCATCGGGAAGTTCTTCCTAATGGAATCTCTTTTCCTGAAGCTTGAAGCCATTGCTCTGTGTCCTGGTCTCTGGGGCAGCAGGAAACAGGCTTGCTCCATCCTCAATATGACATCCCTTCCAATATTTAAACATAGCTATCCTGTCTCCTCTTAACCATCTCTTCTCCAGGCTAAACAAACCCAGTTCCCTAAACCTCTCCTCAGGGTGTGGGCCCACCCTGTAAAATTTACTGCTACATCACAAAGTTCAAGAGGAAGGTGATTGGTAGAATTATCATTCAGATTCTGGCTTCTAGAAAGAAGAAATAGGTGTTCATGTGGTGCCATTTTAAGAAGGAGCACTGGATATTGTTGTTATTTCTATCCGTCCATTTTCCCTGGCTTTCAGGGCAACATGCAAATATTTTAGGGTGGGGAATGCTTTGTTTTGCAACAGTGCATTTAGAAAGGGATTATTTTTGAGCCTAAGCTGAACATGACCCAACAACGTGATGGCTGCACCAGAGAAGGCAAATAATATTTTAGTCTGCATTAACAGAGCTATAATTTCCAAGAGAAGGCAAGTAATAGTTCCACTATACTCTGCATTGGTCAGGTCTTACCTGGAGTACTGTGTTCGGATCTAGGCATCTCATTTTAAGAAGGATATAGACCAGTTGGAGCAGGGTCACTGAAGGAAAGCAAGGATGATAAACAGCTATGGAGAACAAAACCTATGAGGAAATGTTGAGGGAGTCGAGCACATTCAACTTGGTGAAGAGAAGACTGAACTGTGACATGATTGTACTTTTTAAATACCTTAAGGGTTATCACAGTGTGCAGGTTTGTTCTTTGCTGCCCTAAAAAGTAAGGCCAGTTCTAATGGTTTTAAGTTACAGGAGGGTAGATTTTTGATTAAATATTAGAAGGAACTTCTTGCTTGTAAGAGCGGTTCAACAATGGAACCAATGGCCTAAAGAAATGGGTCTCTTTCTCTGGACCTCTTTACAAAGAAGCTTGAGAAGTATGTCTTAGGGATGTGCTAGCTGGATTTCCTGCACTGAGTTGGGTGGGGGGATAGCTCTGATGGGCTATGAGGCCTCTTCCAACTCTATGATTAAAACAGATACAGCTCTAAAATACATACCATGAAAAAATATAATTAAACTAACCATAGAATTAAAAGAAGTTAAAAAGAAAAGAACATAAACGGTACAGCACATTCTGAAAAGCCCTTTAGCCCCTGAGCAATCAACCATCAAAGGCTTGTTGAAACAGAAAGATCTTCACCAGTCACCAAGAGTATAGTAGGCGAGCACCAGTTTTACCTCTCCAGGAAGGCTGTGTTCCCACTAAGAGCAGCAGCTGACCTGCAGGCTATTTGGAAAGAACACGTTACAAGCAGATGTTCATCAGAGACAGCTGCCTTCTAGATCCTTTAAGTTCATCATCATCTGCAGTTATCTGCATCTGATCAAGGTTAATGTGACAGAGTCCCCACAGTCCTACTTGGCAAGGATGGAGTAGATCCGGTGCCAGTTGGAAACTTCTCTTGCAGAATCTGTTTATTGGACAAGGAATTTCTAGCCTGATTCTTGGCTCTGTGTGAAGTGCTTCCACTTGTGTCTCCACAGTTTACCACTATCAGATGAAAATGCATGTCTTCAGCTACAAAAACATGGGAGAAACGGAACCAACTTTCTCTGTCACGCTTCATGGCACCAATGGTGATTCCCAGCCGCTGCCTCTGGAAGTGTAAGTTGAGGTTTTTGATGTCCATCTTTCTCTTTTTGTTCTGTGCTCCCTACTCCATTGGCACACTTAAACAGTGGTTTTTCCACTTTCACGAGGCTTTGTAGCACAGAACCTTTGCAAAAGTGGAAAAACAGCAAATAAATTGCCCTTCACAATCCCCCTCCTGTTCCCTTGCCTTTTGCATGCTGGGGCCAGATAGAAGGGAATGAGAGGGAACCTCTGGAGGGGAGAAGGAATTTGGATATGAGCCATCCCCCCTTCCCCTGCCTTTTTTCTGGGTGCTTGACTTCCTTCTCCATGCCTGGCAAAATGCAAGGGAAGGCATGCACACACCTTGCAAATAATCAGATTCATGAAGGTAAAACTTACAAATGTGGAGGGAGGACTGTAGTCCACAAATAAAGCAGTATAGTGTAATAGTTTGAGTGTTGGACTATGACTCTAGAGATGAGGGTGTGAATCCCCACTCACTCATGGAGACCCGCTGGGTGACCATGGGCAAGTCACACTCTCAGCCTCAGAAGAAGGCACAAGCAATCTCTTTTGAACAAATCTTGCCAAGAAAACTGCATAATAGGTTTTCATTAGGGTCGCCATAAGTCAGAAACAACTTGAAGACATGGAACAAGAACAACACAACGCACCATTTTCATGCTTTAGTCTTCCATGTTGGTTCCTGAATGGGTCAGCAGAATGGCTTACTTCAGGCAGGAGAACATTTTAGTAAGATACTAAGTAATTTGACAAAAGGCTGAGATGTAGGACAAAGCAAGTTGGCTCTCCAAAACATATCCCTGAATAATGTGGTACAACATATCCTTGATAGGTAGTTGAGTTACTTCAGCTTTGCTGAGCTGGACATTGGATCAGCATCAAGGGACAGTTCTTTCTCAGATTAAGTGTGAAGCCTGAGAGTCCCTTCATAAATTCCCTTCAAGAAGAAAGTCTGCATCACCAGAAGAAAAGAGGAAAGAAGCTGTAGTGTTAGCTTTCTTCCTATGTGTAGTTCTTTTAAATGAAGGGGAACATTTTTAAAAATGTGATTATCATCTTGCATGCTTCTGATTCAGAAGATGTCACTTGATTCTTTTGTGCATCTTTGGAGGTCTTTAAACAGAGGTTAGATGGGCAACTTTGAGGAGTGCTTTTGTTGTATATTCCTGCATGGTAGGAGTTGGATGAGATGGCCTTATGATCCCTTCCAGCTTTAAGTTTCTACAATTATACTACCACAACCTCTTGCATTTGAAAGCCCAGCCTTAGAGGTTACATTGTGTGAGGCTGCTTAAAGCTTGCAAGCTGAACTGGATCTACTCGTTCTGAGGCAGTTTTCTTCATGTCAGCTTGCATTTTGAGAAGTTCATCTATGCCACTGAACCTGTGCATTGCAAAGCATTCTGTGTGACATTGGAGGTTGCACACTGGAGTATCACTGGATATTGTAAGTCTTGTGTGAATCAAGAACACACTTCACACACTCTGCTTATTAGAGAAAGAACAGCAGGATCTGCAACAAAACTTCCGCTGTAGAGTGCTCCCGTTCAGGCTTCCTGCCAGCCACATCTTGTTTCTGGACACCCCATTCCACTGTTCTTCCTCTGGCACTTGCTGTCCACCTTGGATCCCAGCCTGGGTGAAAAGCAAGGTATAAATTCAGTAGTCCTCAGTCCCCATTGGGTTGTCTGGAGGTTTCTTCCAATGTTCCCCCCTCCTCAAGATTTGTTTGTTTTTTTAAAAATCTTCATAAATGGCCTACTGCCATTTCAAGTACACAAGAACTGGCACTCAGAGCACTGAGGGGGCCTTTTAGCATATCTGATGGGAAGTGATGGATAGGCTATCTGTTACCTGCAGGGTTACCCGCTGTTACTGACCTTAACACTGAACAACAGAACTTGGAAGAGTTTTTTGGATGACAACTCTTAGGAAAACCCCCCAAAGTAACTTTTCCAAGTTCAGCCGAAGAGTCCTTGGTTAGCTTGGTTCCCTGGAGGTCAGCTTTAAAAATCACAGGGATGCAGGAATGTTAAGTTTGGTTTGTCATCATTGGAACAGAGCCATATTAGTGAAAGGTGAGCGAGATAGCTCCTAGGAACACAGGAAGTGGCACTGGGCTGTCCAACCCAGTATGGTCAACTCTGATTGGTGGTCAGGGTTTCAGGCAAAGTTCTGTCCTAGCCCTGCCTGGAGTTCCATGATATTTCATGGTGACCCTCCATCCAACTACAGTTGGCCTTCCACATTTGCAAGTTTGACTTCCATGGATTTGATTATCTGTGAGTTTCTCCAACCCCTGTCCCCCCCGCCAGCTCCACCACCTCAAGTGCTCCTTTTCCAAGGTACCTTCACACACAGTGGCTCTGATCAGGCTGTGTAGCCCCTCAAAGGCCTGCCTATGGTCCTCCCCTTCCAGCACCAGTTGCTGCCTGGCCAGCTAAAGATGGATCACAGTCTGATTTCTCAGCACCACAGATCCTGTCCCAATGCCCCACGCATGCCCAGAAGGAAGGAGACAGGCAAGAGAGAGGAAGTGTAGGGTCACCATGCCAACCTCCCTTCTCTTTCCTTTCCCTGACCTGGTCTGGATCGTGAGTGCTTGTTCTCCCCACTATGTCTCAGGTCCCATCCCACAGACACACACACATTTTGATATTTATGGTTTTTCCACTTTTGCAGGGGTCCTGTGCCCTTAACTCTAGTAAATGTGGAGGGCCAACCGTATCAACAAGGCCCAGCTCTGTTTGGCTTCCCGTATCCAAGTGTGACAGATGTGTTCAGTAGGGCATGATGGTCTTTGCTTCAATAAAACTAGTTTTGTCCCTCTTTTTCAGATATGAGCAGATTGGCCTGAACCACACAAACACATTTCTTGTTTATACAGAAGAAGATGTCGGTGATATTCTGAAGATCAGACTCACCTGGGAGGGAGCCAGTCAGACTTGGTATAGCCTGTGGAAAGAGCTGAAAAATTATTGGTCACAGCCAGATAATTCATCCAAGGAGCTGCAGATCAGACGTATCCGCGTGAAGTCTGGTGAAACTCAAAAGAAGTAAGTGCAGTCAGCTACTATATATGGCAGCTCAATCTGTAGTGCAAGAGGATGCAACTGTTGTTCCATTGCAGATGAGTAGTGGCACCAATCATTTAAATATAACCAAGCTCTGGTGCTTGACAGTGTGTGTTTGTTACATTTATATCCGATATTTCCTTCAGTGAATTGGAGGCACTGTGCATGGTTCTTCTCCCCGCCTTTATTCTCACAACAACCTTGTATGGTAGGTTAGCCTGAGAGCAAGTGATTGGTCAAGAGTTCCCAAGTGAATTTCCTGGGTCCCTGGGGGGTCTCAACCCCAGTCCAACATTTACCACTATACCAGACCGGCTGTCAGATAATTAACCCACTCATTGTTGAGAAAATGTTATCATATAAAAAATTGGTGATGTTATGTTTTGACAATTGAGAGTCCTTGGGTTGGTGTGAATTGTAGCTGCTGTGCCCCTTACCCCATGATTCCCTTTTCAAGGAAATATACAAACATATAAACAATATGTAAAGTGGAAGGCTTTCACGTCCGGAATCCATAGGTGGTTGTGGGTTTTCTGGGCTTTGAGGCTGTGTTCTATTAGTATTTTCTCCTGATGTTTCACCTGCATCTGTGGCTGGCATCTTCAGAGGATCTGGTGGCATGGAAGTGAGACAGAGTATAAATCAAGAAAAATCAAGACTCAGAATCAAGACTCTAAAATCAAGATTCAAAAATATGCCAATGAACACCACCCAGACTCTGGAGGTCCCTCTACAGGGAACAATACAATGGGTTGCTAAAGGACTTAACTCACTGTTATGCATATCCCCTGACTAACAATACACCCTGGGGGATATCCCATTTAACAATAGGCCAACTGTAACACATGCAAATTGCTCCCTCCCACCCGGGGACTACACAAGTATATATACTCTGTCTCACTTCCATGCCACCAGATCCTCTGAAGATGCCAGCCACAGATGCAGGTGAAACATCATGAGAAAATACTAATAGAACATGGCCTCAAAGCCCAGAAAACCCACAGCAACCTATACAAACAATAGACTCCTGGAATCCATTAACACTAGACAATCATAGCACTATTATTCCATTTTAACTGCCACAATTCTATCCTGCAGAAACCTGGGGTTTGTAGTTGGGGGGGGCACTGGAGTGCTCTGGCTCATAATTCTAACTTGTGGTTGTCATACTGGAATGGAATTTCCAGCATTATGCTGAAATTCATTTGCCAGCCCTTCCAAGTCGGACTTCCACCCTTGAGAGGAACTGGAAATTATTCAGCAGTTATTAATTATTGTTGCTGCCACCACCCACTGAATTCTGAATAAACTGAACAGCACAGTGGGACTCTGCTCAGTAACTGGCAATCCCTAAGCTTAAGGATCTTCCCTCCCTGCCCCTTTTCTGGATGAGGAAGTTCTATCTAGCGTTGGCGTGGGAAAGGAGAGAAACAGAGGTCTTACAGAAAGTATTTATTCAAGGCATGCAAACAAGGCAATAACACATGAGAGGCTCCCCCCTCCCAGGCACGCTTAGTTACAAGTAGTTGCAAAAACAGATATAAAAGCACAGATACATTCTTTAGATCAGCCAGCCTCCAAAATAATAAAAAGCCTAACGCGGCTAACTACTTTATTCTAGTACTCACAGGTGTTCACAGGCTTAGATGTTCTAAGAGGAAAGAAGCCAGGAGGCAAGGCCAGGGCCTACAGCCTGCTACTGGCACAGAACCCCCCTCCAGGAGGTTCCTTGGTTGTTGTCTCTTTGTTATCCCTTTGTTATCTCTCTCTCTGCCACATGGCCTTCCAAGAAGTTTTATAACTTCTCCCTGGAAGCATCTCGAAGCATCCCGAAGATGCTCACCTCTTTCCTTTTTGATTGGTCAAGTCTCACCCTGTGACCTATGATGTTGACCCACACTAAAATGTAATCTAATCTCAACACCTCATTAACCCTTGGTTTACCTGAAGAGGGAAGTGTCCCCCTTTAGCTAAGTCTAGATAATGGGAAGCCCCATTATCACACGCCTCCCAAATCTCAGACGGTCTGGAAACAACTGAATGCTGGAGCCACACCAGCTGGGATTTCATCCTGGGACCTAAGAAAGGAAAAGTCAGAGAATACATGCAAACACACAACAGTACAGGTTAACCATATTATCAATAACAGACATGTAAAGCTCATCCCTCTTAACCTCCCTCCAGTTCTCTGCATGACAAAGAGTCTGTAACCACATTGGAACTTCCAGCCACATGTTGAAGATCTGTCGTGTGACCTGGGATAGGTGAAAACAGGGTGGTGAACTTGCCCGTCTATTGAGAGAACTGCTTGCGTTGGATAGCATTGAGTCTTGGGGAAGGTTTAACATCTTCCAAGTTACTGCCCTCCCGATCATAGAAAGCACCTTCAGGCCACTCTTCTTCCTCACCTTCCTGGACTGAAAGTGTGAGAAGATGATTGGGCCTCCAGTAGAAGGGTTTCAGTGCATTCACATGATACACTTTTGACTTAATCCTAGAGTCTGGATTATCCTTGGTTTTTATGGAGGGAAGAGTTTGCCTTTGCTTTCCTCTGAGGCTTTAATTCTCTAGTGTGAATGGTCCTTCTGGGGGTTTTGATCAAGTACAATCAACTTTAAGGAAAATAGCTGAGTTTTGGAAGAAGCAGTGAATGAATGTGACACATTTTAGCACCAATTGCTCTTTTGGTTTGGAGTACTTAAGTTAGCTTTCAAGTTATGTAGTAAAATTACACACATGAGCCTGCTGGACACAATCACCTCTAAGAATAATAATTAGCAGTCAAGAATCCTGAACAATACTCTCTGCTGACCAATATCTTTACATATTAACTCAAGCATGTAGTGGAAGAGAACTTTTTAACTAGCTGCAATACCAGCTTCAGAGGAATAGTACACAATATCTTTCCACCAATATAACTTTGATCAGTGTCTAATGAACAGAAGCCTGTTGTAGTTTCTTAACTGTAAGTTCTAAAAGAATATCTGAGAAGATGTTTAAACTTGAGGTAAACTTTGATAATTATGAACGATGGCATGTGTATGAATTAGAAGTTCTATATTTGTCAAAGCTATAAGCCTCTATTCAGCTTGTGCTCTTCTGAATCATGCTGTGGTTGGCCAAGTCAGGAGATTGTAGATCTTGAATT
Source organism: Ctenosaura bakeri (assembly GCA_948474755.1). Classification (NCBI taxonomy): domain Eukaryota; kingdom Metazoa; phylum Chordata; class Lepidosauria; order Squamata; family Iguanidae; genus Ctenosaura; species Ctenosaura bakeri. The sequence goes on along the minus strand of CAOLHI010003855.1, from coordinate 106,676 downwards.
TCAAACACACCAACCATAAAGGTCTGTGATCTCACTGAAGGGGGTAGTCCCTCCATCAACACAGATCACAACTCTTCATGCCTAGTGGCCACAATCAGTTTCATCTCTTCTCTGTACATAGTTGGGCTTGTCCTTGGATAACTCACACACACTCTGCCTGTTGGGGCTATAATCAAAAGCCTTATCAGCCTGCTAGGACTTGAGAAAGTTTTCACTTTGCTGGTATAGCAAGAACCCTGGGCCACCTCCACACCACACACCATCATAAGGTGGAAGAGCAGGGCTTTGTGAAAGGTGACATGTATATGTGTGACTAACAAAGTAGAAACATTGAGGTATTCTAGCAAAATATTTTTAATTCCTCCTTCAGTTGCAATTAAAAGTAATTTTGATGTTATTACTACTATTGGCTGGAATTCAGCATCAGTTGTATGTCTTTGTAAGTGGTTTTATGTGTGTGGAAAACAGAACTGAGAAGTTTTGCAGCATCCATATTCACCTAGGAGCAACTGTGGCATTATAATGTACAGACATCGGTTGTGCAGTGGTAGCCAGTGGAGTGTCTAATGTGCCATGACCCCAGTGTGTGCTCATGTGCATCCAGATGACAACAAGGAAGTGTCCAACGCACAATGGAAGTGCCTGATGCACATTGGTGGTGCCTAGATGCCGATCTTCACAATTCAAAAGGATTTTGTTGCATTATTGCAGTGTAGCTAGGTATTTGTAACATTTATGAAACATAGACCATTGATGTTAATATTGGCTGTGATGAAATTGCTTTGAAACTCAGCTATTTGTAATGCAAGTGCAACTTGATGGTGCAGACCTTAAGAGTGAAGCCCAGCACAGTGGTGTGTGTTATGAATGAGAGGAATTATATATGAGGCAGAGTCTGTTTGAAAAGAGAGCTGTCAGTAAGATCTTGGCCAGAGAGGATGGCTGGGTTGTGTTTAAGCAGCGGAAGAAAAAACTGAGAATTGGTTCTAAGGCTGGGAGGTATTGACATAAGACTGTCAAAAGGTCAATGTAACAACACTGCAATACTTTATTTCTAATGTTACTACAATAAAGGATACCATTTGTTTTATAACTACTGAGTTGGCCTGTATTACCTAAAGTCACTGGTAACAAAAAAGAGCATGCTAACTTGAATATACTATTTGGTTCTGAAGGAACACTTAAGACCCCAGTCCTTTTACACAAAGGTTGTGTTTAAAGGGTGGAGTTAAGCTAATTGTTAGTGTCAGGGCTCCTTATTAGGTTGGAGCTGCAAAATAATCTAGTGAGAAGTAAGAGCTCGTCTTGTTATTGCTTTTGTTGCTGATGCTATGTAAGCCAAGGAAAATACCTCCATATTGACGTTCTGTAAGCAGAAAAGAATCTTGTTAAATTTACCAGCCATCTACTTTTCAGAGGCTCACAAGCAGGGTGTGTAGGAAACTGCATTCTTTTTGTTCCCCTAGGAATGTGATATTCTGAAGGTCAGTGCCTCTGTATCTGGAAGTTCCACTTACCTATCATAACTGATGTCTGAGGTAGTTCTGCTGAAACAGATTATTTAAATAGAATTGTATAGATAGCTTATTTCTACTCTTACTGATGAATAAATTACTGCATGAGAATTGACAGGTTTTTTTAGGAGTTATAGAAAGGGAAGTATGCAGTTGGAGGAGGAGCAAGTCCAGAGGAGGGAGACCAAAATGGTGAGGGGCCTGGAAGCCATGCCCTATGAGGATAGATGTAGAGAGCTGGGTATGTTTAGTCTGCAGAAGAGAAGGTTAAGAGGGGACATGATAGCCGTGTTTAAATATTTGAAGGGATGCCATGTAGAGGAAGGAGAGGGCTTCTTTTCTGCTGCTCCAGAGACCAGGACAAGGAGCAATGGATTCAAGCTGCAGGAAAGGAGATTCCACCTGAACCTCAGGAAGAACTTCCTGACAGTCAGGGCTGTCCGGCAGTGGAATGTGCTGCCTCGGAGTGTAGTGGAGGCTCCTTCCTTGGAGGTTTTTAAGCAGAGGCTGGATGGCCATCTGTCGGGAGTGCTTTGAGGGTGTTCCTGCATGGTAGGGGGTTGGACTAGATGGCCCCTGTGGTCTCTTCCAACTCTACATTTCTATGATTCTACGATTCAGTTCATAACTCTGCTTTCCCCTTTTGAAGTGCTTCTGCCAATACCTTTTCCTCATCTCCTAATACTGTTTGCTCTCCTTTGTTTCAGGCTAGTTTTTTGTGCAGAAGACCTCAAGATGACCAGCATATCTCCTGGCCAAGAGCTTTGGTTCGTGAAATGTCGAGAAGGGTGGCAAAAAAGGAATGAAACTCTGTAAGGCTTTTTTTTTTCCCAGGGTGGTGGTTGTTTTGTTGGAAGAGAAAATGTTGCATTCCTGACTTTAATAATAGTATTGCCCAAGAAACAGAAACTTATGAACAATTTTCTTACACAAGTTAGCATCTGATGTATGGTGCAACTGATTTTTTTTGCTAAATTATGCTTGGGCGTCCCTTTGTTCATGCTAACAATTGCAGATCCTCATTCACTCTCCCTTTCTGAAAGTTGCTCATGGACATATTTCAGTGAGAGCTTGAAAAAATTCCACTTGGGACTACAACCCAAAGAATCTCTAGCCAGATTCCCAGCTGAGAATTCTGGGAGTTCTATGCTGATAAAATAACTTTACCAAACTTTGTGCAGCATGATAATGAACCTACGTTACCTGAAAAAGGACTCATTTTTGGCAAAATGAAGGTTGCCCATGGTTTTCACAATACTCATATTCTATAGCATCTTATGTTTTGTGAAGAGATGCAGCTCTTGTTTCATTGCAGCTTGACAAACAGCATTTAATGTCTGCTGGAAAGAATCTTTTAGAACATATGGCATGTTATTCAAAGATTGAGGATGACTTGTTCTGTTCTTTTTACTGTAAGGCAAATTTAACTTTCTGTAGTGCATAGAAGCTTCCATTAGCAGCATTCCAAACCTCAGCAAGGCTTGTTTGTGGCCAGCTGCCCATTAGGTCAAACTACACGTTCTGTAAGCTGCCCAAAATGGAAAATCTGAGATATCCTTGGAGTTTGTTAGTGTACTTTGTCAACCACCATGCCATTCTCTGAAAAGACTGTAAAACTGCACTTTTCTTTCTTTCTTATCCTACCTTTCTCCTAATGCGGAGTTCAAGGTAATGAACAACATTTCAAAAGCACAACATAATAAAAAAAAGAGACACAAAAGTTAAAACATGATTGGACTATATTTCTGTATAAAAGGCACCAGTTGAAAACAAATATTTTGTTCTATGATTCTATATATTTTCAAATATTATATTTGAATATTTTCAAATATTTTCAACCTTCTTCTCCCCTCTGATCCCCAGATCACTATCAAGCTCCTCCTGAAATCTCTTTCTTGGATGACTTTCTAAATTCATCTGGGACCCTAACCAGCCAACTCAATTGAACGAGTATACTACAGAAGAAGAAAGAAGGCATTGGCAAAAGATGTTTGCTGCAAGCTCTTCTTTTAAAAACAGCAACATTTTTTCTGGGACTTGCAAACAGTTCTCTGTTTAAAACTGATCACCAGGCACTGTGATAATGTGAACAATATTTTTGGGACTGTCATTGTATTTATGACCTTTAGAATAACTTATTTTTTTCTACAAAAGCCAAGTCTACAACCTGTTACTAAGCTGGTCCTCCTTCTGAAGAGCCTGCCTTATAAGCCTAAGCCTACTTTGTGCCAAGCCTTGTCTCTCGATGTTACTTACCACCTCATAAAAATGTATTGCACAATGTTACAGTAAAGTGACTTAGTAAAGACTGGGCTGAACATTCAGATCAGCTCCCCCCCACGTGGTGCAAAGTCTTTGGGTCCATATCCTCTTAAGATGCAGGTATGTGTCATGGCCAAAATCCTATAGGTCACTCCAGTATAAAACTTCTCAAGACATTGCAGAAGCAAGTATTCTGTATGTCCTTGTTCAGTGCCTTCGTACTGGGTGCAGAAGGTCACCTGAAGGCTCTGAGGCACAGCAACTCCTCCTTAACCGGTGAATGGCCATGGAGTGTGCCTAGGAGTTGTCCTTGTGGACCAGGAAACAAAGAATCTGCTTTCTGCCATTGTCTCTCCAGTTGAAATGACAGGTGCTGTTTTTCCACACCCACAGATGAGAAGGAGCTGTCAGCAACACTGATCTCAACCTATTCAAAGTGTACCGTTTTATTAAATTATAATGTCTGGAAGAATTCTAGCATGGCAGCAAGAGAGATAGGCCAGTTCCGACATGTGGGGAGAGAGATACCTGTGGACAGAGGAGGAAGCATCCAAACATTGTCATCCTCTTTCCATATGTCATGTAAAATGGTACAGCTCATACCTGAAATCTGTCTTTGTCCTACAGAATGGGAGGCTAATTTGTGCCTTAGGGTTGTCTAGTGTGTTGCCTCATGTATTTATACAAATGGCCCTGAATTCTTTTGAAGTTTAATTTGTATATAATGGGTTTTGTAACACATGCACTTCCCCTATTTATTATTTTTTGCATATCTCTGTGTTTGTATATATGTATAAAGAAACAAACTTTTTTGGAATCTAACAAGTTTTTTATAAGCTTGAAGCAGAAAAATAAACTAAGTGGCTTCTTAAAAAAAAAGTTGTGATCATTTTTCAATTGCTCCTTTGTTTAAAGGATTCCAGTGTACTATGGATAAGAGAATAGTACCTTGTGGGGGATGCGTTATAGTGATGAATGGTGAAAGAGTGATGGTCAGAACTACCTAATAAACTTTTTTTTTGGGGCTGAGCAGCGATTTGAAGTTGAGGTTCCACAGGGCAAGTCCACCATACCGTCCCCTGAACTACATAGTTACTCTTGGAAATTGAAGGCACTGTAGCCAGATTTGATCTCTGCTCATCTGAAATGGCTAGAAGATCCCACTGATCAGAACGAGGTTTAGTCTCACATAAGTGTGCAGAAGCGTGGAGCCTTAGACATGTGACAAGCTGGAACATGTCCAGGAGAGGGCAACCAAAATGATAAAGGGTCTGGAAACCAAGCCTTATGAGAAGCGGCGTATGTTTAGACTAAAGAAGAGAAGGTTTAAATATTTTTAATATTTAAATATTAAATATTTAAATGTTTAAATATTTGAAGGAATGTCATGTTGAAGATGAAAAAAGCTTGTTTTCTGCTGCTCCAGAGATTAAGATGCAGAGCAATGGATTCAAACTACAGGAAAAGAGATTTCATATAAACATCAGGAAGAACTTCCTGATGATAAGAGCTGTTTGACAGTGGAATATGCTGCCTTGGAATGTGGTGGAATCACCTTCTTTGGAGGCTCTTAAACAGAAGCTGGATGGCCATTTGCTGGGGTGCTTTGAGTGTGCGTTCCTGCATGGCAGGGGGTTGGACTTGGTGGCCATTGTGATCTCTTCCAACTCAATGATTCTATGATTCTTTGCGCTCACAAGGATTTAACAGGAATGCTTTGTCAGCATTTCAGAAGGGCTAAACAGTGATAATCAACTAACTTTCCCTTGCTTTTTCTCCATGTGGGGGAGCCTCATTGCACCAACAAATTAAATCTAATGGCATCTGAAAGACTCATAAGTTTTGTGTGGTGTAAGCAAATATTCAGGCAATTTTCACTGCCTAGTTTTTGTTTCTGTTCCCCTTTGCCCTACTGATTTCGATTCCCCATCCGCAAAAGATCATTCCAGAAGGCAACTTCTCTCTGTGACAGGACAAAGATTTCCAGTCATCATTCGTGTGTTAATATGCTTGCTTACTTGTACAAGGATGTCCATGGAACCCCAGAACCACTGTTGACAATGACCACTGTTAAGATAATAATCAAAGTTTGTGCCCTTTTGCATCTTGATCCCCCCAGATGGGTTTGCACCCAAACATTTGTATAGGTACCTGTCAAGGGAGGCAACACTCCATGTGTGTGATGTAAGTAAGCTATAACTCAAAAAATAAAATATCAAGCAAAACGTACTGGTGTTGCTAAGATGGGGACCATTAAGGAATAGCAAGTGGTGTCGCCTTTATTTCAGAGGGAGGAACTGGGAAAAACACCTCTGAATTTTCTTTGCCTAAGAAACCTATGAAGTTTTTGGGATCAACAGGTGACTCAAAGGTGCATACATACAGAGAGATTTCCTTGTTTTTGCCTTTCTTTGTGTCCTTTTCATAGGAAGCAGCTTGATGTTTAGACTGGCATATTAAGCTTTTGGCAGCATAGTGATAGGTAGAAAATGACACTCTATCTTATGTACCAGTTGGGAGTCATGCGACCCTCCAGATAACGTTGAACATCAAACTCTAGCAGTTCTGGATCACACAGTCAATGGTGAGAAATTCAATGAGCTGCCTGCAATGGTAGGACTTCCATTAAAATTGTTGTGTTTATTAGAAAAATTAAGGTATAGTATGTTTATATAACATACAGTAAATATAAGGTATGTGATCTCTTGGGAACAGGTGAAACCACAGAATATTGGGGTTACTTATTGGTTGGCTGATTGTTTGGCTCGGATGTTATACAGGCTGCTGTGTATTTGTTATTTGGTTAATTAGAGAGAGATGATTATTAGAGTTAGGAATGTAACAGAGCCATGGCTGAAAGTTAGCTAGCATCAATCAGGATTTAGATAGGTTAAATAAATAACCTCCAACTTTATGTTGAACATCTGTTTAATGATTTTTTTTGTATTATACAATGCCACAATAGTGTTACTAGTGTGGATGAGTTCAGACATATGGTGTCTGTGATGGCAGCAGGGGTTCAAGGGTGGTGGTGTCCAGTGGCAAGATTATACAAATAAAGTCTCACACAAGAACCACAAGGGGATCTAGACATTTGGTGCCATAGGGGTGGGACAGGTGGACAACCCTTACATTGCCTTTGTTCTCTGAGTTATTCCTTTGTTCCCTCACTTTGTGGTTTTCATGAGAGTTCAGTTTACAAGGATGCATCAGACAAAACAGCACATTGTCCTCGCCCAGCAGCAATTTATTAGGTGAAAACCTAAAATGGGCATGTCACCTGTCAGTAGCAGCTAATACCAGTTAAGCAAGTGGCAGGGACAGCCATTAGTTGATCATCAGGCATTTATGTAGAAGAGGCAAGCTTAGATCTGTCACTTAACATCTAAAGGATCCACCTGATTATTCTTGCAGGACAAAGAATGCAGATAGGGCATAGGGACAGGATGCAAAATTGATTTCATAGGAGATCTTTCTTTAAAGTGCTCTGATTTGGCTGATGTGAGGGCATGCAGAATGTACATCTTCAAAATATGTTTTAGAAATAACTAGTCAGAAGGTCAAGAAGATCTCAGAGCCTTCAGTGCTTGGCAATAGCAGAGATCCTAGGCCCTTCACCACAATAATGAAGAAGCTTCAATCAAAAGGCATTTTTGTGGCTGTTTCTGGTTTGTTGTTCCTCCACAATTGCTATACTGTATGCTGGTCTTAATTCCATGCTACTCCAAAGGGCATTCCACCCAATAAAGACATCAAAAGTACCATTTCCCCTCTCTGATGTGACTTCCAGTCACTCACTCTTAGAGGCTAGCCTGTACAAGTTGTGACTCTGCAACTGAATGCAGCCCACCACCCTGGGCTGCTACCCAAAGGGGGCTCAGAAAACATCCTGACTTATCTCATTCCCTATTTGGACTGCAAGAAAAAGTTGGGGGAGTCAGGAAGAAAGCATTTTGTAGGAGAGTTATTCTTAAGCTGTCTTATTTGGCAAACCAGCAGAGTTTCCCACCACCCCATCCCCCAATGTGCCAAGGACCAGCACTGTATTTGAGACTGAAATTGTTTCTTTTTTGGAAACTCTCCAGGTACTGGCTCAGAAACTGTTGCCAGTCTGAGAACCACTACTTTGAGCACCACTGTTGTTGGCCACAATGTATGGCTGGTGAGCTGTGCTTGATAGCCATGTTTAAATATTTGAAGGGATGTCATGTTGAGGAGGGAGCAGGCTTGTTTTCTGCTGCTCCAGAAACCAGGACAAGGAGCAATGGATTCAAGCTGCAGGAAAGGAGATTCCACTTGAACCTCAGGAAGAACTTCCTGATGGTCAGAGCTGTCCAGCAGTGGAATATGCTCCCTCAGAGTGTGGTGGAGTCTCCTTCTTTGGAGGTTTTTAAGCAGAGGCTGGATGGCCATCTGTTGGGAGTGCTTTGATGGGTGTTCCTGCATAGCAGGGGGTTGGACTTGTTGGCCCCTGGGATCTCTTCCGATTCTATGATTCTATGACTTGGTGGATCACAAGCTTGTTCAGAAGGACTGCTGAAGGAGATGTTCCTGCTTTAGGCACTATCTGCAGCTTCCCTCATAGCTAATTCCATGATTTAATGCAAAGGTATAGAATCATGTGGCTCTCCAGATGTTGTTGGCCTGCAAACCCCAGCAACCTTAACCAGCATAGCCAATAATGAAGACTATTGAGAGCTGAAGTCCAACAACAGAACACACTTTGCCCACTCAGGATGGAAGTGCAAGACTAGAAGGTTGAGCATCAGTGGCAGAATAGAGAGTATGGATATGTGTGATTATTGCAGATGTTGTAACAGTTACTTTTCTGGGCTGCAAACTGCAGAATGCCTAAGTCAACATGGCTGCTGGGGGTGGATTCCAGAAAGTGTAGTCTAAACCAGCACTACTCAAAGATGGTCCACAGGTCATCATTTGCCAGTTTTTGGAGAGTTTCCAGGAAAGAAAGAGTCCTAGTTAATGCATACGTATATAGTAATAGTCCCTGAGCCACTGGGGGAAAAAATGCCAGTCCTTCATATCAGATGGTTGAAGAAGCATTGGTCTAAGCTACAGAGTCTGGAAACTGTACACCAAAAAAGTAACTTTGTCAAGCTGTGGTATATGAATGCATGAGCCAGCATTGTGTTAGGGACAAATGTATCTGTAAGTTTTCCTTATGCATGTGGATGTCCTTTTTCAGGCACTGCAAGGATTGATATTCCCTTCCTCCCATGGCAGTGCCCAACGCCCCACTCCTTATTGAAAAGCCCCTAAAGCCATCCCACATGACCATTCTGTGCTCTGTGGATCACCATAGCCAGGCACAAAGTAATGACATTAGTGCCAAGATATGCTGGGGCATCCGAGGCTCACAGTGCTGCTGTAATGATTTTGCATCTGGCTATGGGGGTGCAGCTGGACAGTTTTCACTTCTACCTGCTTGCTGCAAAGCATGGAATGACCATGCAGGATGGCTTCAGGGGCTTTTCAGTAAGTCAGGGGGAGGGTAGATGGCTCAGTGTAGCATTCCTCTGCCTGTAGATATCTACACTATGCTGTAGGGATGTTGGACTGAGGTCATGATATAATAGGACAGATTGCAAAGAAGCAACCGTTGCAGCAAAACCTGAATCTTCAGGCTCCTTAACAGATTTCTTCCAGTTAGCAGATCACTAGCATATACTGAAATTGCTCTTTCAATTAAATATTATAGTTTCACCCTTTGCATGAATGTATTTCTTAAGCAATTTCAAGGAAAAGAGAGAAAGCATCAACCATATTTATGTAAAAGTATTTTTCTAAAAAAAAGATTAATTGTCACAAAAATATTGAATATCTTGTCTCTCAACCTCACTTTTATAAATGTTTCTGAAAGACTACAAAATGTCTCCATCTGTCTACAAAACATTTGGAGTCTGTTAGTCTTTATGGTACTGTACTTTAACAAGAACCAGAAAACTGGTTGTTTGGAATGTGTAGCCTTGAAAAGAAACCTCACTCTATGATTCACAGCTCCCTTGCCCCAGTTTTTGATGGGTCACATTTTCCTCTTCGTGGACCCTGGAACAGGGGGAGGGGTTCAATTCTCCCCCCCCAAATAATCAGACAGATTGGACCACCAAGATTCCTGTGTAGTTCAGCCTCCCCAGGAATTATCAACTGGAATTGTACGAAATAATCAAACATGCACAAATGATTGAAATATCTACTATAGCTGAGTGGGCCAGCACGGTCTTGTGGTTTGCTGAAATAGCAATAGCATGTGTATTTCTATACCGCTTACCAGCTAAGTGCTCTCTTAGCGGTTTACAATGTGTTTAGCTAATTGCCCCCAACAAACTGGGTACTCATTTTACCGACCTGCGGAAGCATGGAAGGCTGAGTCAACCTGGAACCTGGCAGGATCAAACTCATAACCTTGGGGCTGCAGTACTGGCATTTAATCATTACACCACCAAGTAACTACAACTCTAGAGCTCAGGGTTCAATTCCCCACTCAGCCATGGAAACCAACTGGGTGACCTTGGGCAAGTTATACTCTCTCAGCCTTAGAGGAAAGCAATGGTAAACTCCCTCTGAACAAATCTTGCCAAGAAAACCCCATGATAGAGCAGCCATAGGTTCGGAACAACTTGAAGGTATATAGCAACAACTAAAGAAAAATAAAGGCTGCATGTGATCTGTCGCAGGCACTCTTATGTGTAAGTTACACTAAAGACATGGAAGGGACTCATCAGAGCACATTGTACTTGTAAGAGTCTTAATATTTAAGGATTTTTCATGATAATGGATGGAAGAAATAATTTGCCCTCCCTTTGACTGTGCCCTAAACCTGATTCTCTATGTTTCAGGCTTGCTACATATTTGAGAATATGATGCATATTGTCCTATATCTTCCAACATATCTCCAATTTTTTGCTTATACAGTAGTGAAGTGGAAGGAGGGAGGTGATAGGTGACCTTACAAGCATCTTTGCATTCACTTAAGAGGATCTTGCATATTTTTTATGTTTGATGTGTCAACTCTTTAGAATTTACTGAGGCCATTTCCGCACTAGCCTGTTATATCACTATGATTCCACTTTCAACATCCTATGGAATCCTGGGGTTTGCAGTTTACTGAGACCAAAGAGCTCTCTGGTTGAGAATTCTCCCTAAACTGCAAACCCCAGGATTCCATAGGATGTTGAAGATGGAATAATAGTGCTGTAACAGTGTAGTGAGGTAATAACCACAGCCTACAACACCTAGTGTTGGTTGTTGCTCACCTATCCAAGTATCAACCAGGTGTTACCTCGCTTAGCTTCCAAAATCAGACCAGATCTGGTGCCTTTAGGGTGTCCCTGTTTCTGTCTATTCACTGCTTATTTTTTTTTATACTAAAAAAACTGCTTTGGGGGTCCTAACAAGTCCCTCCAAAGTGGCTTTCATAACAGAAAGACTACAGTACTAGACATCAACCAATATTCTGCTGGATTCTTGTACAGAGGGGATGGGATCAACTAGCATTCCAAATGTAGTTGGACTGCAGTTCCTATCATTAGCCATGCCGACTTTGGGCTGCTGGCAGCTGCACTACAGGAATATCTGAAGATCCACTCAATTCCTGCCCTCTTGTATGGGTAAGAATACTTGTCTTGCCTAATATAATTTGCTTTTAACTGGAAACTCAAAATCTGAAAACACAACCAGAACTGATGAATTCTGAGCCATTTACTGTGAGAATCAGAAGTGAGCAAAGCTCAAAAAAGTATATAGTTCTGGGCACCAGAGTTCTAGAAGGATTCGAACAAGTTGGAATGTGTACAGAGAAGGGCAATCAAAATGGTAAAAGGTCTGGAAGCCAAGTGTTACAAAGAATGACTTAGGGAGCTGGGTGTGGAGGAAAGAAGTTTGAGAAGTGATATATAGCCATCCTTAAATATCTGATGGGATGTCATGTAGAAGATGGAGCAGGCTTGTTTGGTGCTGCTTCAGAGACTAATACATGAAACAATGGATTCAAATTACAGTATAAGAAAAGACATTTCCCTTAAACATTAGGAAGAACTTCTTGATTTAAGAATGGTTTGACCATGGACTACACTGCCTCAGAGGTTGGCAGACTCTAAAACTTCTCTGCAGGTCTTTAAACAAAGGGTTGGATGGGCATCTTTCAAGAGTGCTTTAGTTGTGGCTGGAGATTGGAAGTTGTGGCTGGAGGTTGGATTAGACATGATTTGTGGCCCCTTCCAGCTCTAAGGCCATTTTCCACGCATAAAGAGTGATGCTTGATAAGGCATTAGGAAAAGAAGAAGATCACATTACAAGTAGGTAGACTCGATTAAGGAAGCCATGACTCCACACTGCACTGTTACAGTGCTATTATTCCACTTTTAACATCCTGTGGAATCCTGAGGTTTGCAGCTTAGAGAGGGATATTTAGAATTCTAAGCCAGAGAGCCCTTTGGCCTCAGTAAACTACAAACCCCAGAATTCCACAGGATGTTGAAAATGGAATAATAGCACTATAATAGTGTAGGGTGGAAATAGCCTAAGACTCTATGGCCATTTCTGCACGGGGCGAGGGAATCACCCTGTGTCGGTACTTACCGGACTTCTTGGCTCCACGCTTGGGTCCAGGCTGGTCCAGAGCAGTGCGTGGCCGCTGCTCCGCACTGCTCCGGAGATGAAAATGGCCGCTTCCGGTTGGTTGAGGCTCTTCACCAAGCGCTGAAGCTCGCCAGCCTAAAGCCCGCCCCCAGCAGATCACAGGCTCGCACTGGTGCGAGCCTGCAAATCTGCACCGGAGCGCGGGCACAGAGAGGCGCGCTCCATGCTTTTGAAAGACCTGTTTCAAGTGGTCTTTCAAAAGCATGCTGGACGACCACTTCGGGTCGTTCCGGAGCGGGCTGAGGTGCAGAACTACATTAAGTAGGTCCGACCCAGTCCGCTTCCAGGTGCAGACATTGTTACCCTGAAAATTGGGGGTCTCGTGAGGGGCGCCCGGCTTTGCCAATTAAAATACCAAAGATGGGGAAATTGAACTCAGAGCACTGTTTTAGCTAGCAAAAGGCAGGGTAACGTAGCGAGATCTTTTACCCTATGTCTACAGCGTTGGGTTAGAGAGTGGCTAGACAAGATGTTTCCAAACAATAAACAATCCTTTATTAAGAGCAAAACACAGAAGACAACTAGCTTAGAAAAGAAAGAGAGTTGCAAGGGAAGGCAATACGACCTGTTCCGTAGTCCTGGGGAGAAGCTGGAGATTCGGGGAAGAAAGCTCAGCGTGGGGCGCTGAGAGGAGTCCTTTAAACACACCAACGGCAGGGTGGGATGGCAGTCAAAGGTGATCTGAAGATCGGTTAAAAGTGAGAGGATTTTATAGGGAAGATCGTGCCTTTCGGCTATGGCAGTCCCAAAGGAGAACAAAAGAGGTTTCGGTGCTGGACAAAAGGATTTGGTGAGGTCAGGTTTAGCGTGATGGGATTTGCATGTAGAAACAATACCTTTGGCCGAGACCTTGATGGCCCAACTCACAAGAGTAATTTGACTGAAAGCCACGTGGCTATCGAGGAGTCTGTGGCGGGAAGTTCCCTAAAGCTTCAGGCGAGTTTTGGGTACTGGCTACAAAGAGAAATGGAATGTAAACCATTGACGGCCGCTCTCTGTCCGTGCTTATCCGGAGAACTTTGCGAACACGTGAGATGAGGTAATCGCTAACCAGTCCAGCTAAGGCCAAATTAAATGATTTCAAAAGGATATCTGGGGGTCTTCACAAGGGGTGCCATAGCGGAAATAACAACATCCTCCCTGGAGGATGCTCTGAATCGTTTCTTTAAGCCCATGCGGAAATGGCCTATGGTTCTTCTATTTCTGCAGGTCAAAAATGGGTTTCTCAACAGTCAGGAAGTCCCATCAAGAGGAATAATAGAAAAGCAAGAATCTCACACAATTTCTCTCAGCATTTGAATGCACCCAAGTATTGCAGCAGAATTATTCTGTGTAGAAAAACATGTCATCCTTTCTTAGTGCAAAAACTCTGTTTTTTTCACAGAAAACATTATTCTCATATAGGAAATATTTTTCTCTGTAGCATTTTGGAACATTTGAATCTGAGGAGAATACTAAGGAAGAATAATAATTTTTTCTGGCAGTGAGGCTAAAAATACAACAATTATTTTTCTTCCCCCATGATCATGAAATAGTCAGGGAGTCACATCCCTGCTTCCTACTCTCATTCTCTTAAATTTTAGCAGCATAATTTAGGGCAAGAAGCGGAATTCATGTAGTTGCTGCATTTGTTAAACAAGGTTAGGATGCAGAAATCCTCTCCAGTTTACAGTATTGCAATTGAAAATTGCTTTGAGGTTTCTCTGTAGATCTTGTTATGAGTTATCCAGGAGAAGGGAAAATCAGCCAAATTTCTGCCAAAAAATGATTGTGTGGAGGTTCTTTCTTTTAAAAGGCCTGTTTTTTATCTTGAGATGTAGCAAAAATAAGTTAGAAACAATTCTGGAGATAAAACATGGGGCTGGCAAAGGGGCAGGATAACAAAATTTTATTTCTTACAAGGTCAAATATGCATGGTAAAAAGCTCCTCTGTGTTCCTCTTTGGCTTTCCGCCTCTGCAGTTTATAAATTATCTTGTTCAGCTATCAGTCAACCTGACTCTATTTGCTTTGGCTGCACCCAGGCAGACTTCAGGCACAGTCCAGCCACCCAAACAGAAGATGTTCTGGCCTTTTGCTTCCTCAGTACCACAGTGCTTCATCTACCTTAGCTGCCTTCCTTCCCATTGAGGGAAACTGAAATGGCTTCTTGAAAGGGAGGGAGTCAACTTTGGAATCAATGCGTTCTTTTTTGTAGGAAGAGATCTTGGAAAAAGGATGCCATACACACCCTTGCTTTTGGCTTGGTTCCCTCCTCTTGCCTTGCGTGCAGCCTGAGTTTCAGTAGAGGTCAAAGCAATTAATTAGGAGAGGAGACAGAGTCAAGCTCTTGGGAGCATTAAAGACATGCAAAGACCCACACTTCACACAGCTTAGACATCCCCAGTACACTTTTTCTTTCCTCCATCTTGGTAGTCTTTTTCTCCCTTCACCCAGACACCCACCAGCCTAGATGGTTTTCCTTTTTCTCTTGCACTTCAGTGCTTACTTTCTCTCATTCTCTATTCTTTTTCTTTTTCCCTGGTCTTTCTATCTCTCCACCTTGGTACTTATTCATCTTTTCCCACTACTCTAGTTCCCCTCCCCTCTTATCAGCTAGCAGAATGTTCTCCCTTTCTCCTTCCCTTTCCAAGCTTTTTAAAGAACTGGAGGAACTTGCAGAGGAAGTGGCAGTTGTCCTAGCATATTGCTTTTTGCACATGTTTCTGGGCTAAGTGAAGAGGCTAGTGGAGAGCCTGCCTAGAAGAGAGATGAATGTTACTTCAGCCCATGCCTACTCAGTGATAGCACTAGATATCGCTTTTTGATATCAAAACCATTCAGCCTTCCTTTGCCACCCCGCTCCACGTGTTTGCGAGGCCTCCGGACAAGCACGTACACAGGTGCGGCCGGTAATTGTTGGACATTCCATTCTCCACCTAGGCAGGCAGAACAGAGCCACTCCGTTGCTTCAGGGACCTCTCCTGCAAACACCCTTTTGCTTAAGCGCGACACTAACAAAGGCGCCCGGCTCTGAGCCGATAGTCTTACAAAGCCGGACTAAGTACTGTGTATTTGCATACTGGCTACACTATTATTGATTCAGTGCTAAGCCGATCATGTTAAACTTGACCTTTTCCAAAGCTTTGTCCTGCTCCAAACTCTCATTGTTCTTACCGAGTAAGGCATGGCCTGCAGTCACAATTCACCCTATATAAACCCCCCAATTCCGAGACCACCTCGGATCGCTCCCGAGTTCCAGACTGCCTTGCTGCTGTTTTGTCCGATGAGCTCCCCTCAGAGAATCATGCTGAGCTTTCTTCCCTACCACCTCTAAGCTTCTTCAGGACTACGAGAAAGGTGTCCTATCACCCATTTCCCCCGAAAATCCCTATTTCTTATTCTTCCGTTAGCTGTGTGATTGTGGTGTCTTTACTGTTTGTTTGTCTTTCAATAAAAACATCATTTTTGCTACTTTAAAACTGTCTGGCTGCCTGACTGACCTGACCCCGTAGATGCTGGGTTGCAAGATCCCTGCTAAGTTACCTTGCCTCTCGCTAGCTTTAGCGAGTGCTCCAGCTAATTCTCCCCAGAATTGTATTTGTGTTTTGCTTATTTGGGTGCCCCTCCCGGGGGGCCCAGAGAACAGGGTAACATGAATATGCCATACCTTAAGTCTGCCACCTAGTAACTGAAGATGGTACTACAGATTACAGACAGATTTTAATTAACTAAAATTACTTCATCACTTAAAAAAAAATTAATACTGAGGTTTGCACCCATAGCTCCCCCCGCCCTGCCAGTATGGCTATCCCTTTGAACCTAGATTTCATGGTCTTGGAGTTTTGAAAGACAAAGACACATACATTCACACATACTCACATGCACACACACTTTTATTTGTATCAATTCGATTTCCTTTCTACACACACAGAGCAGAGTATGAGCAAATGTTATTTCTTTTAGTGGTTCATAACTTTGCAGTTATAAATCAGGGAAGTCTTGTCTTCCAGTTTACAGAAAATTGTCTTTCACTGCAAGACTTCCTGTATTTGAAAGCTGTCTGTTTGAAATCTAGTTTAAAGATAAAGAGCTGTAAGACAGGAGAGCAGTTGCCCATCCAGAGTTAGCACCAGAGCAGTGACTGAACAATAAATACACAAGTGGATGTGATCTTTCCTGCTATGATAAGATGAATTGCATTTCTGGAACAAATTGCCTCGAGGGCCCTGGTGGGTAAGGACGAGATCAATATAAGCATTTAATTAATAAATAATACATTTCTACCTAGATTTAGGATTTATTAATTTTGCATGTGTATGTATAAGAATATGCAAATTTTATGCAGGACATGCCTTCTTTCGACATTTTTTCCCCCTTGATGAAAAGGTATAGAAAGCCTTGCTTTTGCTCAGTTCAGCTGTTCTACTCCTGGGCCACAAGCAACATTCTGGGCTTGCACACGAGAATGCAATGGGCCCTTCAGTACACTGGTTCCACCTCAGTTAAGCATAGGCACTGGGGGCTGGAAAATCAGGATGTATCATGTCGTTCCAGAGCTTTGCTTTGTCCTGATGCTCACCCATTGTATCAATGTATGCTACCACCCAAGTGAGACGTATCACTTGCAGCATTTGTGGAAGTCTAATGGCATAAGCACTGTACATTGGCCATTTCTGCACGGGGTATTTGAAATGGTGCAGTCTGTCCTCCAGGGATGTAGATCCGCACCTCAGCCCGCTCTGGAACGGAGCCCCAAGTGGTCGTCTAGCGTGCTTTTGAAAGACCGGAAAAACCAGGTCTTTCAAAAGCACGGAGCGTGCCACTGCAAGCCTGCTCCCTTGTGCAGTTTCGTAGGCTCGCACCAATGTGACCCTGCGATCTGCTGGGGGTAGGCTTTAGGCTGGCGAGCTTCAGCGGTTGGTCAAGACCCTTGACCAACCGGAAGCCGCCATTTTCGATGCTGGAGCAGTGCAGAGCGATGAGCACGCACTGCTCCGGAGCAGCCTGGACTGGACCAGGGAGCCAAAGATCATAGCAGTGCAGGGCGATTCCCTCGCCCCATGCAGAAATGGCCATTGTCAGGTGCTTTTGGCCTTAACATTTTTCCAATATGCTGTGCCGTGATGCTTGGTCTGTCTTAAATATTAACAGTATTTTTTTGTGACAATTTTTTTTATGGACTGCTTTATGGTCTGCTTCATCAAATGCACTGTGTTATCCTCTGTTGTTGCTGTTGTCATTATATCATCTATTTATACAAATATGTGTATGCATGAATGCATACATGTGCACAGTGTGTACTCACTCAAACACACACATGGTTGCAATGAAAACCATGTAAGCAGTGAGACCACTTGGAACTGATGGACCAAACAAATAGTCCGTAACAATTAAATGGCAGCTTAAATACATGCAAAATCAGCACAGTGTCCATTTGCTGCAACAATAACTGCAATAGATATGTCATCTGATCATGGCTTGGTAAATTAACACTCATAGCAGGAAAGAAAACCACTGTCTCTATTCCAGTGTAAATTAACAGAATCAAATGTTGTTACTATTTCCAGTTCAAATATTTCATATTGGAGCCTCTCTTTGAAATTCCTCTCTGAAGAATGGCAGCTTTCAAGAGTTTTATCATATGAGGTAATTCAATTGCACTTATAACAGGATTATAGCATCTTTGGCTGGGACTTATCACATTACCTTGTTCCTTTTATGTTGTTCTCCTGGTGGGACACCATTTGAAAAGTGTTTCTTTTACAAAAGAAGTCATTAACACTTTCCAGACAACCTCCCAACAGTGAAAAGTCCCAGCCAAAGATGTTGTTGTCCTGCTGTAAGTGCACTCATGTGATAAAGCCCTAAGTCAGAGTATTGGGACACTGAAATGTTCTGTTAGTTTCTCTATGTTGCTCTTCTGATGTTACATTTCTATCCATTAAGCATTATATCTCCCTTTATAATCCCACTAGCGTATTTACCAGGCGTTGCCCGGGATTTCATTTTCTCATGGGTAACACTTGTTAGAAATACTTTAGGAATTACCTTACCTTATTTTAGGAATTAGATGCGGTTGAAATACACAAGTTTGAGATCCTGTGTCTGTAATTCCCCGAATTGTGTTATCCAGTACCTGTAACTTTTCTCCATATTCCCCAATCCAATCTGTATTAAAAGCTGTCAGCATACAGAGGTTTTGGTTTCTAAGGGAATACACTGTCCTCTTCCTCCTTCTTGCTGCTAGGCCTCATCTCCATAGCAACTGGCCTGAGGCCCAAGCGCTCTCTGGCTGGGAATTCTAAAGGCCCTTTGTAAACTACCAACCCCAGGATTCCATAGAATCTTCACAGACAGCCAATCATATGAAGTCTTCTTGCCTGACACAGCCAATCATATGAGGTCTTTGCCTGCCTGACACAGGCCCTTTTCGCACGGGCCTTTTCTCGCGCGACAGCCCCGTGAGCCTCGCGGGAGTGGGAGCGTCGCTCCGCACGACACACTCCCACTTCCGCCGGGCTCACGGGGCTGAAGCGGTGCGAGCGCGGGTTTTTTGATTTTCGCTTCCAAGCGAAAATCACCCGCGCTGTGCAACGCTCCCGGCGCCCGCGCGCACTTACCTCTCGTGCGGAGCGTCCGGGAGCCGGCCGGGTCGCGCTTCCTTCCCTCCGCCCCTGCGGAAGGAAGGGACGGGGCGGGGCGCTCGTGCGACGGACGCGACACGTCCTGCTTCGCGCGCATGGGGGGGCGGACGGGACGAGCACTTTTCTCTCCCGCGCGCGGGGGGCGGACGGGACGAGCGCCTTTCTCGCTCGCGTGGGGGGGGAATGAACGGATGCACGAGCCGCCGCCGCCTCCGGGAGGCTGCCGCTTCCCCGCTCGTTCCTTTGCCTGCGGAAGGAAGGAGGGGGAAGCGGCAGCCTCCCGGAGAAGGCTTCTTGCGCGAGCCGCCCTTCCCCGCTTGTGCGAGAAGACTTAATGCGAAAAGGGCCACAGACAAACTCACAAACTTTGACATTTATATATTAGACTAGTGTATTTATCCAGCATTGCCCAGGATTTAATTTTCTCATAGGTAACACTTGTTAGAAATACCTTAGGAATTACCTTATCTTAGGGCTTTTTTGCACTTTGGGAAGAAAACGGGGTAGTCTGTTACTCACCAGACTGGTGCACTCCCTCTGACGATCCACACTGATCTGGAGCAGTGCGTGCCCGCGCTACACACTGCTCCGGGGACGAAAATGGAGGCTTCCGGTTGGTGGAGGCTCTCCAACAACTGGAGAAGCTCACCAGCCAGAAGCCCGCCCCCGGAAGATCTGCAGCCTCGCGCTGGTGCAAGCCTGCAGATCTACACAGGAGCGCAGCGATGGACTGGGGCGCGCCGGGCTATTGAAAGACCTGTTTTAAGTGGTCTTTCAATAGCACGGCAAACCACCCGTTCTGGTCGTTTGGAGCAGGCTGAAGCCGGAAACTACAGAAAGTAGTCCGGACCCAGTTCGCCCCCAAGTGCAAATGTCCTCGCTGGAGGACGCGCTGCCCCATTTTAAAAACAAAATGTGGAAAAGGCCTTACTTTAGGAATTAGATGCAGTTGAAATATCAAGATTTGAGATCCTGTGTCTGTAATTCCCCAAACTGTGTTGTCCAGTACCTGTAATTTTTCCCCATATTCCCCAATTCAATTTGTGTTCAGAGTTGTTAACATACAGAGGTTAGGTTTCTGAGGGAATACACTGCCTTCCTTCTCCTTGGTGTTAGGCCTTGTCTCCATAGCAACCGGCCTGAAGCCCAAGGGTTCTCTGGCTGAGAATTCTAAAGGCTCCTCTATAACCTGTGACCCCAGGATTCCATAGAATCTTCACAGGCAGCCAATCATATGAGGTCTTCTCACCTGACACAGTCAACCATATTAGGTCTTCACCTCCTTGACACAGACAAACTTACAAACAAACTTTGACTTTTATATATTAAATTAGATCTCTAAAAT
This sequence comes from Ctenosaura bakeri, assembly GCA_948474755.1. Taxonomy (NCBI): domain Eukaryota; kingdom Metazoa; phylum Chordata; class Lepidosauria; order Squamata; family Iguanidae; genus Ctenosaura; species Ctenosaura bakeri. The sequence continues at coordinate 86,275 of CAOLHI010003855.1, read as the reverse complement.
CCTCGGGAGAAGCCCTTCTCTTTGTCCCACCACCTTCTCAAACTTGTTTGGTGGGAAAGCAGGTGAGGGTTTGCTTGGTGGATTTGGAAGTTCTTTCCAAAGGAGGTTAGGGTGGCTCCTTTCTTGCTTTCTTTCCAGTAGCAAGCTGGAACATTCTTATGCCAACAAGCTTTTAGAAATTGACTGGGATGGGATTTTAATGGAGTGCTGTGCTGTTTTGTGGTTTGTATATACTCTTTTAGAGACTCAGCGTGGTTTAGTGGTTCAAGCCTTGGACTACAAACCTGGAGACCAGGGTTCGATTTCTGCTGGGCCATGGAAACCCACTGAGTGACCTTGGGCACGTCACACACTTTCAGCCTCAGAAAACCCTATGATAGGTTTGCCTTAGGGATGCCGTAAGTCAGAAACGAGTTGAAAGCACACAGCAACAACGACATACTCTTTTAATGAATTTTAATGGCTTTAACTTTGTACATTGTTTTATTGTCTTTTAAGTAACTTTTATATTTATACTTTTTAGTGGTGTGTTGGTATAATACTTAATCTGTATGGTTTTTAACACATTGTGAACCACATTGAGTCCCATTATTGGGAAAAGGGCAGGATATAAATGAAGAAACTAAATAAATAAACATGCTTATTTTAGATACAGACTAACCAGTTTGTCCTATATAGATAGGACAAAGGCATCACTAGCTGACAATCCCACTTCTACACAGAACCAGAAAAGCTACTGTACTGTTCTTTGGTCAAGCTGTAAGATTGAGACATGAGTGAAAGTATCTAAATGAAATCAAAACTGGGTGTTGTGGTCATTTGCTAAACTCCAGGCTGGGCACAAGACCAGATGGCATGGTCGTGCAGCACAGAGTTTGGCACAGAGGGCCCAGTTGTTAACAAAATGCAAGTATCCATCTCTGAAGTGGCTTTGTAGATTACCAGGCTGCACTGCTTATTTTTAGATTGCCATGTAGGTCTTGCTCTCCAGCTGATTTGCACCAACATATAATTACGCCCCTTGGCGAGGTATGTTCCTTGTAATTCTCTTCCTTCTTACATACCCTGAAGAGAGAGCAGAATTTTTCAAAAGGATCTCAAAAACAGGAAGAAATGTGTATAAACTGTACAGTAGTACTCTATGGCCTTTTCCACACCGTGCAAGGGAATCGCCCTGCGCTGCTACTCACCAGACCTTTCGACTCCCCGGTCCGATCCACGGTGCTCCAGAGCAGTGCATCAATACACACTGCTCCGGCATCCCAAATGGCGGCTTCCAGTTGGTCGAGGGTCTCGACCAACCGCTGAAGCTCGCCAGCCTAAATCCTGCCCCTGGGCAGATCGCAGGCTCGCATTGGTGTGAGCCTGCGAATCTGCATAAGGGAGCAGGCTCGCAGTGGCGCACTGCGTGCTTTTGAAAAACTGGAAAAATCAGGTCTTTCAAAAGCACGCTGGAGGACCACTTGGGGTCGTTCCGGACTGGACTGAGGTGCAGATCTACCTCAAATAGGTCCAACCCAGTCTGGTCCAAGGTGCAGACCTCCTCCTTGGAGGATGGACTGCGCCGTTTCAAAAACCCCATGTGGAAAAGGCCTATATCTTCACTTCTAGATACACCAACTGTCCCAGTTTGGCAGGGATAGTCCTGATTAATCCTCTGCCATCCTATTTTTTTCAGCCTGTTTAAAAATGCCCCAGTTTCTCTCTCCTCCTCCCACTTTCCTGCTTCACTCCCTTCCTACTTCAGTTGCTGCAAACTGAGCTCAAAGTCAAAAACTAGTTTTGACTCAGTTAACTCAGCAGAAGGGAGATGAGAGGAATCTTGCCCTTCCCAGTGGGCTCAGGCATAAGCAAATTGCTGCAGGCCCTCCAAGTTTCTGCTATCTTGATGTTCGGCCATCCATGTTTGTTTTCATCTGTGACATATTGCAAAGTATGCAGTCACATTCAACATTCTGTTGCAATAACAGCTAACATTTTATAAAGAGAATAATTTCCAACATTTATATAAAATCTGTATGTCATTTCAAGTATATTGTATTTAATTCAAAAACATCCAGTACAGAGTTTCAGAAGTTCCCCAACCCCAGCTTAGGAGAAAGCCACCTTGCCAGAGAGATGCATATACATTTGGACTTCCACAATCACTAAGGTTAGGGTGTAGGCCCCATAAAGGTGGAAGAACCACAAATATCAAAATGTGTGTGTTGGGGGGAAGAGGGCTGAGGGATGGTCAGGAGAACAGGGACCTAGGGTCCAAACCAGGTCAGGGAAATGAGAAGGAAAACATGGTGACTCTATACTTCCTCTCTCTCTCTCTCTCTCTCTCTTTTCAATCATCTCCTCAATTGGGGTGTGTAGGGGGCATCAGGAGAGGGTTTGTGGTGCTGAGAAATTGGGTTGTGAGCTGTCCTTACCTGGCCAGACAGCAGCTGGTGGAGGAAGAGGAGAATCAGAAGGAAATATTTAAAGGGCTGTAAGGTCTAGTTGGAGCCATCAAGAGGGAAGGTTCTCTCAGAAAAGGAGCCCGTAAGAAGTGGCAAGGGTTGGAGAAACTTGCAAATAATCATATCTGAAAATTAAACCCACAAATGTGGAGGGCCAACTGTATAGCCTTTCTAATAACCAGTTCCCAGTAGTTGTGTGGAGTTTGAATTAATCAGCGATACCCTGTAGATAACTCACAAGATAATGCTTTGGTGAGCTTTTAGTCCACCATCCCACCCTGTCACTCTGATGGCAGCAAGGCCACGCAGGATGCTTCTATTGAGCAAGCAGCAGCTGCACACTTGCTTGCTGTTAAGCCACCCTCTGTATTTCTTTAGTGCTACCTTTCAAAGAATCATAGAGCTGGAAGTAACTACAAGGGCATCTTGTCCAACCCCTGCCATTCAGGAAGAGATAGCACACCTGAGAGATGGCCATCCAACCTCTATTTAATGGTGATGTATTTAAGTCTTTTACTCCAAGTCTCAAATCAAGTCCCAAGTCTCTACTTTCAAGTCTCAAGTCGAGTCTCAAGTCCTTGCAAGATACTTTCAAGTCAAGTCTCAAATTTGGGAGCCAGTTTCTGAACTGGGAAATATGAGCCTTCTTGCTTCCTTTTACTGAAGCTTCAAAAGCTTTAGAAGGAAGGATCTCTCCCTGCGCTCTGGGGCTGAGTTTGAGTCTTGCTATCTGCTGTTAGGAAAAGTTTCAGAAGGTTCCTCCAATATGCAGTGGAGACAGGCTGTGAAGCAGACCTCAATCCCACCGCCTAACATGTTTGCTGTTCCCTTCTGAGAAATGCACCCCTGCCTCGGGCTTGTGACAGATTGTCATATGACCAGTAGGCAAAAAGAGATGGAAGCATTGTTCAGGGTTGTAAGGTTTCCAGATGAATGTATCATGTTACTGAACCAAGTGCAGCAAGTCGGTCACCAAATATATACAAGTCAAGTCAGTGTGCCGTTTATTTCCAGATTGCGTCACTGAAGTGAATCCAACTAAAGTTAGAGGAAATTAACTTGAGTCTACATCACTGCTATTTAAAAACCTCTAATGAAGGAGAGGTCACCTCCTTTGGAGGCATTCCATTGTTGAGCAACTCTTACCACCGGGAAGTTCTTCCTAATATTTAGGTGGAATCTCTTTTCTTGCAATTTGAATCCATTGGTTCACGTTGTAAGTCTCTGGAGCAGCAGAAAACAAGACTGCTCCATCTTTTATGCAACATCTTTTCAGATATTTAAAGAGAACTATCATGTCCCCTTTCAGTTGTCTCTTTTCCAGCCCAAACAACTTCCTAAGCCAATTCTTGTACAGCTTGGTTTCCAGATCTTTTACCATCTTGGCGACCCTCTTCTGGACATGCTCTAGCTTGTCAATATCCTTCTTGAACTATGATGCCCAGAACTGTACACAGTATTCCAGGTGAAGCCTGGTTAAAGCAGAATAGAGTGGTACTATTACTTCCTTTGATCTGGATGCTATACTCCTGTTGATACTGCTCAGAATTCCACTGTTTTTTTGGCCCCTGCCAACATGGGACTGCCTTCTCTCTGGCTCTCTGTTGTAAGCTGATGGTGTTAGTTGAATACTATCTCTCGTCCGTTTCAGTATCTTTTTAATTTATTGTTATTAATAGTTTGTTATTATTATTTTTAATTGTGAACTACACAAAATACAGTGGCCCCTTCACATTTGTGAAGGTTCAGGGTGCAAAACCCTCACAAAAGTGGAAAAACTGCAAATAACTCTCCTCCATTCTCCTCCGCCCATTCCCCTCTGATGCTTCCCCCTGCTATTCCATTGCCTCTGGCTCTGGCTTTCTCCAGGAGAAGAAAAAGACAAGATAAAGGGCTTACCAGTACTTTCCCCTCAGACACAGAAGAGCAGATTTCTGGCATTCTAGCTACTTCTGGTTGCCATCTTGAGAAAGGAGGGTTAGGAGCAAAGAGAGCACCTGACCAATCAGCAGCCATTACGCAGCAGAATGTGCAACCACATGGCAGAGAGGACATGCGTCCAGTAGTGTGTGTGTGTGTGGGGGGGGGCTTTGCTCATCCAAAAGGAAAAAAGTCCATTTTAAACACAAGTCTTGCAAGTCTGGGGTGAGGAATGCAAGGTAATGGGAGGAAAATGGGAGCGGGGAGGCAAGCACATGCCTTGCAAATAATCAAATTTGCAAAGGTCAAATCCATGAATGTTGAGGAAGGACTGTACATGTTTTTGGCATGCAGGTCATGTATGTCACTTCCCATGAATGTTATAAAGTAATTTTTGTTAGAAATGTATGGAAGCTGGTGCTTGAAATAAGTGGGAGAATCCATCTTAAAGCAAAGGAAAAAGGTTTTTCTTGATGGAACTTCATTATAGATACAGAGAGATGCAGTTGGGATGCTGCAGCTACATTGCCAAGACAAAGACAATATTCTAAACTGAAACCTGGAGGAACTGATGATATCTTGAGAATATCAGCTGAGATAAGAAATATGCTGGACAAGGGAAACAGGAGATACACTAAGCCACTTAGCTCCCTGGTCTCTTATTGCAATTGGCATTTGTAGGCCTTTATGCAGGTACGCATTAGACTTCCAACAAATCTGGACAAGAGAAACTGGCAGCAGGAAGGAAGGAACAGCCAAACCAGGACAAGGGGAAAGAATTAGCAAAAATGCACAAGAAGGGAGATGGATAGCTTAGCGTGGATCCTATTGGTTAGTCCCAGCTAGAATAACGCCACTAAATCCTTTGCTGCAGGGTGAATCAATATGTAGGTAAACCCTATTAAGTCAATTAGTCTACCAGATAGAAAGTAAAATTATTCTGGAAATAACATTGTTTTAAAATTGCATTTAATCATGTTTTAAAATATTGTCATTTAATTCTTTTTTAACTTTTGTCAACTAATGTTTTAGCTTTTTTAAAAAAATTAGTGTATTAGTGCACTGGGAGAAAGGCAGGGTATAAAGTCAATACATAAATACTCTCTCAGTTGCCAGCCTGGCATCCCTAACCAGCTTTAGATATTGCCCACTCACCTGCCTAACTATGGCTAGTAAGAATGCCTTCCAAATAAACATGCAGAATACATTTGTTAAATACACTTTAACAACATTTCCTCCCTCCCTCCTGCTACTCATCAGTCAAAGCTGATATATGCAGTTGAGTAAGCTAGTATAAGTTGTAGATGTGGTAGTAGTAGTATAACAAGAACGTAACTGAAGCCATTTCCACACTAGACTGTTATAGCGCTATGATTCCACTTTCAACATCCTATGGAATCCTGGGGTTTGCAGTTTTGGGAGGGGCCATCCAGCCCCTCCCAAAACTGCAAACCCCAGGTTCCATTGGATGTTGAAAGTGGAATCATAGCGCTATAACAGTCTAGTGCGGAAATGGCCTGAGTCTCCAACGTTCATTGTTTTCATTCTGCAGAGTACCTGGTGTGCATGTCCTAGGTGCTAATGCCACGGGGGGCTCAGAAAAGCCAAACCCCCCACCCACCCCCACTGGGGTCCTTCCTGGTCCAGTGCGGAGGTGGTGCCGGTGGCAGCCCTCCCACCCAGGCTGGGCCTGCCATTACCCCTACCCCATGAAGGGGAGCCTATGGGGAGGAAAGGATACAAAACTGAGACTTCTCTCTGACATAGGTAGATAGGGGAAAGATGGCATAGAGACAGGGAAAAGCTGCAGTAGAGATAGGGCTGTCACCTGGGGGAAGAACTGAATATGGTTTTGGGGAAGTGTGAATGATTAAACAAGTCAGGGCTTAATGTGCAATCTAACTGTACATGAATAAACTTTAGTTGTTTATTCCTTTTTACAGCCATGTCTGGATGTTCCTGTTAAATGTGAACAGAGAGCCTGGTCAAGTTTACCACAGCGAACCCACTGAACAACAAGTCCACTGGTCCATACTGGGATCACCTTGAGATCCAAGTTCCCAATCCAGGGAGGATTTTGTGAGGAGAGGTTGGACAGAACCTAAGTCCAAATAAAATATACATGATGTACCTTTAAGTTTGCACCTGGGAATGACAATGGATGATGCAATCCCATGTAACACCTGCATGAGTCATTTGGGTTGTGTAACCAGGCAGGAAGGTTGCATCACATCTCTAGCAAGGGCTGCAACTCTAAGCCCTCTTGATGTCTGGGGAGCGGCTGGAGGTTATGTTCTGCATGCTGTTGAATGCTGAAAACTCTGTTGGAGATTTGTGTATACTGTATATATTGTAACTCAAGAGTAAAGCCTCCTGTTGGAAGATAACAGTTGCATGGGAGTATTTTTCCTGGCTTCAAGGTTTTTGCTGCTAATGGTTAACACCCTGCTGGGATGCTTCAAGCTGTGTGAGTAAACTCTGCTGTATGGTGACTTTTAAACACTTGACTCTGGTGAACTGTCTTTTTGTCAGAGCTCAGTGCTAGAGGGAAGTGCTACCACTTTGTGTAGTGCCCATCATCCACCATCCCTCTGACAGATTTAAGGGGGCAAGGGGCAAGGTGAGGAACAGGAACCCAAGAACTGAAACTGCAGGGTCAGCCTGGAGAGGGGATCTGTCACAAGTCCTTACTGGGGACCCAGCTATGCCAGCTTCTGATACCATCCCTGATGTTAGCACAGTAAGACTCTGTTAAAGCTATGGGAGCTACAGAAGCTGGAAGAGAAGTTAGCAACCCTGTACCCACAGCAGCTACCTCAACCTCTTTAAAGAGAACTACATGTGCCCATCTGGGAACCACATCTTTCCACCAGGAAAACTGATCCTTCCATAAGTGAAGGACAACTCCTCCCCATGCCTGCTGTGACCTTAAAAACTCAACCCATTGACACTCAGTGTATTAAGATAAGGAAACTCCTTCCTTGTTGCTCTAAGTTCACATCTTTATTTCTTATTTGAAGTGAATGAACTCATCATGCATGAGTTTATTTTGAAAACCTTTTACAATCTTGGCATCAAGCTCTTGGCTGAGCTCCTACACTGAGGAGATGGAGCATGTTTCCACACTCACAGATTTACATGGCACCCTACCTTGATACTGAACTGTGACATAGACTCATAGAAACATAGAGTTGGAAGAAACCACAATGGCCATTGAGTCCAACCCCCTGCCATGCAGGAACAAACACTCAAAGCACCCCCAGCAAATGGCCATCCAGCCTCTGCTTAAAAACCTCCAAAGAAGGTGACTCCACCACACTCTGAGGCAGCATATTCCACTGTCAAACAGCTCTGACTGTCAGGAAGTTCTTCCTGATGTTTAGGTGAAATCTCTTTTCCTGTTGTTTGACTCCATTGCTCCATGTCCTCGTTTCTGGAGCAGCAGAAAACAAGTTTGCTCCACCTTCAACATGACATCCCTTCAAATATTTAAACATGGCTATCATGTCTCCTCTTAACCTTCTTTTTGTCAGGCTAAACATACCTAGCTAAATGTAACTAGCTCCCTAAACCTCTCCTCATAGGGCATGGCTTCCATACCCTTTACCATTTTTGTTGCCCTCCTCTGGACACGTTCTAGCTTGTCAATATCCTTGCTGAACTGTGGTGCCCAGAACTGGATGCGGTAAAGTTACACTGTGTAACTTAATGGGCATTGCACATCAGTGGGTATCAACGCAACATGTGCATCAATGTGCAACCATGTACAATGCATATGCTCATCATTACACATTCATGAGCAATGGCACCACATACAGAACTCTGCTTGTACAACCTTGAACTGAGTATGGCCATTCTGCACCAAACAAAAATGTCCAACTGCCTCCATAAAGGAATTAGCCTACAGAAAGGGCAAGATTTCATCCTTTCCTCTCCTCTCCCCTCTGCTGAATAAATTGAGCGCAAGCTACTTTCGCACTTAGAACTCAGTTTGCACCAACTGAAGTTAGTTGAGGACAGAGGGGGAAAGTGAGAAGAGGAAAGAGAAACTGGGACTTATTAAAAACAGCTGAAAAAGTGGGACAATGGAGCATTAATTAAGACTGTCCTGGCCACATGAGGACAGTTGGATGGCATTGAGTTGGGGCACTAAAGCCATTTCTGCATGGTGTTGCAGTCCCACAATGGGGACGCAACGGCAGTGGTCTGTGGGTCGTGCTTTTGCCCAACATCTGCATAGTCCCACTGCCAACCTGTCCCCACCTGTTGCAATGGCAGGATATTCGCTTAATGGAAATGATTTGTTAAGTGCCCGTGATTGCACAACTCTCCTGTCATCCCCAGCCATGCGGAAGGGGCAGAAATGCAATCACATGCTTCCTTCCCCAGCACAGCATGGGGACAGAGGCCTGCTGTGCTCTGAAAGGAAGGAGAGCATCATTTGCACTCCCTTCCGCAGGAAGCTGGCGGGGAGCAGAGGTGAGCATTCTCATTGTGCTCCCTTCCCGGCAAAGGTGCTGCCAGGACCATGACGGGATGCGGCAGGAACCGGTATCGTGCAGAAATGGCCTGAGAGACAAGTGCGCTTGGCAAAGTTAGAGGTTATTACATGAGGGAGATGTTGAGTTCCTCCTTCTGAAGCAACAAGAAAAAGACATATACCAGTGTTAAGCAGATGTGTATCACTAACAGGATGCTAACAATTATTCTAACATATTTGTTTTGTTTTTCACATTTGTATCTACAGATCACTCAAAATTTCAGGCCATTTCCACACTACAGTGTTAATAGTGCTATTATTCCCCTTTCAACATCCTGTGGAATTCTGGGGTTTATAGTTTACTGAGGTCCAAATGCTCTCTGGCTGAGAATTCTAAATGCCCCTCCCTAAACTGCAAAGTCCAGGGCCCTTTTCGCATTAAGGCTTCTAGCGCGAGCGGGGGAGGGTGGCTCGTGCAAGAAGCCTTCTCCGGGAGGCTACCGCTTCCCCCTCCTTCCTTCCGCAGGCAAAGGAACGAGCGGGAAAAGCGACAGTGTCGCGTGAGCTGCCCTCCCCCCGGGTGAATCAGGAGCCTGTCCCATTCTCCCCCCCGCGCGCGCAAGAAAGGAGCCTGTCCCGTCCTTCCCCCCCGCGTGCGCGCGAAGCAGGAGGCTGTTGCGTCCGTCGCGCTAGCGCCCCACCCCGCCCCTTCCTTCTGCAGGGGCAGAGGGAAGGAAGCGCGACCCGGCCGCCTCCCTGACGTTCCGCACAGGAGGTAAGTGCGCACGGGCGCCGGGAGCGTTGCGTGAGCGCGGGTGATTTTCGCTTTGAAGCGAAAATAAAAAACCCATGATCGCGCCGCTTCAGCCCTGTGAGCCCGGCGGAAGTGGGAGTGCGTCGTGCGGAGCGACGCTCCCACTCCCGCGAGGCTCACAGGGCTGTCGCGCGACAGAAGGCCCGTGCGAAAAGGGCCCGTGCGAAAAGGGCCCAGGATTCCATAGGATGCTGAAAGTGGAATAAAAGCACTATAACACTGTAGTGTGGAAATGGCTTCGGTCTTTTAGCCAGGGTGGGAAAAGTGCAGCCCAGGGACAATATATGGCTCCCCGGCCTGTATTTGTGGGCTCCAGAATTTTTTTAAAAAAAGCACTTCCAAAATATGCTTTGGGATGTGGAGAACATTTTCACCACACTTGGAGTCCCTGTGGGTCCCTCCAGGAAACTAATAAATGTTCTGCAAAATCTGTCAAAGAAAAATTTGCATCAAAATGTCTTCTAAAAGGGAAAGTTGGGCATATCCCTACCATGTCTGGGGATCCCCTACACTAATTTAGGCTCAAAAGAGGCCTATTTTGAAAGAAGAAGTAGAGAGGAATTGACTTTCTTTCACTTTCTGTTGTTAAAAAAAGAGGCTTCTGCTGAGCCTAAAATGCCCCGGGAAGGATCAAAAACATGGTGAAATGTCCCCATGTCCCCTACAAGGCATTTGGGGAAAAAGTGATTCCCCACCCTCCTGGAATAAATACAGTAGGAAAGAGCCATAGTGGTGTTGCAATCTGAGCACCGGACTACGACCCTGGACCGGCATGGGAGACCTCGGGTGTGTCACACATTCTCATCCCCAGAAAGCCCTGTGACAGTTTTCCCTAGGGTTGCCAAAAGTTGGAAACAACTTAAAGGCACACATCAACAACAAGTTAAGTGGGGAACTAATGTAGCCCTTAATCTTCCGCAGTTGCCCAACCCTGCTCTATACTATAGCTTCCTTGGCTTGTCCATATATCCAGTGTTAAATGCAGGGTGAGAAGACTAAGGCCATTTCTGCACTAGAGTGTTATAGCACTATTATTCCACTTTCAACATCCTCTGGAATCCTGGAGTTTGCAGTTTCGGGAGAGGCCGGCCGGCCCCTCCCGAAACTGCAAACCCAGGATTCCAGAGGATGTTGAAAGTGGAATAATAGCGCTATAACACTCTAGTGCGGAAATGGCTTAAGAGATATTAATACAAAGAGTGATCCTGTGCTCTTGGCAGTACCAAAGCAGCTACAAGGTCACCAAGAAACCACAGAGCAGCTTGCCTCCCCACCCAGGGATGGGGGAAGGAGATTTTAGCCCTTAGTCTCCCGGCCAATCCAAGTTGTGGCTGTTGGTGATAAATAAGGGGAAAGGGGAAACAAAAACTTTAAAATTGCCTATATAATATCAACTCCTTGTCCTATGTGTCTCAGATTTGGCTGGTGTGACCCTTTCAGACACAGTGAACTCCCTGTTCTTACTGTTTCATTTCAAGTACAGGGAAAACAAGTTCTATGCAAAAGTAAACAGATTGGTATCTCATGGAAAGGAATGGAAAACTTATGTGTGTCTTTTAAAGCTGCCTATTGAATAAGGACCCTTTATTTCAGACATGGGCAATGTTAGTAGCTGAAATAAATAGACAAAATAGCTAAAGCAACGCATACTATAACAGGTTTTTTAAAAGCTTGTTGCACTCTTTTAACTCTGGTTAAAAGTTTAAGAGGTAACAAGATAGCTGCGTTTAAATATTTGAAAGGATGTCATAGGGAAGATGGAGCAAGCTTGTTTTCTGCTGCTCCACAGACTAGGACACAGAAAAATGGATTCAAACGTCAGGAAAAGAGATCCCACCTAAACATTAGGAAGGACTTCATGATGGTAAGAGCAGTTTGGCAGTCGAATACGCTGCCTGGGAATGTGGTAGAGTTTTCTTCTTTGGAAACTTCTAAATAAAGGCTGGAGGGCACTCTGTCAGGAGTCAGTGGTGGAGCTTGGAGTGTGTGGAGGGGGGACGGGGGCGTGGCGGCTGTGCAGGAGGCATGGCCAGGGCACTCAGGGGACATGGCCAGTATGTGCGGGGGCACGGCTATGGGCTGGGACACCCCAGAAACGTTGCCACGTGGGGCGAATTGCTTCCCTGCCACCACGTTCCTAAGTGACTGTCAGGAGTGCTTTGATTGTATATTCCTTAGAGCTTAGAGAGCTGGGTATGTTTAGTCTGCAGAAGAGAGGGTTAAGAGGAGACATGATAGCCATGTTTAAATATTTGAAGGGATGCCATGTAGAGGAAGGAGAGGGCTTGTTTTCTGCTGCTCCAGAGACAAGGACAAGGAGCAATGGATTCAAGCTGCAGGAAAGGAGATTCCACCTGAACCTCAGGAAGACCCTCCTGACAGTCAGGGCTGTCCGGCAGTGGAATATGCTGCCTCAAAGTGTAGTGGAGTCTCCTTCCTTGGAGGTTTTAAAGCAGAGGCTGGATGGCCATCTGTCGGGAGTGCTTTGAGGGTGCTCCTGCATGGCAGGGGGTTGGACTGGATGGCCCCTGGGGTCTCTTCCAACTCTACATTTCTATGATTCTATGATTCCTGCGTGACAGAAGGTTGGAATCAATGGCCATTGTGGTCTCTTCCAACTCTATGACTCTGTGATTCTAAAACATTAATTTAAAAGTAATCAGCACTCATATAAATGTAGTAAAGGATACGTCACACCAATTAAACCTCCTTCTGCCCCCAACAGTTAAATACTGGAAGCCTATTCAAAGAAGAAGCTCTTTGCTGACAATGAGATAACAGAGAGTAGGACTGCTGAGTCTCCCCTGGGAAGGAGTTGCAAAGCCTAGGAGCAGCCATGGAGAAGTCTCTCTTCCATGTCCTTACCAGATAAGCCTGTGAGAGTGGTGAGACTGAGATAACTCCCCGCTATCTCTAGGATCTTAAGAGGCGGGCTCATATCATAACAAGATATTTGTCAACATCTTGTATAATTTTTTTTTATATAGGAGGAATCTTCCGACATTTGGAAAGACAGCTGTTATTTTAAAAAACTTGATCTCTTTTCTGTAGGAATTTAGCTGTTCAGGGTTTTTCAAGGTACACATTGGCAATCCCTAACAGGGGCCTCATATTTCTGCTCCATTTTATCTGGCAGGTGTTTGGGTAGAAGTAATCTGCTTTGTACATGATATCAAAAGCAGTGGAAAATTCAGACAGAGGTTCACATTTTTCAGAGATAACATTATTCTTCACTCTTATCATGAGTTATAAAGCTTAGTGGCCTTCTCTAGAACTGGCATATGGAACACATTTTTTTTAAATGCAAAAGTCAAAGAAAAAGTTGCAAGAGCTCCATACACGCTCTGCTTTAAAACCCCAGACTTCACATTCTGTTTGCTACAGGGTAGCTGCTAGGTGTGTGAAAGGAAGAAGGTCTAAAGAACTTCAAATTAAGGTGATCATAAATTTTTAAAAAGGCTGTTTTACCTGCAATGTGAGAACCAGTGTGGTTTGAGCACTGAATTAGGATCCTAGAAAACCAGAGTGCAACTCTGTGCTTGGCCATGGAAACCCACTGGGTGATGCTGGGTGAGTCACAGTCTCTCATCCTCACAGGAAGGTAATGGCAAGGTGCCTCGGAACAAATTGTGGCCTTTTCCACAGCATACTCTTATAGCTCAATGATTCCACTTTCAACATCCTATGGAATCCTGGGGTTTGCAGTTTAGGGAGGGGCCGCTGGCTCCTCCCGAAACTGCAAACCCCAGGATTCCATAGGATGTTGAAAGTGGAATCGTTGCGCTATAAGAGTGTAGTGTGGAAAAGGCCCTTGTCAGGAAAGCCCTGTGATAGATTTGCCTTAACATCACCGTAAGTCTGAAATGACTTGAAGACACATAACTACAACAAAACAGGTACATTGAAGATAATTAAATAAATGTGCCCCGGCACACTACATCTTTAATAGAAAATTTGGTCCCAGAGGAAGAAATAACAATGGAAAGAATACAAAGCAGTTCCAACAACATAAAAAAGAAGAACAGTTCAACATGTTTCAGCAAACGTTTTATTCAAAACTAAAACTATGCACATGTGGAATGAAACCAGCACTTCAGGTAAGCTTTGCTTACATAAACAAGAAGAATTTCTAGAGACCCCTGGAAGCCTCCTTCCAAAGTTCATCCAATATATGATTTCCACCCCTACCCTCCATTAGTCTCTACTTTTCTTATGTTTTCCATTTTGGCAGCCAAATTAATAGATCTGTGCTTTTCTAACATGCTGGGAGTAACTGTGGTAGGGCAGGCTTATCAGCTTTCCCCTTTTATCTCTCTGTTCTGGTATCCATGTATGCCCTGGAGGCAGCTGCTGTTTGCCTTGCCTCTTGTAAACAGGAGAGATGGCTATAACAGGATTAGCTAGAGTAGCACCCCATTCTTTCCCAGCTCAAGTTTTTATTGCATTGTTTACTGCAGACATGCTACTATAACCTGTCACAGAAAGTCTCCAGCCCTCCTTCATCTTCCTAACAATGCTGTTTCTGCTAGAAAAAAACTTCTAATGAAGCAGAGGTCAAGGAGGAAAAGAGTGGGCTGGGTGGTCATTAAAAGACTCTGCAAATGGAGCTTCTTTGTGTCAGAGGCTTTGTTAACAGAAGTGTGCCTGTATCTGTGGCCATTTCTGCACTAGCCTGTTACAGCGTGATGATTCCACTTTCAACATCCTCTGGAATCCTGGGGTTTGCAGTTTCGGGAGGGGCATTTAGAATTCTCAGCCCCTCCCGAAACTGCAAACCCCAGGATTCCAGAGGATGTTGAAAGTGGAATCATCGTGCTATAACACGCGGAAATTGTGTCAAAGTAAAACTTTCAAAGAGCTGATCTTGTTGAAGGTTGGAATTGGTTCTTGCCACCTCCTCCCCCTTAAATCCAAAAGAAATTTTCAGGATTTTTTTCAGTTTCTTTTTTTATGTCCTTCTCTTCTCTTCTTCCTTTTTTTTTTTTAAAGATTTTAAACTTCTTGAATAAAAACAAGAATTATAATACATTATAATACACTCATCACTAGATTTTCACTTTCATATAAAGAAGGAATAAATACAAAACAAATAAAATTCTTCCTCTGTATCTTAGTCTGTATTAATTTGACAATTATTGTTTTCTAGTTATTGATCATTTTTCCTTTTGTTATTATATTTTTTTCTATGTTTAGTACTGATGTACTTCCCCATCTTGTTCTCAAGTTAATTATTAAGCACTGCCAGTCCTCTCTGAAGTTATTTAATGTTCTATCTTTGCTTTCACTTAGCAATGCGGTCACCTCATCCATTTCTAACAAATCATAAAATTTTGACAGCCATTCTTCCTCTGATAGTAGTATATCTGTTTTTCATTTCTGAGTGTAGACAATTCTTGCAGATGTTACCAAGTAAAGTAATATTTTGCCACCTTTCTGTGCAATTTGTGCAGCTATAAGTGTTAACATATTTAATAGATACATTTCTGCTTTCATTGGAAATTTCATGGTTAGAATGTCTGTTAGTAGCATATGAATTCCTTCCCAAATTTTCACATAGCCACCACATATTCCTTTTTCCCTTTTTTCAAAGCAATATTTTAGGAACAAGATAATGAATAAAACAATGAATACATTAATACTTTGGGTATGTTTGCTGGGGTTAAAAAGAGTCACAGGTTGAAAAATACAGATGTGTATGTTTTGGTGTTGTTATGTGCCTTCAAGTTGGCTATGACTGATAGCAACCGAATCCTAGCCTGTTTTTTAATGTAGTTAATGTGTTCTAGGAGGTTGGTTTTAGGTGGGTTGATGGGTGGGGAGGACTGGTTATGTTTTAATGCTTTTAATGTATTTAATGTATTGTCGTAGTACCGCCTCGATCCATGGGGAGAGGTGGGATATAAATAATAATAATAATAATTAATAATAATAATAATTATTATTATTATTTATTTATTTATTTGGCAGTTTTGTTCACAGCGGGTTCGCTATTGCCTTCCTCTGAGCCTGAGAAAGTGTGACTTGTTTAAAATACCCAGTGTACTTCTATAGCTGAGCAGGAATTTGAACCTTGGTCTGCTGGAATACTAGTCCAACACTCAAATCACTACCATGCTGGCTCACTGTGGCCATTTCTGCACTAGACTGTTATAGCACTATTATTCCACTTGCAACATCCTATGGAATCCTGGGGTTTGCCCCTCCTGAAACTGCAAACCCCAGGATTCCATAGGATGTTGCAAGTGGAATAATAGTGCTATAACAGTCTAGTGCGGAAATGGCCTGTGTTGCACGTTAATGTAATTATAGCTACATATACAACCTACACACACACATCTTTCTCAAAGAATGATCATAATAATGGCTATACATTAGTATGTTTCTAAATACTGCTGGGGACCACAGGTGGGATTGTGGTATTGTTTGTGCTCTGCTTTGTGGTTTCCCATAGACATCTGGTTAGCCACTATGGGAACAGAATGCTGGAGTAGATAGGCTTTTAATCTGAACCATAAAGGCACTTTTATTGCTTCCAAAAGCTCACAAGCCAAGGTTGTCTTGATTACTCTTCCCTCAACCATCCTACCTTCCATTACTTGAAATGCTGCTTATGTGGTTTTGATATACTGGTGTGGGCACCTGTGACCTCCAGATGTTATATACCGGTACCTACAACTCTCATTAACCCTATCTGCCATAGTGATTGGAGTTTCAGCTCAAAATAGCTGGAAAGCTACTGCAGTTGCCCATTTGTGTCTCAATGAGAAAAACTTTCAATAAATTGTAAGTCTCTGGAAACGGCATGTTTGATACCTGAGCCTGCTTTTGATTTGCTGGTGGACATATCTGCTGTTTCACCCTCCAACAATTCATAGATAAAAACTGGGACACATATAGCCAAATAACTTGAGAGCATGATCAAGATGTCAAAAGTTATTAATAACAAAGAATGCACAAGCCAGGAAAGGCTGCAAAAGTTTGCTTTTCCCTAAGTCTATAGGGAAGAGCAAAAATCAGCCTGCTCCTCTCCTTTCCTCCCACTGTGTTAATTGAGTGCAAAACTACTTTTAGCACTTTGAACTCAGGCCATTTCCACCCTATACTGTTAAAATGCTACTAGCATATATATTTGGAGTTGCCCAGGATTTTAGGTAATACTTGCTAGAAAGATTTTTTTGTGGGGGGGTGATATGTTTATTTATGTCATTATGAATCAGCACAATAAATATAAATCAGTATACAATAGATCCATATGTATATGTTACTGTACTCTCCATAAGAGATATCAACCAACAGTATGAATCCAGCATTACAGTATTATTCAATACTCAACTATACCCCCCCAAAAAGATATAAATTAAAGAGATCAATAATTAGATAATTTTGAGTTTGTCTGTAACTAATATAACAGAACAATTGTTATTTTTCCCTAACAATTATTATACCCCAACCAAGACCTATTCTATATATTCACTATTTCTTATCCTAGAGTATTGTTATGAAAATCTAATATAAGAATCTAATTAAACTTAGATTTAACAAGAAAAAAAAGGAAGGCATATGAGAGAGATACAAATATAAGCAATATATGAAGTAAAAAAAAAAGAGGCAAAAAAAGAAAATACTTGTTAGAAAGATTTGAGATCCTGTGTCTGTAATTCCCCAAACTGTCTTGTACAGTACCTGTAACTTTTCTCCATATTCCCCAATCCAATCTGTATTCAGAGTTATTAACATATAGAGGTTGTGTTCCTGAGGGAATGCACAGCCCTCCTCCTTGCTGCTAGGCCTCATCTTCATAGCAACCAGCCTATTCAAGATAGACAGAGTTGACTGAGGCCCAAGAGCTCTCTAGCTGAGAATTCTAAAGCCCCCTCCCTAAAGTGCAAACCCCAGGATTCCATAGAATCTTCTTAGGCAGCCAATCATTATGAGGACTTTGCCTGACATAGACAAATGAACTTTGACTTTTATATCTTAGATTATTCCACTGTCAACATCCTGTGGCATCCTGAGGTTTGTCGTTTACTGAGGCCAAAGAGCTCCTTGGCTAAGAATTCTAAATGCCCTTCGCTAAACTCCAAACCCCAGGATTCCAAAGGATGTTGAAAGCAGAATATTAATTGGAATGTCCTTGTCCAGCTGTACCAGTTGGAGAATATGGGAAAGTGATAATGGGATGTCCCTACAGCTGAGGGATATACCATGATTTTTTTTTTTCTCAAGAGTTGCTGGTACTCTGCTTGCCTTTGTTCCCATTTGGTAAACCACCAAAACTTTATTTTGTGTTCATCTTCCAAGAAAGGGAAGTACTCTGAGGCTTTGGACTGCATCCCGTGATCCGGGGAGGGGGGCACTTTGTGTTTCTGGGCATCAATAGCTAGAAGGGACTTCTCCTTTGGGGAGTCAATATGGCTCGGTAGCAAAAGTCTTCTTGGCTCTGATTTACTGTGGGTGTGTCTTCTTCAGATTTGAGTCCCCCAACCCATACCACTGCATGCTTTGGTTCTGATACACACAGTTTTGACATTTCATCTCCCTTTGAAATTCTAGGAAACCACAAGGGAAAGTGCCAGGAAAGCCCCGTGAGTGGGAATCTCACAATTCTTATAAGTTTGCCTGCTGAAATGATACTTATAAGAGAACCGAAAGGGAAGAATATAGATCTTCTTTACCATAAAGAGTTGTGGTCCTGCCCACTGCTGGTACATGGCCTCCAGAAGGTTAACCATTAAGAGCCATGGCTTTTGGGCTGAAGAAACTATTTTCCCAGGGGTAACCTGATGTTCTGCGGTAATTTTGCAATAATGAAACACTCATGACAGTTGCAAAACCACAAGTGGTTTGAAGTGTGGTTAAGAGTAATTCACCAAATGGAAATCCTTCCCCACTGATTCTGTGACAGTTCTACTGTCTGAATGTGTAAACTACAGCTTCTGGAAATATCCAAAGTTTTATTTCCTTATCCGCTGCCTGATCAACAGGCACGCTACTGATGCCATGGACACTTAGTTCTTCCATCTGTGACAAACATAATGATAGAAAAGAAAATATTTACTCATTTCAGAGTAATCGGATCAGTGCCAAAATTCAGGTTGAATTTATGTCTCTGTAAGGAGAGCCTTCTAGCCTGAAGTGAACCTTAAAAAGTATTTTAATGCAGCAGCCCACCTCAAAGAAAAATGCATAAAGTAATGTGGTTCGTTTCACCATATAGTATTTGACATCTCTGCAGACCCTTGTGGAAACTTGGGAACAGAATTGTGATCTTCAGAGTCATCTAGGGTTACCAGGTGTCCCTTATAAGGGATGTCTCTTATCTGAGGGCCAGAATGTTTGTCCTAGGGATGGGATGAATCCAGAATTTTCCGAATCCGAATCCCTGAAAGGTTCTGGGAATCCATGAATCTCATGAATCTTTCGAATCCTTTTTTAAAAAAGAGTTTAAAAAGCAAGGGAAAGAAGGATAATCTTGGGCAAGACATACTCTCTCAGCCTTAGCAAAAGCCTAGGCAAAGGCAAACTTCCCTCTCAAAAAATCTGGCCAGGACAATTGTCAAAGTTTTGCCTGAGGATCTCCCCAGATTGAAAATGACATGAAGGCCCTTTCTACACAGGCAGGAAAATGTGGATTAATTCCGCATTTTCCTGCCTGTGTAAACAAGGCCACATACTACAATAAAGAGATAATCCAGGACAAAACTGGCTTTTCTTTGCATAGCTCCTTCTGGCATTCTGGGGTTTGTAGTTTGGTGACGCACCCGTACGCTTTGTCAGAGAAGGCTGTGACCCCTTGTAAAACTACAAAGCCCAGAATTGTGTCTGAAAGAGCTTTGGAAGGGAGCTCTGCAAAGGAATGTTTCAGCTGTCCTTGAAATCTCAAGCCTGTAGCTTCCAGTCAAGTACTGAACTTAAATATGAAATGTTAAATTTAAATATCTTAGAATACAAACCCAGATGTAATTTGTGCGATTGTTAGCAAAGTCCATTATTAGTCCAAAGGAAAGCCTCACCTACTTACTATCTTCCCTTGTATGTCTGGTCTCCCAGGTTTTCAGGCATCCCAGTCTCCCAGGTTTTCAGGTGTCCTGGTCTCCCTGGTTTTCAGGTGTCCCGGTCTCTCTGGTTTTTAGGCGTCCCGGTCTCAATCTATTTAGTTGGTGGATTCGAAAGATTCCATTTGCCTATTTTGGCACAGAGATTTGGATTAGCAAATCTCGAATCCTTACTCAGGATTGGGGGATTCGAGGATTTGAGCTTTTGGTTTGCCCATCCCTAGTTTCGCCTTCAGAGGGCAGGCAGGTAGAATCATAGAACTGTAGGCCCTTTCCACACTGGGCTATAAAATGGCGTACAGCAACCCCTGACAAAGGTCTTCTGCACCGTGGAGTGGACTGGGTCGGACTACTTTTCGTAGTTCTGCACCTCAGTCCGCTCCAGAGTGACCAGAACTGGTCGTGCAGTGTGCTTTTTAAAAACCTCTTTTAAGAGGTTTTTCAAAAGCACGGAGCACGAACCCCATGTTGCTTCGTTGCCGTGCTCCAGTGCAGATTTGTAGGCATGCACTGTAGTCTGCTTCTATCATGTAATTTATGGATGTGAACAATAAGAACAATTAGTTAATTTTATAGAGAAACATATGGCTGGGTTAACAGAAATCAATACTTGCATTTTGTATATATATATATAAAGTCACAAACTTATTAATACACTATTCCTGATTATCAACTGTTGTGTTCAAGTCATTTCCGACTTATGGTGACCCTAAGACGAACACATCATGGGCTTTTCTTGGCAAGATTTGTTCCAAAGCGGCTTGACTTTGTCTTCCTCTGAGGCTGAGAAAGTGTGACTCATCAATGGGCACCCAGCTAAGCAGAGACTCAAACCCTTTTCTCCAGAGTTATAGTCCAACACTCAAACCACTGCAATCAAACCTGTATGTCATGAGTTTCAACTGTCCCTTGTTGCTGTTTTGAAAACCTGGTAGCAATAAAGGCCATTTCTGCACTACATTCTTATAGCACAATTATTCCACTTTCAACATCCTATGGAATCCTAGCGTTTGCAGTTTAGGGAGGGGCCGGCCGACTCCTCCCTAAACTGCAAACCCCAGGATTCCATAGGATATTGAAAGTGGAATAATCGCACTATAAGAGTGTAGTGCAGAAATTGCCAAAGTCAGGAGGAGTTGCATTTGTTGCGATTACATGGTGTTATACTACATGTATTGATTAATGTAACAATATCACTTTGTGAATGTAATTCAACATTATTTCAAAATTAACGTATCTGTTTGCACTTCCTTTTTATTCCCAGAATCCCCCGGCCAGTACTGCTGTTATGAGTGAGGAGGAGCCACTAGGATTTGGCTGTGGGTAAGAGGGCCTGCTTTCAAATGGGAACGCTGGGGTAAATATGCTTAGTATTATATAGCAGCTCTTTCCTAACAGGCTACCTCCTAGATGTGTCAGCTTACAGCTCCCACCATCCTCAACCAACACAGTCACCACTGGGTGAGCAATGGGAGTTGTAGCTGAACACCTCTGTAGAGCCGAAAATGTAGAGCCGAAAATGAAGCTGTGGAGCCTAAATGATGTTCCCTTCTTACACACGAATACACAATTCTAAGCTACCTAAGTCCTACTAAAATGCCTAGGACATCGCGCTTCCTTCCGAATGCCATTGTGCTGTGGGTGCAGGGGGGCAGACTATGGACTGGATGTGTCCCATAAGCCCTGACTTCTGTATAGGATGGCTTATCCTTCCCCCAGATTAAAAATAGGAAGATGAATGATGAGCTACCTCATCTGATGAAATGATGATTTACCTCATCTTGTGTAAAATGAGGAGCAGATGGCTATTTCTTGTATATGGTGAACATCTGCATATGATTAAGTGTAACAAGGGAGAATCATCTCAGGGGCAGCTGTGCTGGCCATGCAGCAAAATGCAACAAAATCCAAAATCCACAGAAGAGCGATACCTTTATTGGCCAAACAAAACGCAGAAAATATATCATGCAAACTTTCGATACCTATATTGGCCAACCAAGGTGCACAAAATACATGCATCAGCAAAGCTTCACTGACGTCTTCATCAGGCAAAGATGTTAACAATCATACAGGAGAAAAAAAGTGGTGATACTAAAGTCACAGGCCTCCATTTTGTCTCAGATGTTATTTCCATTGTCAGTTAAGATGGTTTAGCAGGATCCCAATGCAGGCAGAAGCCACTCTCCTTCTTGGCCATGTGGGAAGTGGAGACAAAGGGCAATAAAAGACAGACACTGAAATTTAAACTCTATTAGCAACAGAAAGTAACTTCCTTAAGATCCAGGTTGCCCATGTCCTGTGCAAAGCTGACTGCCCCTTTCTTAGGCAAAGAGCACTGAACATCTCAAGAAGTCCCTGCAGTGTTATATCTGGGAAAACTTTTAGGTGCTGCATAGCTAAAACTTGCCATTTGTTGAAATTTTATTACCTATCTTTTATTAGCTTTTGTCCCTAGTAATGGTCCTATGTGATTTTTAACGTCTTTTTCTCACAAAGAAGCCAGCGAAGCTTCAAAAGCTTGCATGATGTACTTCATGCATTTTGTTTGGCCAATAAAATATGGATGAATAGATTATCACTCCAGCACAGTCATTCCCTAACCTAATTTTGATGAACAAGAGAGGTGCTGTAAACCATTTTAGAAGAAGCAGTGTCAGCCCTGTAACAAGGAACATTGCTATGTGCTGAGTAGGATATGAATTAGTCAAGGTGAAGGACTTTACTGTCTACTATAACTCAAAGTTTTGGAATGCCTCATCTCTGTGTCTCCTCGTTAGGGAGTCTGCTATCTTTGTTATTGCTCTGCTTTTTCTTCAACAAGACAAGGAAATTGCAAAGGGGAGCAGGTCATGGTGAGCTGGAAATGAATATTGCAACAAGTCGTCCTGACTTCTAAGCTGATAGGAAACCATCTGTTCTCCAGCACAGTGTCTCCTGCCCTTCCACTGAAGGAGGAACTGGCTGTTAGCTTGGAGCAGTTCAAATGCTTCTCAGTCATCTGGCTATATAGAGTTGAGGACAGTTATTCCTCTGAACTTTGTTGTTTGTGTGTCTTCAAGTTGTTTGCAACTTTGCTTCTACAGAGAGTTCAGGCTTGAACTGGCCCATTTCTTAGGGCCTTCCTCCCACCCCCAGTGTTCAAATGCTATTATTCCACTTTTAACATCCTGGGAAATTCTGGGGTTTGTAGTTTACTGAGGCCAAAGAGTTATCTGTCCGAGAATTCTAAATTCCCCTCCCTAAACTACAAACCCCAGGATTCCATGGGATGTTGAAAGTGGAATAATAGCACTATAGGAGTGTAGTGCAGAAAGCCCTTGATCTTTTCAGTCGTCCATGGTGAAAAGTCCACAAAAGTCCACATTTGCACGTTTCTAATGAATTTGATTTCTTGGTAACTTAACAATTTGCAGCTGTTCATTGACACCCAAAACCTATCCCTGCAGTGGCTGCCTCAGTCTGCCTAAATCGAAGAGCTGGCCCAGATAAGAAGGCCTCTCTTGAACTTAAGAAACAAATGTTAAAATCAAAAAGTATGTTTTGAGGCTTTGTCTTTCTGCTCAGTGCCCTTCCCATTGTTCAACCTGCTTGAGCAGAAAGAAGGAAAAGCTTTGCAAAGCACAAATGGATCCAAGACAAACTGGAACAAAAAGAATTAGCTGGATGAGAAAGATGAGGGTGTGGAGGAGTAAGATGTTTAACTTCCATTCACAGCAGAGGCAAACAAGCTGTGCGGGGGACGGAGGAGGACGAGGAAGAGGAGCAGCAGCAGGCAGGGAGAAGAAACATTCAGATAACTTTCTCTACTGGGAAGCTTATGTTTCAGTTTTACAGTAATACTTTTAAAGGGAGGGTCAAAGAAGCACAAATTTTGTTTTTCCATCTAAATTATGAAGCATAATGATAACAGGCAATAACCAGGACGTGGTTAAAAGCTTCCACTCTTCCTCCCTGCCCCCAACTTACAATCTCCATGTACAGGGAGGTCTATTCATTTCAGGCAAGTTTTAAATGCGAGCTATTGAATCCATGTAAATCCCCTTTTACCATAGCAACAGCCCCTGGCACTCGGTTGCTCATGAGACCCTGCTAAAGCAAAGGCAGTAAAGACCTCCCTTCCAAATGTTGCAGCGACAGTGAATCACAGTCAATATCATGGAGGAGAACAGATAAAACTTATTGCATTAGTGGGGCCTTCTTTGTCAGCTAATCTTCCACCCCCAAAGATTGCTAATGATATGTACACATTAAAAACATATCCTAGTTTTATGACAGTTATAGTTGTCCCAAAGAATGCCTTCTCTCTTTCCCACCACCCTCACAGGTACATCTGGTAGTAACACAGGAGAGGGCCTTCTCAGTGGCTGCTCCCACACTCTAGAAAGCTATTCCTAAAGAAGTTAGGCCATTTCCGGCTAGACTGTTATAGCGCTATTATTCCACTTGCAACATCCTATGGAATCCTGGGGTTTGCAGTTTTGAGAGGGGCCAGCCGCTATAACAGTCTAGTGTACTATAACAGTCTAGTGTGGAAATGGCCTTAGACTAGCATCCTCCTCCGCTATAATTTTGTAGGCAGGTGAAGACCTTTTTGTTTCAGCAGCCCTCTGATGGCTGTTTGCTCAGTGGTAAAGTAGCCTTCCAGAATGTGCAGTACTGTTTATTTGCTGTTTTATTTTTAATGGTTTCTATTTTAACTGTTTCTAAGCTTTATGGAACCTTGATTTGTCAATCACTTTCCGTAGAGCTAGTTTTCAAGAGGAGAAAGAAGCCCTGGTGGTGCAGTGGTTAAATGCCAGTACTGCAAGCCACAAGGTTGTGAGTTCGATCCTGCTGGGCTCCAAGGTTGACTCAGCCTTCCATCCTTCCGCAAGTCGGTAAATGAGTACCCAGCTTGTTGGGGGCATGTATAGAAATGTTTCCAAATACATGCTATTTGTGGGTTGTTCGCCGTCTCGATCCATATGGAGAGGTGGGATACAAATAAATAAATAAATAAATTTTAAAAAAAAGAAAGACAACTGTCTAAAGTTTGAGAAAGAGTGCTGGTGCATCCTTTTAGGCACTAATGATGTTGTAAGCTAGACTTACAATCTCATAACTGTTCCATATTCACTTCCATGATCATGGCACCATTGCCACTACCATAAATGCCCTTAAAACCCACCTTAAAAGTCAGACATCTGTCCTGTGCAAAGGAGATTTGCAGTACTGGCAAGCAGGGAACTGAAAAATGACACATTCATTACCCTCCTGCCAGCACGTAATGGTGCAACAAGCAGAAACAGCGAGTCCTCTGGCATTCTGTTACAAGTCCTTCTTGCACTGCAGTTCACTGGTGGAAGCAGGCAGGACTTGTCATCCTTCAGTGTCCTGCTTGCTAGCACTGCAGTGCTCCACCTGGTGGGACTGCCTGGCTTTTAAGGTGGATTTTAGGGGGATGGACTGGGAGACAGAAAATAGCTATATGCTCTGAAGCATCTCAGCTGCAGACTTAATAGTTTTATAACATTAGCTGTAATGCCATATTTTTTCCATGATATGTGTTAATGTAAAATCTTTATTAAGCCACTTCAAAGGTCATAACCTGGCCATTTCCACACTACTCTCTTATAGTGTGATTATTCCACTTTCAACATGCCAAACCCCAGGATTCCATTGGATTTTGAAAGTGCTATAAGAGTGTAGTGTGGAAATGGCCCTAGAAGAACAGGTGTTCTCTCCAGCTCACTTCATCAGGAAAGATGTTACAAAAATTTTAAAAAATCAGGTAGAGAACAGAGGAAGGGAAGTTTCCATCCCAAAAAGAAAAGTATTGAATTAGCTTCATATTGACTTATTTACACTGGTCTTTTTGCTTATAGATCTGAAACCATTTATAGCCTTATAATGAGACTTGGGTCTCCACCTCTCCACCCCACACACTTACACTTTACACATACAAGGGGTGGGGGAAAGGCTTTTGACATCCAGGAGTTCTGCCTGGAAACATGACCTTCCTTTCCTATGGGTACAACAACATAACAAGCAAGTGATGTGCTGCCCAAGAGAAGAGTCATAGGCCATTTCCGCACGAGATTGATACATTGTAGCAGTGTCGA
Organism: Ctenosaura bakeri; assembly: GCA_948474755.1. Lineage (NCBI taxonomy): Eukaryota > Metazoa > Chordata > Lepidosauria > Squamata > Iguanidae > Ctenosaura > Ctenosaura bakeri. The sequence continues at coordinate 60,458 of CAOLHI010003855.1, read as the reverse complement.
ATTCTTACCCTCCAGTCTGCACGTTGTACCGGTTTAGCATCATAGTTTTCCTTGTGGTTCTGCACATTTTCAGCTCCTAGAACGGTTCACTGCGGCTCACTGTGATGCGAAAGCACTGTATGTGAAAACTGGAAAAACTCCAATGTAAATCTTCCAAACCAGTTCTGCTTCGGTTTTTGCCTACATGCAGAAGCGTAGCATCAATTCGCATCGCAGAAGCGGCCGGCTATGGGAGTTCCCAGGCTGGCCCTTCCGTCATTTCCGTCCCTATCTCTCTCTGCCCATCAGAGGAGAGGCTGCCATCATTATTGTCTTCCTGTGTTCAATGGACAGCATGAAGAGAGTGGATCTGGTAACTGACTGTTAAAATGTGTTTTTTTCCACGTATCAACAAACATACATTCCTACGCACAAACGTAGCGATGCAGAAATGTGTTAAAAATGTGTGTGTTTTTTAAAAAACAGACCAGTCAGCAATGGCGGGGCGAGGTGAGGGAGGGGAATGGCAGTGGCCAGGGACTTGCTGTTGTGGATGCAGCAACTGCTGTTCTCTGCAGAAGTACGATGCAAATGGGGGGTGCAGACAGCACAGTTTCTGAATTTCTGAATTCAGTTTCCAAATCGGAGTATAAGAATACCACTCTTGACACGCAGGGAACCGCTACTCCCCTCTTGTGCGGAAATGGCCATAGAATCATAGAACTCGAGAGCTGGAAGGGTTTCATGGGTCACCTTGCTCATCCTTCTTCTGATGCTGGAAGTCCACAGCAAAGGCATCTCTAACAAATGGTGTAGAATAGACTAACTGAATGAATATCATTTCAGTGTTGACTTGCCCACAGCCAGAGGGGTAGGAGATGGAGAGATGGATGTGCTAAGTACCCACTGTCCAACACAGCTGCTGCTGAGGGGCTGAAGGAAACATCAGCCAGGTGCAGAGCTGGCGGAAGCAAAATTGCAAGCACCTTCGAGCCTGACAGGTGGGTAGCAAACATCTCTAGGTAAAGAGAGGCTAGTGGGATGCATTTACACATGTACACATTTGGGCAAAAATTTAGACAGAACCAGTTGTTAATTATTTTAAATGGCACCTCTGATATTATGCCATGGCTAAGTAAGTACAACAGCATGCATGTGGGAACTTATGTGTGCCTAAAACACCAGCAGGATGCCAGCCCCACAGAGCTAGAGAAAACAGATGGGATGAATGGCATCAAATTCACTCATTTTATTTCTAATTAGCAGAGTTTTTGTAGTGTGCTAAAAATGCTGTCAGTACTAGGAAGTGAGACTGAATAAATCAGAAACAAGGGAAGTGTCACTTGGCTTCCAGTAAGAAACTGCAGGATGTCTCGTGTATATAGAGTTGCCAGGTCAGGACTATGCCAGATTTCAAGGCCAAAACCTGAAACTTAGGGATGTCTTGTGATGCCAAAGGGCTTGAGCCCTGGTGGTATCATTGAGTATGATACATTAAGTATTCACCACCGATGTAATGAGTATGCCGTTCAAATGCAAAGCATCAGCTTAACAAATTAGGAAAATATATATTCCTATACTTTTCAGTACAGTGCAATCGTCCTGAGATTCATTCCCCTTGTCCTGAGGACCAGAGAAGAAAGGCTAGTCCCTGGGGTCTGGGGATGCTACCCATGGATGCACAACCCTCCTCTGGTTTCTCTTTCTGCTCAGTTTCAGTGGCAGGACCCTACTGTGTGGAGCTATTAAAACCACAAACATGCTGCCAGGAAAAAAAAGGATAAGAGCTCATACTAATGTTGACACTTAAATATGGAAATGCATTTTCTGAAAAATGACAAGTATCATTCTGTGTCTCAGTTTTAAAATAACCATAACAACTTGTTCAGCAACTCACCAGACCTCAGTGGAGCAACATCCAGTTCCCTCATGGCTATCTGATGAAGCCACATGTTTACTTAACAAGAATAACTGTACCTATTTTCATCTGTCAAATGCATGTAGGTTTGTAAGCAGAAGTAACCAATGTTTACTGGCCAAAATTGTGAAACATGGTCATAAACTTCTCTTTGTCTTGTTTTTTTTATTTCTGGTTGCCTTCACACATTATTTTCACTTCCCAGACCTCATCCCACCCCTAACAGTAAGGATCCCAACTTTTAGAATGATAGTCACTCCTTATACGCAGTCTGTTGGGAGAACTAGGGCAGAACTGGCCCTTGAGTTACATCAGTCTTACTAGAATTTTAATAAAATTAATTAATAACATTTTAGCAAATCCTTTCTGTTAGAATCAGAGAACTGCTTGCTTTCCAACTGTCCTGATTTGGCAAGGTCAGTCCCAGTTGATCCTCTGCTACCCCATTTTTTTTTCCAGTGCCTTTTAATATGTCCCAATTTCTTTGCTCTCAGTGTCCCCCTTCATCCTCAGCTTACTTCAGTTCCCGCAAACTGAGTTCAAAGTGCAAAAGTAGTTTGCAGTGAATTGATTTCAGTGGCAGGGAGAAGACAAAAGAGGATAGAATCTTGCCTTTCCCAGCAGGCTAATGAAAATGGGAATGTGAGATGGGGAGGGAAAAACCATGACATTTTAAAAGCAGCTGAAAAAAATTGGGATAACAGAGTATTAACAGGACTGTCCCTGCCAAAGTGGGACAGATGGAGGCTATGCTTCCTTCCATCAACAGGGGACCAAATTAGGATGTGAGCATGTGTGTTTTAAAAACATTTATGAGGTTAGATTGTCAAGAAGGTTAAAGTAAATGTAAAGTATAAGTATGCCTCAAGCAGGATTTGGGTTGACGGCATATCCCCTGTACACAAAACGAGGCCTTGGTTCACAAGGTAGATGCAGACAGACCACCAAGCAGTAGTCGCTGTAGTGTGTTTACCATAAGGAGCTGGAGGTCCCTCTTGATGAGCCACTGTGGTGTAGTCTTCTCTTCACAATAATCGTGAATGCTAATAAGGTGCTAATGAGTCTGTTTAGCAGGAAAGCAGCTGCTGTTCTTGGAAGCAAATTAGTTAAATCTCCTAACTTTTGTGATTAGAGGCCACCCAGAGCTAAGGATTTGTTACCAGGGGATGCTGTGCAGAGAAGGCTTTTGATGAAGAGGCAGCGACTCAATAAATTTTCCAGGAGACTCTTTGCTGTTTCCATTTCAGTGGGACTCTGAGGGCTGCTTCACACATGTTTACGGTGGCTTCGGGTTGCCAGACTGAAAACTGTAGACGGCTACCGTATCTTTAATGGTAGTCTAGAAGAGGGCCAGTGTGGTATAGTGTTTTTAAGTGTGGGAATAGGACACTGGGATGGCAGGGTTCGAATCTCTGCTCAGCTGTGGAAACCAACTGAGGGACCTTGGGCAAACCATACTCTTTTGTCTCAGAAGAAGGTGAGGACAATCCCCTGTGAAGAATTTCTGCCAAGAAAAAACAGTGGTAGGTTTGGCTTAGTGTCGCTGAAAGTCAGAAATGACTTGAAGGCACACAACAACAGCAAAAGAGGGAATTTTGCCAGGTGTTGTTTGTTGGGCGCCCGTTTAAGAATTCCCATTTCTACACAACAGCGAAAAGTACAGGAGCTCTCTCTCCAAGTTTAAGTTTTTGGCAATGCTAAAAACATAAAACCCCACATTATGATCACTAATATAAAGCTAGATTCAGGGTGTTTGAAAGATATAAACCTGCCCACTGGGTGGGTGGGGAGCAAGTGTGAATGGGCCCTGAGCAAAGTGTCCTCTGTCAGCGGTTCCCCTAGCTAGTTTGTCACCTTCTCTCAGCCTCAGAGGAAAGCAAAGGCAAATCCCCTCTGAACAAATCTTACAAACTCTCCCCGTAACAGGTTCTCCTGTTGTGTTACCCTGTTTTCTGGGGGTCCCGGGAGGGACACCTATATGCGCTCTCAAATAACTAAGTGTGGGGAAATTAGCTAGAGCACAAGTTATCAATGCGAGAGGCAGGGCAACACAGCGGAATCTTTTACCCAATGTCTACGGGGTCAGGCCAAGCCAAGGAGCACACCAAAGTTTAAGAATAATTGAGATTTTTATTAAATACAGACACACAGTGTATGCAACACTCACACAAGTAACTATAGAAAATAAAGGTTGGAGTGGTATAGAGGGGTTTTTGAGAGGGATTGTGGAATTGGGTGATACGACACCTGTCCTGAAGCCCGGAGAGGTCTGAAGATTGAGTTCATTGGTATGGAGTTTGAGTACATGGGACTGAGGGGACAGCTCGCCAAACAAAGCAGCAGCAAGGCTGGATGGAACTCATGAGCGATCCAAGGAAGGTCTCGGAATCAGAGGTTTTTATAGGGAGAAATGTAACTGCAGGCTATTTCGTACTTGGGGAAAACAATGAGTTTCGGGCACGAGACAAAGCTTTGGAAAGGTCAAAATTTAACATGATTGCTTTAGATCCGAATTGACAATGGAGTACCCAGTATGCAGATGCACAGTGCTTGACACTTGAGCATCCAGCTTGCCAAGTTGCCTGCTCGGGGCAGGGAGTCCTTTGTAAGCAGCATGCATACATAATGAGGGTGTTTGCAGAGAGGTCTCCTAAAGCGGCAATCTGGCTATTTCTGGCCTGCCTGAATTGTGTTGGGATACTGCGGCATTTGATGGCCGAGCCTAGTTCTGTGCTTGTCCGGGGGCCTCACAAACACATGGGGAGGAGTGGTGGAAGACAGTCAAATTATTGATATCAAAATGATATCTTTATGCTATCTCCAAGGAGGCCTAACCTGCAGTAACAGTTGCTATAAGTCAGAAGTGACTTGAAGGTGCACAACAACAAAGTGCTGCTGACAGGGGGAGTTTCTTTCTAGCCATCATGTCTCTCCCCTTTGAAAACTGACTTACGGAGATCCTAAGGCAAACCTATCATAGCAAGATTTTTCTTGGCAAGATTTATTGCCTTTGCCTTTCTCTGAGGCTGAGAGAATGTGACTTGCCTGAGGTCACCCAGTGGGTTTCCATAGCTGAGTGGGGATTCAAACCCTGGCCTTCAGAATCATAGTTTGGGTGTGTGCAGATGCCTGCTGCCATCTTCCTTTTGTTAGGGATCCATAGTGGGGCGGGGGTACAGGTGCTGAAACTGCCCCCTGGTTGAAACTGCTCCCTCAGTATCCACACACAACCCCTGCTGTTGGGTACCTGTTGTTGCTGCTGCTGTTGGTGTCCAGCAGGACTTTGTAGACCTCCTTTGCAGACCCCCAGGGGTCCGTGGACCCCAGATTAAGATCCACTGATTCTTAAGAAAAACGGGTGCACTAGACCAGTTTACCCAAACCTGGTAAAACTACCACCTCCACCCTCTTCCAGTCAGCAAAAGCTTGAATGTTCTTAAACATGCTTTAAAATGCTTTCCTAATGCCATAAGGTTGATCTGTGGGTACTACTTAATAAATAAAAAAGAGGGGCAAATCACATTATGACTGTCACATTTGTTTTTACCATTATGCAACTATGCTTGGTTTATCTCCAAGATTGCTTTCATTTTCTTGTTGTAAAAAAAAGAAAGAAACAAAACTCAACAATATAAATTGGGAAGGGGGTTTAAAAAGTGGAGGACAGGGCTGCTCCTGGAACCTTTGGGGAAGAGTGACGTAACGGGCAAGCAAAACTTAAGAGAGCAAGCACATCCTGACACAGGGCTGGTTCAAAATATTTTGCTGCCTGAGGCAAAGGACAAGATATCAGACTCCATCCATTACACATGGAAAAACTGGCCAAGCTAGCAGTTGCCTCATATTTCAGCACTGATGATGGGGACATGTTCCTCTCCAGTTCATCTGAGAACACCATGCTAACTTATGGAGCTCAAAGCAGTCCACATGGAACAGATAACCTGGTTCTCCAACAGAAGTGAAGAATACCCAAGGGTCTGCTGCTATTGTCCTGTCCACATTGGCCAAGATCCTACATGTTCATGTAGTTCCACGTGCTCAGTTCTGCATCCTTCCACTGCCTGGAACCTGTCAAACTCTGGTAGGGGCTCCTGCTGCTGTTGCTTACTGGCAGGGAAGGAAAGGGAAGCAGCTGATCTCAGCTCAGGGGAGAGAGAAATGAGAGTGTGGTCCCCAATGCAGTACACTTCCCTTTTCCTTTCCCTAGGAGCTCGGAGCAGCTGAATCTTCACATTCTCAATTGCCTTCTCTGTTTTTCTTCTGCTCTCTGGTAAGAAGGATTAACAGAATTTCCTCCCCTGGCCTAACACTGCCTAGTACGGGAGGTTTGGGGTAGAGCACAAGAGCAAGAGAATAGTTCGCTGTGCTTGGAATAAAAAGTGACTTAAGGTGTGCATAAGCTGCACTAATTTGCAGTAAATCACTAACATGATGCTGGCCATTATTTGCTGCCTGCGGTAGCTGCTTCATTCTGCCTAACGGTAGAGCCACTCTTAAATCAAGCCATGAACTACAAATAGAGGGGACCACAGTTCTTTATTGTTATTCATTCTGTGCCATACTGTACAGATACATTTAAGCAGCAGTGCTGTCCTCTTGATTCATCCCAAATGGAGCACAATTTAAAAAAGGGATGGAAAATGTGTGTCCTTCCAGATGTTGGCCTACTAAAGCTGATGGAAATTGCAGCCTGACAAACATCTGGAGGGCCATAAGTTGCCCGCCCCGGATTTAGCTATATCAGATGCTAGATATCTGGAAGAAATAGTTTTCTGAAAGTCTGTTTGATCATGCTGGATTTTATTTTCCACTTCTACTCCCCAACCCTCTAAGATAGCTAAGAGGATTTGAGAGCAAGGAAAATAGAATTTACAACCTTTTGAACCACATGTAAAACTCATACCTTGGTCCTGAGATTGAGATTAGCTGTGTTCAGGCTCATGATCAGTGTTGTAACAATAATAATACTCAGAAGCAAAGTCAGGCTGGAATGGAAAAAGCAGAGCCTAATTCAGGAGACTTTAAACAAAGAAGAGATAACAAAGTATAGCCAGACATGTCTCTCCTCTGGGAGAGAGATCACTTTGCGATAAAAGATAAGGATGCCTGTTTACTCTGTTTTGATGGAAAGAAACCCAGTCAGCGTGTATTTAACCTCCCAAAAAAACTGAAGAATCAGACCAGGCATCAGACTTGGGATATGTAGCTGCCAGCAAAAGCACCAGTCCTGTGTCTCCAACTTTGTGTCTCCTCAGTAGTACAAGAAGGTTCATTGCGTTACATCACTGCCTTCATTTAATAAAAGAGGATGGGGAAATTCAGAGCACAAAGTCATAAGCTCTTCTTTTATGAGATGTTACTTGAGGAGATGTTGAATAAAGGTGAAGCACAATGGGATCTAGCAATGTGTGAATCTGCCAATTTTGCTATCTCCCACATTCAAATATTTCTAATCTCAAATATTTCCTCCATTCAATTTATGAAGAAATCTGGGGATTGTTTTGAAAGTTCTTTTTTTTTTAAAAAAAGCAACAATTTTCAGGCGTAGCATTCGTAAAATTCAACAGGCGTTGCTGTTCTCAGATGGTGTTGAACCTACCTTCCTTGCATCTGTTAAAAACAAAGAGCTTGTTAGAAAGAAGAAGTGGCAACCCTATTTCAGTACCAAAAATACAGTTGAATATTCTAAGCCAGATTCTGCACCAGATTTTTAAAAGCTAGGCATTCAGGGACGTCATCTGAATAGGCAGATCTGTCAGTTTTCCCTTCTTCCATGTTCAGGATTTTAAAGAAAAAATCTCAGGTATTTTTCTGTCACCTTTACAAGAAATCTGTAAATTTTGGAAAGTTCTTGCTTTTAAAAATGAGTCAAATATAATTCTAGTAGCTCTCTGTCATGTCCCATTGCCACAGAAACTACTTATCTGGGGACAGCAATATGAGAATAGGCTGACAACCCTTTGCAAACAGACTCTACCTTGCTAATTCATACAGTGAAGCGGCTGCCCCAGACAGCAGTTTTTGACTATTTAGAAACAGAAACACATTTATTCACTTTGATATTCTCAAATCCTTCAGCATTTCACAGACGAAAGCCAGAATGCACATGGCAAAGCAACATCACAGTGCAGTCATGATGATTGAAGGTATTAATGTGGAAGAAAACACAAGCTAGGAAAGGCTGTGGCAGTTTGCTTTTCCCTGAGTGTACTGGGAAGGGCAGAATTCTGTCCCTTTCTCTCTCGTAGAGTTAATTGAGCACAAACTACTTTTGCAGTTTAAGCTCACTTTGCAGCAATTACAGTTAATGGGGATGAAGGGGGGAAAGTGGGAGGAGGAGAGAGAAACTGGAACATTTTAAAAGTAGCTGAAAAAGCAGGATGATTTAGGATTAAATAGGATTCTCCCTAACAAACTGAGACACTTGGAGAGTATGTCTTGTTTGCATTTTTAGTGACATGATGGAGAGAAGTTCTTGTGGGATATTTCTGCTTCTTATATCAAAACCAGCTTGCCTGGCTTTGAATACTATGAACCTTGAATTGGGTGAGTGGGGAAACAATATTTGCTAACCTTTGTCAGGAAGCAAAAGATTACGGACCAGCCCTCCTCATAAGGGATGTAAGATTTAGTCCCAGATATATGAACTGCTCACTCCCTAAAATATTTATGCCATCTCCTTTCTGGAATGGATATATTGCCATGTACATCCTTATTCTTTGTGGCTTTATACAGCCTTGCCTCTTGGAAAGATGGCACAGAGGGGAAAAAATACATCTGGGGTGTATTCTTCCAGAATCAGAGAGATAAGCTCTGTCTGCAGTTGTCCATGGAAGATGCAACCTACGCAGATACCAGTAATCTTTCTTTTTTCCTGAAGCCTTAGCTAATTACCGCTCATGCAACCTGCTGCCAGCAGCAAAGTTATTGCTCAATAATCATGTGATCTTCCATAATCATATTACTGAAGAATGTTAAGTCTTACATGCATTAATGATTTTATGCTGCCTTGAGAATTATACAGTGGCCTTTCCTCCTGCAGGCTTCCTTAAAAGCCCCGAATCGCTATACCTGCAGAATGGAACAAATCCCCTTTTAGAATTCCAGAAGCCAGAACAGGAACAAAACTTTTCATTGTCGATATATTAAAGGGCCACTCCAATGCTTGAGTCAGAAAATTAAATGGGAAGTCCTGCTATAAGAAATCAAATCAAATATCTCACAATCTCAGAAATCTCAAATACACAAAAATTAGTAGTTATGAGACGATTTCAGGTTATCCTGATATCTGCTGGGAGACTAACTCTGCTAAGCATTGGCTCTACAACAAATTCCTGACTTGCCCTGCAGATAATTTCTTATTTCAAACTGTAGAGGAAGGAACAAGGGGATCAGCCATCCTAGACTTGATCCTAACCAATGGGTAAGAGTTGGTCACTGAAATTAAAGCAGGCAGTACTTTAGCGGGAAGTGACCATGTGATGCTAGAATTTGCAACTGTGGGACAGGGCAAAGAAGAATACAGTTGGCCTTCCACATCTGCTAGGGCTGGAGCTGCAAGAACTCAGCAAAAGAATGTCTGTGTGTCGGGGGGGGGAGAAGACTGAGGCATGGTGGGGAGAGGGGGCACCCAGGGTCCAAACCAGGTCAGAGAAAGGAGAAGGAAGTGTGGTGGTTGCCACGGTGGCCCTATACCAATGATGTGGACTCGAGACAATTGACTTGGACTCAAGTCAGACTTAAGTCACTTCAGTAACTCGACTCGGACTTGGCAAAAATTACACACTGACTCGACTTGAGACTTGAATATTTTTAGTGACTGACTTGCTGTCCCTGGTTCAGTAATAAAACACATTCATCCAGAAACCTTACAACTTACTGGTCACATGACGATCTATCTCAAGAGCAAAGTGTGGACACATTTCTCAGAGAGAACAGCAAATGGGATAGGCAATGGGGTTGAGGTGGGGTTGAGGTCTGCTCAGCAGCCTGTCCCCACAACATACAGGAGGAACTTTCTAAAACTTTTCCTAAGAGCAGAAGGCAAGCAAGAAGAAGGCAAAAAGTAAGAAGGATCCTATTCCCCACTTCTGAAGCTACAGATAGCAAAATCACAAAAGTGGAGGGCCAACTCTACTTAAATTTTTAAAACTGACTTTATTTGACTCTGTCCAGAAATTCTGGAATACAGGTTGGGGTATAAAGTTGTCTCCCAGACTTGGGACTTGTCTCAAGAGTTGACTTGAAAGTATCTTGCAAGTACTTGGGATTCGACTTGAGACTTGAAGGCAGAGACTTGAGACTTGGAGTTAAAGACTTAAACACATCACTACCTTTTACTCCCTCTCTCTTGCCCATCTCTTTTCTTGGATGGTGGGGGGGGGATTGGGAGAGGGTCTATTGTGCTGCAAGCTGTCCTTAGCTGGCCAATCAGCAGCTAGTGGAGGAGGAGGATGCGAAGGACCAGAGGATGGTTTTTAAATGGCTGCATGGCCTGATGAAAGCCTCCCACAGGGAAGGTTCCCCCAGAAAAAAAAGGCTCTTGAGATGGGGCAGGCAGGGATTGGAGAAACTTGCAAATAATCAAATCTGTGAAAGTGAAACCCATAAATGTGGAGGGACGACTGTACAGCCGAACACACACCTTAGATTTAAGAAAAGCTGATATTAACAAATTCAGGGAATTACTGGGTGGAATTGACATGGCTAGACACGTTAAATAAAAAGACACTTAGCAAGAGTAGGAGTTCTTGTAGAATAAGTTGAGGAAGAAAAATGGGAACCATCTGAAAATGCCAATGTGGCTGTATAGCACGTTCAAGCAGGAAGTGAAAAGGAAAAAAACAGGACGTATACAGAATGGAAGGACAAATCACCAAGGAATGGTACAGATGTATATAGCCCAAGCTTGCAGAAATAGTATAAGAAAAAATTAAAGCTCAGAATGAGCTGAGACTGGCTAGGCAAGCAAGAGCACCAAAAAGCTTTTTTTTTTTTTTAGATATGTCTGAGGCAAGAGAATGAACAAGGAGACACTGGGGTCATTTTGCAATGATGCCAAAGTGTAACAGATCACAATGAAAAGGAAGAACTGCTCAGTACCTCTTTTGCTTCAGTTTTTTTTTCCTCCAAAGAACTGTGTATTTCCATGCAGCAGCAGAAACTGTGGCAAGGGATCTGGACTGCAAACCAAGATTAGATAGTGAGTTAGTCAGGAATCAACTAACTAACCTAAGCAAGTTCAAGATGAACTCCATCCAAAAGTACTGAAGGAATTTGCTGGTGTAGTAGTAATAGTAGTAGTAGTAGTAGTAGTAATAATAAAATTTATTTGTATCCCTGCTTCCACACAGATCGAGACGGCGAACAACATAAAATACATTATACATTAAAAGACATTAAAAACATACCCAATCCTCCCCACCCACCAACCCACCTAAACCAACCCCTTAAAATACACAGCAATTAACAATCCATCAATTACTGTTAGCAGAGCAGCAAGGCAATAGATGGGAGGCGATGGAAATGCTAGTCTGGGAAGGCCTGTCGGAAGAGATCAGCGAGGTGCCCAAAGAGTGGAGAAGAGTAAACATTTTTCCTCTCTTTGATAAAGGCAAAAAAGAAGATCTAGGAAACTACAGACCAATTAGCCTAACCCCAATACCAGGAAAAATAACATGCTAAAGGCATTTATTTAGATTTTGGCAAACAGGAATCTGCTTGTCAGAACCAAGATAGGTATTAATGGACATGGATGGCTGTCAACTGTCTAACCTCCATAAAGGTTCAGCCTGTGGCATGGTTCGTGCAGAACTTGGAAACATTATTTTGGGGACTACAGCTCTCAGAATCCCCCAGCCAAGATGGCTTATGGGACAATGGGGAAACAACCTCGGACAAGTGCACAAATCACAGTTACATATCTGAGTATCAGACAAACCATAGTTTTAGAACAAGACAGAGTTTGAAATTCAACAACAAACGACTTCTGATCATGATTTGTGGTTGCTTTGTGAACAATGATTTGTTAAGAGAGGTAGATTCTTTTTTTTTTTATTATTATTAAAAATAAATTTTATTAAACATACAATTTGTCCAAAACACAATCAACAACATATACATAAAAATACAAAATCAGATACATACACATATACATCTATCACACTTCTATGTATCCTATCTACAACCATATCTACCTTACATACATCACCATACACAACATAATAACAATACATATACATACTCATTCCTTACTTCTTTTCTTAAATAATCTAAATGGAGATACAATTTCATTTTTCTGCATCTCCTTTACTAACTAACAATACTTCCGGTCATTATCTTCCATACAAACCCATTCTTCTTCCACCATACAATCCCGAACTTCTTTTTTCTATACCATTGAGTGCAACTTTTCTCTTCTTGTTCTCCTGCTCATTTTATTCTTATTTTTACAGTTACTGACTTATCTATGTTCTACTCTGCTTATACTCTTAACTATTATTCTTATCCTATTACCTACTTACTCTAATTCCTAATCAATCCTATTACACTATTCCCTTTATTACGTCAAATTCATATCTTTTCATTAAATCACTTTAATCATACATACCTATTAATGCACTTTTACCCCACCTCTCTTCCCAAACTTCTCTTAATATTTCCCATTCTCGATTGAATGTTTCTCTCGATTTATCCTTTAAATACAGTGTTAGCTTATCCATCTCCGCCAAGTCGTATACTTTCTGAAGCCATTCTTCTACCTGGGGTGTATTTTCCATCTTCCAATATTTTGCAAATACGATCCTTGCGGCATATATCATGTAGCAAATAGTTCTTGAATATTTTCCTCTAATATTTTTATTTATCCCATCTAAAATATTAAGAAGGTATAATTCTGGGGAAAATTCAAATTTAGTTTTAAATATTTTCTCTATATGTTTGTGTATCTGTAACCAAAAGGTTTTAGCTTTTTTACATTTCCACCACATATGGAAAAAGGTTCCTGTTTCTTGACATTTCCAACATTTAACTATTTTCTTATTTTTATTCATTTTAGAAATTCTAACTGGGGTTAAGTACCATCTATAATAAATTTTGTAAAAATTTTCCTTTATGTCGTAACAACTAGTGAATTCCTGATTTATCTTCCAAGCATTCTGCCACTGCTTCAAAGTTATTGTATGACCTATATCTTGGGCCCATTTTATCATATTTGTTTTGATTACCTCGTGTTCCATTTCTAAACTTAATAATAATTTATAAATCTTACTTAAAGGTTTTTCTACACCTGGCTTCAAAATTTTATCAAATTCATTTTCCTCTAAAGTTATCCCTCTATCCTTCATGTCCTCTTTATATCTCTCAGCAAGTTGTCTGTGAAGGAACCAATGAGTTGAGAAACCATCCGCTATCAATTCATCCCTAGTTTTTAATTTGATCTTATCTCCTACTCTTTTAATTATGTCCTTATATGTTAGCCATTCTTTTATTCTTATTTTCTCTAGTCTGTGGAAAGCTTCATGAGGTGAAGTCCAATGTGGTAATTTTAAATACAATTTCCCCCTAAAATTTAACCAAATTCTCAAGATCGCTTTTCTAACATAGTGATCCAAAAATTCTCTATTATTTTTATATTTATCATACCAAATATACGCATGCCAGCCGTAATACAAATTAAATCCCTCTAAACTTAATAATTTTGTATTTTCCAATGAAATCCAATCCTTTAACCAAACTAATGTGGCAGCTTCATAATATAATTTTAGATCTGGCAAACTTAGACCACCCCTCTCTTTTGCTTCTTTTAAGTATTTCCACTTGATTCTAGGTCTCCTACCGCTCCAAATAAATTTACTAAGATCCTGTTCCCACCTTTTGAATGCTTCGTCATTCATCATTATCGGTAAATTTTGAAATAAAAACATTAACTTTGGAAGTATATTCATTTTTATCGCTGATATTCTCCCTAATAAAGATAAATTAAGTCTTTCCCATTTTTTCAAGTTTTCTTTTATTTCTTTCCAGATTCTTTTATAATTGTTATCAAATAATTCTGAATTGTTTTTCGTTATTATTATTCCCAAGTACCTTACTTTCTTCACTATTTTAAACCCTGTCATATTTATTAATTCTTCATCTTGTATTTGCGTCATGTTTTTTGTGATCATTACTGATTTATCTTTATTAATACGTAAACCAGCTATTTGTCCAAATTCGTTCATTATTTCCATGAATGGTTTTATACTTTTTTTTGGGTCCTCTAATATTAATACCATATCATCTGCAAACGCCTGAATCTTAAATTCATACCCCCTAATCTTCATTCCCCTTATTTCCTCCTTACTTCTAATTTTAGTGGTTACCATTTCTAAACACATGATGAATAACAATGGTGAAAGTGGGCATCCCTGTCTTGTACCTTTATTAATCTTAAACGAATTTGATTTTTCTCCATTTACTATCAACCATGCTTTTTGATCTCTATAAATTGCTTGAATCCAATCTTTATACCTTTTTCCAAATCCCAATTTATTCAACACTTCGAATAGAAAATTCCAATTAACGTTGTCGAAGGCCTTTTCAATATCTAAAAACACTAGTGCTAATTCTTTTTGATTCATCTTTTGGTAGTACTCTATTGTATCTATAACTACTCTTATGTTATTTTTCAAGTGCCTACCTGGTAGGAATCCATTTTGATCCTCATGTACCCACTCAACCATAAACTTCTTCAATCTATTTGCTAATACTGCAGTGAAAATTTTATAATCTATATTTAATAATGATATTGGTCTATAATTTCTCTTATCTTGTTTATCTTTGCCTTCTTTAGGGATTAGCACAATATTAGAATCTTTCCACGAATTTGGTAAATTTCCATTACTTATAGAATTCATTACTTGGACTAGCAAGGGTGCTAATAGATCTTGAAATGTTTTATAATATGTTGCTATAAACCCATCTGGTCCCGGTGCTTTCCCTTCTTTCAAACTCCTTATTGCCTCCTTAACCTCCTCTAATTTGATTGGTTTGTCTAACTCTTCTCTTTGTGTTTCTGACACCTCTAATATGTCTACTTGATGTAAAAAGTCTCTTATCTTACTTTTCTGTCCTTGTGTTTGGCCCTTTTCTTTAAATAGTTCCTCAAAATAATTTACTAATATATTCTTAATTTTATTCTGTTGATAGTGAATAGTCTGGCCTTCTTTTAATTCTGTGATATTACTTTTCTCTCTCTCTTTTTTCAATCTATATGAAAGCCATCTCCCTGGTTTATTTGCATATTCAAAATGTCTCTGTTTTATATATTTCAATTTCTTTTCCATTTCTTCCATGGTTATTAGGGAGAATTGCTTTTTTAATATTTGAATTTCACTCTTGATTTTCACATCTTTAGGTCTTTTCTTTAACTCCCTTTCTTTCTCTTGTAATTTATCTAATATAGCTGCTTCTTTTCTTTTCCTACATTTAACTAACCAAGCTTGTTGACTTATAAAGAACCCCCTCATCACTGCCTTACTAGTTTCCCACACTGTCTGAGCTGATTGTTCTTTTCCCAAATTATTTTCTAAGAATTCTTTTAGTACCTTATGAGTTTTCGCTACTATTACTTCATTTTTTAATAAATTTTCATTTAATTTCCAATTCCCAGTCTTTCCACCATAACACAAATTCAGCAATATTGGACAGTGGTCTGAGAAAGTTCTAGGCAGTGTTTCCATACTTAAGATGTTTTTTTTTAAATCGGAAGATATAAAGAACCTATCTATTCTGGACCATGTTTTATATCGATCTGAGAAAAATGTAAAATCTCCTCCAGTACTTTTACTG
Organism: Ctenosaura bakeri; assembly: GCA_948474755.1. Lineage (NCBI taxonomy): Eukaryota > Metazoa > Chordata > Lepidosauria > Squamata > Iguanidae > Ctenosaura > Ctenosaura bakeri. Next base: position 44,731 of record CAOLHI010003855.1, on the reverse strand, counting down.
CTTACTTCTTCTAGGGACAAATAATCTAATAAGTTGAACAAACTTTTTGGTAATTTTCCTTGCTTTGCTTTGCTATTTCCTAAATTTATTCCTGATCGATCTGTTAGGGGATTCAAAACTCCATTCCAGTCTCCCATAAGAATCATTTTATATTCCCCTAGATCAATTAATATCTCTAACAATTTCTGATAAAATTTGCTTTTATTTTCTAGAGGGCCATACACTGCTGTCACTAATACTTTTAAATCTTTAATTTTTACTTCTACTATTACTACTTGACCTGCCTCATCACAATATATCTGCTTTGCTTCATGTTTGTTACTCACATATATTGTTACTCCCTTCTTCTTTTTATTAATTGACGAAGAAAAGCTTTGACCTAATTTAGGATTTCTAATGTATTTTAGATCTTTCTCTTTAATATGGGTCTCTTGTATTGCTAAAACATCAACGTTTAGTTTTTCTAAATAGTGAAAAATACACTTCCTTTTATGTGGGGAATTTAAACCTCGAACATTCCAAGATAAGAATTTTATTTTCATTTTAATCTGAATCAATTTTACTTAATGTTGTTAAACCTCTTCTGTTTGTGCTTCTCCCAGTCCTAAGTCCAATTCCTGAGTTGAGCTGTGATCTTCTTCTCCTTCCTCTTCTCTTTCTTCCTCTGTGTCTTCTTCTTCTTCATCTTCTCTCTCCTCTCGTCCTCTCTCTTCTTCTCTTTGTATTCTTGCTATCTCCTGCTGCATTTGTTCTTTCCTTATTCTCCTTTCCATTCCTTGGTTTGTCTGGTTTTCTTCTTTTCTTCTTTCCTCCCTTCGATCACTTGTCTGATTATCTGTCCTGATCAATTCTTCTTTATGTCTTCTCATAAATTCTTTTGCTTTCAATACTGTGTTCAAAACAATCCTTCTCTGTCTCCACATTACTGATATTCCTTCCGTTCTCTCCCACGTGTACTTTATTCCAGCTTCTCTCAAGGCTTGAGTAACAAAATTATACTCTCTTCTTCTTTTGAGCACAGTTGGGTGAATATCTTTAAATACCTTCACTTCCATACCATCTATTCTCAATTTATTTGAGTAGCTACTGTTTAACACCAAATCCTTCACCCGTTCTCTCAAGAAATAAATCACAATATCACGTGGGAGTTTCTTCCTTTTCGCTATCACAGAGTTTATGCGAAATGCTCTGTCTATCTCTAAGTCCAATTGTTCTGGTTCCCATCCTATGAAGGAAGCCAGAGGAATTATCAATCTTTTATATAGATTCTCTTGATCTTCTTCTTTTAAACCTTTTATTTTTAAAGATTTATTTCTCGTTCTTATATCCATGAGTAATGTTGTCTTTTCAAGTTGTTCTGTCTTTTCTTCTGTCTTCACCATTTGATCTTCTATCCTCTTCGTCTTATCCTCCATCAACTCCATCTTGTCACTCATCTGTTTTAACTCTTTTGAGATATTATCTAATTTTCCGTTGAATATTTCCAATTCTTTCTTGATGTCTGCTTTTATTTCCGTTCTCATATGCTTCATTTCCTTCCTGCTTTCTTTCATTTCTGTCTCCATTAACAAGGTTAATTTCTGAATTCCTTCCAGTACACCCATTTCAGTCTTTGAACTCATTTCCTGACACTCTGTATTCCCCGTCTTCATTTCCAACATTGGTGGCTTGACTTCCGTTGATGCTCTTCTCTGTAGTAAGGTTTGTATCTGTGACTGGGCCCCTGCCCCAGCCTTCCTCTTCCCTGCAGCCATCATCTTGTCTAATTTTAATTTTTCTTTTTTTTTCTTTTGTTATCTTAAACTTTTTTTTTTTTTTGTTCTATTCACAACACTCAATTTAATTTAGTTTAGCTTAATGCTCAGGCCACACCACTACTTCATAATCAGTCAATTCCACTTAAACAATAACTTAAATTCTTAAGTGTCTCAGATTTCTCTAATATTTACTCAAATCAATCAATATTCAATATTTTACCACAATTATGCTTCACTTTACACACAATTCCAATCTATGTTTCAATTCCTCTTATATTCTTATTATTATGTTACATTCAATTCAGATTCTAACTCAGATTCTAAGCATCAGATATCCAATATCAAATCTCTAATATCAATTGTTAGCTTTCAAATATCTAAAGTCCCAATTCAATATCCTGTTCAGAATTCAATTCAATTCAATATCAACCCAATGTTTAGAAATCTCAAATGCAGAAATATTCCAAAAGTTCCAATATTTTAACTCTTATTTAGCCTCTAGAGGTAATGTTCAATAAACCAATATAATTACTACAATTTATTGTTCACCAATTCTCCGTCTTCTTGATCTGTCATGCCAGTTCGTCGTCACCATTCACCTCCGCTGTCTCACTGTCCTTTGCTCACACTGTCTCAGCTCCAAGAGAGGTAGATTCATGCATCACATCAAGCCAGATTTCAACAAACCATATCATGGTTTGTCATAATGTGTGAACATGGCCACTGACTGTTGGGATTGGATCAAACAATCCTGGAGGGAGATTTCCTAGGGTTGGAAGCCCGTTGGGATCTATTTGGCATATACCAAGGAGAGAAGAAGCAAATGTTGTACATTGGCATATGTGGATCTGGGGTCCCAATCCAGTATGACAGTTCTGAATTAGTGCAAGAAGTATGCAAGAGAAGAGGGGAACTCATGCTGGAGGGAAAAAGAACAGGGAGATTACATTATGGCTTTTGTTGTCGATTAGCTGTCTAGAATCGCTTTGGAATTTATATTTAAAGAATTATAGTTAAACCTTATACAAACCTTTACTTCCACTCTCCCTATTCTGAGGATTTTTTTTTAAGTTTCAAGCTTGTAAGCAGAACCATTGTTGATTATGAAATCGTGCACTATGCAATTGACAATGTGGGTACTTCTGTGAATTATTAAAGGATAATAGGGATCTCTTCCTGAACCCAGCACTTGCACTTCCTTGTTGGGCCAAATATTTAAATTGTCAGCCTTTGGTTTTGAAGTACTTTGACCACACTCCTAAATGGGACAGCATTTGATACTGGTTTAGTGTTTGGCCATTTCCGCACTAGAATATTATAGTGCTATTATTCCACTTTCAACATCCTATGGAATCCTGGGGTTTGCAGTTTAGGGAGGGGCCTTTAGAATTCTCAACCAGAGAGCTCCTTGGCCTCAGACAACTACAAGCCCCAGAATTCCACAGGATGTTGAAAGTGGAATAATAGCACTATAACAGTCTAGTGCAGAAATGGCCTTTGTCTTAATAATCTTAGCCCAAGCTATGCATTGTAGCCCTAGGAATGTGGTGTGGAATAGTGATACTTTTCCCCTTCCCTCCCATGCTCTTATACTCCACACCCTCTTCCATTTTCAGATTGGTCTAAGCAACCATTGCTTTCCTAAGGTCTGAACTGGGCAAATGCAGGGTTAGCTCTGGGCTTCAGAGCAAATCATAATCTAAAATAAAAGTCTGCAAGCTATATTTGGGGGCTGAAGCTAACCATGGTTGCCTGATTTGAATGTCACAGCAAACCATGACTGGAGTAACTTGAAAACACAGACCATAGCTGATATGTAAGAGAATGGAGGGAGGAAAAAGGCACAGAAGCTTATAAAACATTTCTCTTTTTCCAGGCTATACAAAGTGATCCACAGATAACTGTTTATTGTGCACAGCTTACAGTGCATGAAAGACCCCGAGAAAACTGTAAACAAGGTCTGTGGTAAATGCTCACTTATATTACATGCTCTGCTTTCCTGATGGCAGAGGTTGCTGCTATCCTTCAGTTTAAATTATTGTCAGTACTTTTGTGGTTAGTCCTCTACGATTTAGCGTGAGATGGCCGAGAGCTTGTTATGGCATTTCGCCTCTCTCTGGCCAACCCTGTGATGCTCTCATGATAGCTTATTTTACAACAATTCGACCTCATGAAATTGGTCCAAATGTAGCCGTTTCCCCACTCATTATCTCTCCCATTCAAAACAATCTGCTTAGTATCTATTTGTTATTATTATGATTTTTTTAGATGATCATGCCATGGTGATGTATGAATCTGGTGAGCAAGTGCTCAGCCCATAGGATGTGCTTTTCCCCCACAGTGGGCACGTTGCGGGGAAGAGATGTGAGGGGGTGGGGATGGAGAGATTGGAATGCCTCTAAAACTGCTTACAAAGTATTCCCTTCAAACTGCTGAAGGCTCTGATACCCATTGATAATAGGCCTTTAGAACAACTTTAAAGATACATTCCCATGACCTCTTAAGTATTCTGAATGGCTGCAACTTGTCTCAAAGTTAGCCTTGGTTGGAGGGACTGAGGGGAACTGAAAACAGCACAGCAAAGAATCTTTCCCAAATAATAAAAAAAACCCTATCCCCCCAATGCAAGAGGCAAAAATTAAGAATGGAGATGTGTGTTAACTTATTTCAGATCGGAGCTGGAAATGCACTAACAACGGGGGCAATTTATTTGCTGTCTCATGTCTTAATTAAGAGCCGCTTTGTAAAGCCACGCGCTGTGCGTGTACAGTTAAGACAAACCCATAACTTGGAAGCACACACTGGAATATCTAAGTGTGTAATTGTACCAGTTGTCTTGTCCTAGGATAATATGTCCCAAGATAAATATAAATAGAGGATGTAACTTGGACCTGATCCTAGATGAAGTCACAGGGCCAAACCACACACGACACCAAACTGGTCAGTAAAAATGTATGATGTTATCTCATCTCCCCATGTCTGCTTTTAGCCCCTGAAGGGCAGGTCCTGTTTTGTAACCTTTCTTGTTGGCCTAAACATATTCTGGGGGATGGAGCTAAAAGCAGATGAAACTACCACCAAAAATGGTAGTGTCCCCCTATGACAAATTTTCTCCTTCCCCACCACAGTGCCTAGTTCCATTTATCCAAATCCCATTTATCCATATCCTCCAAAGTTTCACAGGTGAAAATGGTGACACACTTGCAACATACATATCCTCAGACAAAGCATCACTGTTGTGGCTTTCTGCTCATTACACATTGTTTGGATGCTCAACTCTGTTACATAGTGTGCTGTATTCCAGAGAGGGACAACATGCAGCCCTCCAGTTTTCATTGGAACTGCAGCTCCCATGATCCTTCATCACTGGTTATCTTGACTAGAGTACATGAGAGCTCCAGTTTACCAATAGCTTGAGAGTGACATGTTCACCACCTCTGTTGCACTCATTTTGCAATAGTGTGTTCTTCGGTCCAAAAGCCAAGATAGTATTTGCTCTTTTGGCTAAAGACAGGTAGAAAAAAACGATCAATGTCTGATATTGTATTATCACAGGTAATACAAATTTGTTGCGTAAGTATCATCTGCCCCAGCCAGCCCCCTTTTTTTTATTTTCTAGGCAAATGCCCCTCCCTTTAGGAGGTGTGGAGGGCAATTTTACTATGCTCATTGGCTGTTTTAGGTCCCATTGAGGGCTTCTACAAAGTAGGAAGCATGATGTTGGAGGGCATATCTTCCAACATTTCGTACGTGAAGAACAGAAACAGGTGGCCACACAACATCAAGCTTGGTCAAGGTAGCAAAAGTTGTTAATGAGGAAGAATACAGAAGCTAGAAGAGGCTGCAACAGTTTGCTTTTACCTAAGTCTACTGGGAAGGAAAGTTTCTGCCACCACTTTCTCCCTCAGGTGAGCTGAGTGCAAATTATTTTTGCACTCTGAACTCAGTTTGCAGCAAATGAAGTCAATGAGGGGAAGTGGGAGGATGAGAGAGAAGCTAGGATGTTTCAGGATGTTAACTAGTATTCTTACATACTTGTTTTGTTTTCATTTGTCACATTTGTATCTACAGGTCAATCCTAATCTAAGAGTCTTTCCTCCCTACACTCTTATAGTGCCATATTTCCACTTTCAACTTCCTATGGAATCCTGGCATTTGAAGTTTAGGGAGGGGAGTTTAGAATTCTCAGGCCATTTCCGCACTAGGCTGTTATAACGCGATGATTCCACTTGCAACATCCTATGGAATCCTGGGGTTTGCAGTTTCGGGAGGGGCCAGGCCCCTCCCGAAACTGCAAACCCCAGGATTCCATAGGATGTTGCAAGTGGAATCATCATGCTATAACAGCCTAGTGCGGAAATGGCCTTCAGTCAGAGACCTCTTGGGCCTTAGTCAACTACAAACCCCAGAATTCCACAGGAGGTTGAAAGTGGAATAATAGCACTATAACAGTGTAGTGCGGAAAGGCCTTAACTCTTTTAACCAGGGCTGGGGAAAGTATGGCAGTAATTGAAGTAAACCAAGGATAACGAGGGAAAGTGGGAACCGTACAGAGAAACTGGGGTGACAGTAATACTTGCCATTGTCCCTGCCAGTTGGATAGTACAAAAAGGCTTCTCATGGAACTAAAACAGTCCAGTGGGAGAACTAGATGGTGAAGCTGCTTTCACACCTCTACAGGTTGAGAAAGCATTTGTGTTTGTTTGTTTGTTTGTTTAACTTTAAAAATTAGGGTGAGAATCTTTGGAGGAGTCCACATACACTTTTCCTACTCCTGGACTAATTTATGCCTCCTTCGACTGAATATCCTCCAGATGTGTTGCCTTTGCTGGCTGGGGACAATAGGAGCTGTAATCCAAACGTCCAGAGTGTACAGGCTTTACGAAAGGATCAATGTGGATAATATATGTGTTGCCAAGGGCTGCTCTTCCCACTCCCACGTATTTTGCTTTAATAAACATGTCTAATTTCCACCCTTACTTTCCTAACCAACACTCTTCCAACTGGCAGCTGAGCAAGCATCTTTGGGGAATATACAGTAGCAAGATGTTCATCCTGTTTGCATCCAAAATCAACAACAGCAGATGCCTTGGCAGTAATTATGGGGACCGTATTCTAAAGAAGCTGCTTTCAATGCCATAATGTTTACCAGCAGAAACTGCTCTTGTTTTCCATTTTCCACTTCATTACGCCGAGGAGCAAAGAAGTAAGATTATCACAGCTGACAGTACTTTTAGCTATAAAACTTAGATGGTTTCTGTAGGGTACATAGGGCTGGCCCTACCATTAGGCAGAGGGAGGCAACCGTTGGCACCGGCAGCATCCCTCACCCATTTCTCCAGAGGCCCAGAACCATTTACCACTTTTGGAGGAGGACAGAATCTGCCACAAGTCCTCTCCTCCACTTCGTAAATTAGCTTATTACCCTCAGGTATGGTAAAGGATGAGAGCCAATGCGGTGTAGTGGTTTGAATTTTGGGCTACAACCCTGGAGTCCAAGGTTTGATTCTCTACTTACCCATTGGGTGACCTTGGGCATGTCACACTCTCTCAGTCCCATGATAGTTTAACCTTAGAGTCTCCATCAGTCGGTAATGACTTGAAGGCACACGACAACAGCGGTAAAGGATTCTGTCTTTTTGCCAGCTATTCCTGTTGGCTTCTGTTTTTTGCCTGAGGCAGCGAAATATCTTGGTCCAACCCTGACAGTACTATTAGATAAGTCTCAGAAGAATGAGGTCAGCAAAAGATAATGATTGATGGCCCATGTGATCAAGATTAGAGAAGAATGCAACAAGATCTTGAAAATTCAGATCGAGGAGCCTGGATAGACTTCTGGATCCATCACTGTGTTAGTAGCTCAAAAAAGGGAGATCAATGAATCAAGCACTGGTTCTTTTAACCTCTGCCATTTGTGATTTGTCAGACTTCATATATCAAGATACTTGATATTAAAAAAAAAAGGGCAGCAAGTGTAGTTCAGTAAAATTACATACCTTCTAACAGGGCTGTCCAAATGGTGTGTCGCAACACATTACTGTGTTGCCTGAAGGTTGTAGGTGTGTCACCTCCCTGGACTGAGAATGAGCCCCCCACCCAAGCCTTGGAAATGTGTTATATGTTATAAATAAATCATATATTTTTACAAATATAAGTGAAAGGTCCTCATGAGATATGTTGTTTCCCCATACATTTTGTTATTACTGTTTATGCATGTGTCCATATCTCTTACAAGGGGTTAGTTTAACCTCTGGTTGGCTAGTAAAACTGAATTACTGTGTCGTGAAATGATGCATGTCTAAAAAGTGTGTCACCAACATGAAAAGTTTGGAAAGTTCTGCTCTTAACATTTCACAGATGAAAGCCAGAGCATGTGTGGCAAGGCAGTATTCCATTGTGGTCAAGTTGGCAAAAGTTATTAATGAGGAAGAATGCACAAGTTAGGAGAGGCTGCAGCAGTTTGCTTTTGTCTGAGCCTGCTGGGAAAGGGGCAAGATTCTGCGTCAGTCTATCCACTTCTTTCCTGCTGAACTAACTGCAAATTTGAGTTTTGAGCTCAGTTTTCAGCAGTTAAAGAAAGCTGAGCACAAAAAGGGAAAGTGGGAGACAGAAACTGGGACATTTTAAAAGCAGCAACAAAAGATTAATCAAGCCTGTCCCTGCTAAACTGGGACCCCAATTTAAATGTCATGGCTTTATCCTGTGGAATCCTGGGATTTGTAATTTGACTTAGTTTCATTAGAATTCTCAAACAGAGAAATAATGTATACCAGTAAATGGGATGTAAACACAAACTCAACTGGAAAAAAAGATGCTTAGAAGCGGAGGGGGAGTTATTTTTCTGTGTAAAATTTCAATAAAAGCATATATATATATATATCTCACACACACACACACATAAGGAATTCTCAAACAGAGAAGCCCAAGTCCCCCACCAATCTACAACCGTTCCAGGATTCCATTCCAAAAGATGATTCTGAAAGCGGGATCAAACTACTGTAACTCTGTAACATAGATCCTTTCTTGGATGACTTTAAAAGGAGAGTGGATAATTCATCGAGGACAGAGTCACCAGTGGTACTCTTCAGATTGGTGACGTATCATCTGGCATCCTTTTGGCGTATAACATACGTGAAAGTTCCCTTAAACATGGTGGTTGCATTTTTTGGTCAGGGTATAATATGCACATTCAGTTCATAGCTTTATAAGCAGAGTTCCACAAGTGTAACTGCTGCATATGCTTTCTTGGATGGTGTGTTAACCATGCAGCAGTGCCTTCAGCATCCCACTGGATTCATGGGCAAGCAGCAAGCACATTGGCAGACATGCAGTTGGTTGTCCAGGCCTGGTATTCAGGAGAAGAGTGATAAAGTATAATCACCAGTTAACTTCATGAGTGTAAATTTATGCCACAGAAGCAAGATGCAGGATCTCAGCTATCAACTCCAGTGTCAGAGGCATCATTCATTTGTGCATCAATAGCTCAGGAAGATAAGCTGAGGATACAACTGAAGTCTTATCTTACTGGGGCAACAGGTTGTCCACTTGGTGAGCAAAATCTTGAACTAGATAGCTCTTTAATCTAACATGGTCCTCTTATGTTCCTATATCTTCATCACTGAAAAAGGAATTAACTACTTCCTGGAGGACAGAAATTTTACTGCCACTATTTTCCATGTTCGAGCAGCTTCTTGTGACTTCAGTGTTGTCTGTGACACTGAAATTTTTTAAAAAGGAAATACAAAGCAGCTATATGGTACCAGAGAGGCCTTTCTTGAATCGTGACAGAGTACAGCAGAAAGACTGTGGAGTGCTGGTGATAGGCAATGTTGTGACGAATTAGAGACCTTGTGATAGATAAGAAAAATGCTCATCTTGGGAACATTTAGACCAAATAAAAAAGGAAATGAATCACAGACATAGTCATTGCAAATTTACTAGAAAACCAGAATGAATTTTCTATTGTATGACCCCCCACCCACCCACATTGCACTTATACTACATTTGAGTATTTTTCCCAATAACAAAGTGCATGCATGTGAATAATGTTAAATGTGGTGAGAGAAATTACAAAGGAGTTAAAACAAAATCTGCATGGGTAAACCAACTCAAACATCACCAAAAATGAGCAAACTTTTGAGATATCCAGATTTCCTCATCAGGCAAGAAACCAAAAAATCAACTTGAAGGGAGAGAATGGGGACAGGAAGATGGCTTGACATAGAATCAAAGAATTGGAAGAGACCACAGGAGCCATCTAGTCCAACCCCCTGCCATGCAAGAACACACATCAAAGCACTCCCAACAGCTGGCCATCCAGCCTCTGCTTAAAAACCTCCAAAGAAGGACACTCCACCACACTCCCAGGCAGCATATTTCACTGCTGGACAGCTCTGACCGTCAGGGTGTTCTTCCTGAAGTCAGGTGGAATCTCCTTTCCTGCAGCTTGAATCCATTGTTCCTTGTCCCAGTCTCTAGAGCAATGGAAAACAAGCCCACTCTCTCCTCGACATGACATCTTTTCAAATATTTAAACATGGCTATCAGGTCTCCTCTTAACCTTCTCTTCTGCAGACTAAACATACCCAGCTCCCTAAGCCATTCCTCATAGGACATGGCTTCTAGACCCTTCACCATTTTGGTCACCCTCCTCGGGACACGTGCCAGCTTATTGATATCCTTCTGGAATTGAGGTGCCTAGAACTGAGGTCTAACCATTGCAGAATAGAGTGGTACCATTACCTCCCTTGATCTAGACACCATGCTCCTATTGATGCAATGAAGAATCGCATTGGCTTTCTTGGCTGCCGCATCACAGTGCTGACTCGTGTTCAGCTTGTGGTCTATGAAGACTCCTAGATCTCTTTCACACGTACTGCTAACCAGCCACGCATCCCCTATCCTATATTTGTGGCTACAGAGTATGAATGTGTGAACCTTATGAAGGTAAGTCTTAAACAGGGGCGTAGGGAGGGGTTTGAAGGCATTCATATCGTGCCAGTGATGCGATAGTTGGAGTTTGCACCTGAAATGGTCCTTAGAACTGCTGGGAATAATAAGAAAGAAGCAACCGAATAAAATCACTCAGGATTATTTTCATCATAGGGTAAAATTTTTAGTTCCTTGATTTAGTTCAAAACAGAAGTAACTGGACAGTTGCATTAGCAAAACTGGAGATAATTTAAGATATTATCCTTGGAAATCATGTGTGTGTATCAGTGAATGTAAGTTTTACATTCAGGCCCCTGATGTCAGAAATGCAACATTAAAATGGTAAAACAGAATTGTTTTAAATGTTCAGGGGGTCTAGCAGCACCTTTGAGACTGAGAAAAAGATGCACCTGATAAAGTAGACCAAATCTGTAAGAGCTTATGCTGCAAACTTCTTTCTCTGGAGCCATTTCCACACTAGATTATTATAGTGATATTATTCCACTTTCAACATCCTATGGAATCCTGGGGTTTGCTGTTTTGGGAGGCCGGCTGGCTCCTCTGAAACTGTAAACCCCAGGATTTCATAGGATGTTGAAAGCAGAATAATAGCACTATAACAGTCTAGTGTGGAAATGGCCTCCATTTCCACACTAGACTGTTATAGTGCTATTATTCTGCTTTCAACATCCTATGAAATCCTGGGGTTTACAGTTTCAAGAGGAGCCAGCCGGCCCCTCCCAAAACAGCAAACCCCAGGATTCCATAGGATGTTGAAAGTGGAATAATATCACTATAATATCAGCTACTCTCAAAGGTACTAAAAGATCCCTTTGTATGCTGATAACAGATTAATGTGTCTATGTCTTTGCATATGACTATTTTAAGTCTTGTGGCCCTGTGACAGCTTGAGCAATGTCCATGTCCTGTGAAACCAGTGAGACAGGCTGATTCCAAGAAAAGTGACATTGCATTCAATAGCATTTCATCATGGTTAACATCTGTGGCTGCAATTCTGTAGACACTTACTTTGAAGTCAGCAAGCTCCACTGAGCAAATTGGAAGTTATATCTGATTTATATGCATAGGATTGCTCTGACAGTGTGAAAGTACAATCAGTTGGAACCTGAACTACAAATATCAACTCTCTTCTCGAAATGGTGTTCACGGAAATGAAATGGTTAATAATAGCAACAAGTCTGCATTTGCATGCTCTTCAACAAGACATTAAGAGTTGTTAATGAGTAGGAATACACAACTAGGAGAGACTGCAGCAATTTTTCCCTAAGTCAGCTGGGAGGGGCAAGACTCTGATCCCTCCTCTCCTCTTCCTGTCATTGAGTTAATGGAGTGCAAACTACCTTTCCACTACTGAGGTTAATTTGCAGCACTGGATGTAAGCTGAGGGCAAAGGGGGAAAGTAAGAGGAGGAGGTTAAAACTGGGACATTTTAAAAACAGCTGAAAGAAATGGGAAAACAAAGGGTTAATCCAGACTTTCCCTGCCTAATTAAGACAGGTGGAAAGTATGCATGGCCTGATAGGTCACAGGTTTGCCTGTTTTATTTAAAGAGGCTGATGATAATGTAGTTGCTTCATGCATCATTCCTATTTTTATTGTTTTGTATGGTGGTCTTCCACCAGTGAGCTTTCAAGGGAGTGTACTTAAGGTAATCCCATTTTTATCTTCACAACAGCATGTGAAGTACACTCTATTTTGAGGCAGAATTGAGAAAGGACATTCAGTGACCGTCATAAGTCTGAGAGTCATTTTTTCTTCATTTTTATATAAGGGGAAACCATTCACATCAGCTGTACTGGTGCTGTCCGTTAACATTTGCCCTCCTGAGCCAGGTTGTTCTATACAGATGTTGGTAATTAATAAATATATTTAACAAGGACCCAGTCACACTACAGAATTACGGTGAAAGGAGTCCACTTTAATTGCCATGCATCCACTCTAGGGAATCCTGGGATTGGTGGGGAGGGGAGTATTTTGAACATGGAGCTAGAGAGTTCTAATGCCTCCCCAAACTACAAACCCCAGGATTCCATAGAATGGAATCACAGCAGTTAAAGTGGAATAATAGAGCTATAATGTTGTAGTGTGAATGGCCCCCAGGTGAGTAGATCTGCTTAGAACATGCACAGGTTGAAATTTCACTGCTTTGGTTGTTGTTTCAATTCCTTTTTAGAGTGTTAGGTTTAACAGTTGGTATAATTTCTTTATCTTGCTTATTTACTGTAGTATTGCCATAAATTATGAGGATTTGAAGTTGTCACCAAGGCATGTTTCCACTCATGAAAAATTTTATAGTTTTTCTTAATAAGAGAACCACATGGAAGATACATGGATTGAAAATAACCTCATGTCTGCAAGTAGGGCCCAGCATCGGCAAAGCGTATGGCATTCTCAGGTGTCTACCAGAGAATTGGCTGATTTTGTGGCATCATGCTGTTTAAAAATTAATGGAGTTTTTAAATGTTCTTTTTAATTTCATAAGTAGTTTAATTACAGTTTTCAAGTAACCTGTTGTACATTTTTTGCTTCATTTTGGATTGTCTTGTCATAGGATTTTCATGGTAAAAAGCATTCAAAAGTTGTTTATGGGTGCCTTCTTCTGCACAGGACTAGGAAGTGTTAACTATGGTACCACTAATGCTATCTCTGAAAGACCCTCAGCCAGTGTCACTCCCTCTCCCCACTAGTGCTGCTGCCCAGCTGTTTGGCCCATTTAGTCTGTTTCTTTAGCAAAAGCCTGTCTGATGTGGGAGACCCTACCAGCAACTGATACTGTTACCACGGTTCTGACACGCCTGGTGATAGCACTAGATATCTCTTGATATCAAACTTATTTGGCCTCCACTTGAGCTTTCTCTGCCACCCTGCTCCATGTGTTTGCAAGGACCACTGGACGAGCATGTTAACAGGCACGGCTGTTAATGGTGGGACATTCCAATCCCCATTTAGGCAGGCAGATTAATGCCTCTCTGTTGCTTTAGGGATCATTTTCTTGCAGACATACCTTTCTTAAGTGCGACTTTACACAAAGATGCTCAGCCAAGAGCCAGCACTTTCTTTATGCTGAGCCATTTGCATACTGGCTATACTATTGTTGTCCAGCACTAAGTTCATCATGTAAAACCTGACCTTTTCCAACGCTTTTGTCCCACTCCAAATTTTCTTTGTTCTCACTGAGAATGGCACGGCCTGTAGGTAAAATCCACCCTATAAAAACTCCCCGAGTCCGAGTGCCCCTCGGATCACTTGCTCGGACCACCTCGGATCACTCTGGACTTCCATGTCGCCTTGCTGTCGTTTGGTCTGACGAGCTCCCCTCAGTGAACCGTGCTGAGCTTTCTTCCCTGCAACCTCCACTTCTCTCCAGGACTACGAGATAAGGTGTCGTATCACCCATTTCCCCCCGGAAAACTCCCATTTCTATTCTAGTTAGTCGTGTGCATGTGGTGTCTTATTCGTTGTTTGTCCTTTAATAAAGCTGTCATTTTTGTTACTTTTAAACTTGTCTGGCTGCTCTTCTGACCTGATGCTGTAGACATAGGGTTGCAAGATCCCAGCTAAGTTACCCTGCCTCTCGTTAGCTTAAGAGAGTGCTCGAGTTAATTTCCCCCATCTTGTGTTTTTGCTTGGTTATTTGGGCGTCCCTCCCGGGACCCCCACAATACAGGGTAACAATATCATCAGCATAGCCTCTTGCCTCACTGGAGCATGAAATCCCACCACCATAGAAAGGTGGTGCTATAGTTTTTGTTGTTGTTGTTGTTGTTTTAAGATCATGAAAAGACATGACTCATCAGAAAAGAGAGTGATGCTTGGTAAGGCGTTAGGAAAAGAAGAAGATCACATTACAAGTGGATAGACTCAATTAAGGAAGCCATGACTCCACGCTGCACTGTTATAGTACTATTATTCCACTTTCAACCTCCTATGGAATTCTGGGATTTGCAGTTTAGAGGGGGGCATTTAGAATTCTTAGCCAGAGAGCTCTTTGGCCTTGGTAAACTACAAACCCTAGAATTCCGCAAGATGTTGAAAGTGTAATAATAGTATTGTGCAGAAATAGCCTGAGTTTGTAAGACTTTATCAGGGCTGCTGATAACAGGTAACATTGAGGTCTCTCATTGATAGGGTTACCATAAGTCAAAGTTGACTTGACAGTAATTAGCAACAACAACATTTGAAATCTATGTTTGGATTTAAAAGAAAAAATTGGGGGTCTCAGATCTAAGGAAAAGGGCAAAAATCATAATGACCATATAGGTATTTACCAGTGTTCCAACAGGACCTACTGACTGAATTTCCCCCTTTAAGAGGCACTCTGAACCCATCAGCACTGGGTGGATGGCTCTCAGAGCTGCCATTTTAATTCTTTAATGTATTCCAAGAGAGGATTGCACTATAGCTTTATGGGAAATATAAATGAGTGTTACTAGGGTTCAGGCCTATCCGGAGATAGGACTTGATATCGTTTTTGATATCAAACCATTTGGCTTTCCTCTGCCACCCTGCTCCACGTGTTTGCGAGACCTCCGGACGAGCACATAAACAGGCACAACCGATAATTGCTGGACATTCCATTCCCCACCTAGGCAGGCTGAACAGAGCTGGTTCGTCGCTTCAGGGACCTCTCTGGCAAACACCCTTTTGCTTATGCGCGGTACTAACAAAGGCTCCCCTGCCCCGAGCAGGTAGCCACACAAAGCTGTACTAAGTGCTCTGCATTTGCATACTGGCTACACTATTGTTGGTTCAGCTTTAAGCCAATCATGCTAAACTCTGACCTTTCCAAAGCTTTGTCCCGCTCCTAAATTTCATTGTTCTCACCGAGTAAGGTATGGCCTGCAGTCACAATTCACCCTATATAAGCCCCCGATTCCAAGACCTTCCTTGGACCATTTGGACCACTCGAACTGCCCGGATCGCTCCAGACTTCCATCCTGCCTTGCTGCCGCTTTGTCCAGCGAGCTCCCCTCAGTGAACCGTGCTGAGTTTCTCCCCTATACCCCAACGAACTCAATCTTCATATCTCTCCAGGACTACGAGACAGGTGTCATATCACCCATTTCCCTCCAAAAATCCCTATTTCCAATTCTTTAGTTAGCTGTGTGCCTGTGTTGTCTTTAATGTTTGTCTGTATTTAATAAAACATCATTTTTGCTACTTTAAACCATCTGACTGCTTGACTGACCTGACCCTGTAGATGCTGGGTTGCAAGATCCTTCTAAGTTACCCTGCCTCTCGCTAGCTTTAGTGAGTGCTCCAGCTAATTTTCCCCAAGTCGTTGTGTTTTTTGTTTGGTTATTTGGGCGCCCCTCCTGGAACCCCCAGAGAACAGAGCAACATGTGTGCTCTGACAGAGTGCTACTGCCAAGCAGACAAGTGATGCAAAGAAAGACTACTGACAGGGAGGATTCATAGGACACAGTTCTTCCTTGAGTGTATCCTTGAGTCTGGAGTTGTCCCTGACATCTAGATAGGCCTTGGGTCTAATGTTGAAGCTGCTGTTTTCCACATTACACCATCATGTTTCTTGTACTACCAATAACCACATAAATGAGAAACATTCCAGAACGGCTTTGGAATTACAGAATCATTGTTCTGTGGTTTCCCCTTTTCTTTCTTGCATATCATTGTGGTAAAGTAACAGTTTGAAATCAGATAGTTTTCATACAAGTAGACTGACACATCAGTTGAAAAAAATCACTATGAGGTTAAAAAACAGATTTATTTATGAATTTGTAAATGTGATCGTGAATTCCAAACATTGTATCTTATTGCCTACAATTGGAAAAGGTGCTTATGGGATTGTCTGCCGCATGTGCCAAAATAACTTGTCTGGTTTTGGGTGCAATGGCCTTTTCACTTGGGTGAAAATTTGGAAAGTTATTTGCCATTTTGCAAAAGCAAACTGCTGCAACCTCTTGGAGCTTATGTGTTCTTCCTCATTAAAAAAAACTTCTTCCAACTTGAACAGACTCTTATGTTATTTCACCACATGTGTCTCTGTTTTCACTGGTGAAATATTGAAAGATGTGAGCATGGTTTTGACAAGCCACTTCTGGCTATCAGTTTTACTTTGTAATCCCAATTACAGATGAGACATCCAAGTTTTTCCACTCCCTGTCTTCTGCACACAAGCTATAATTTTGTACACTGACCCTTTGAGTTTCTCAAGGATTCAGAGCACAGAACCCTCGCAAAAGTAAAAAACAACATAAACAGCTCCTCCCTGCCCAAGTGAGTGCTCCCTCTCCCATTCTCCTCCCATTCCTTTGTCTTTTGCCTGTGCACAATGCCTTCCTTCTCTGTGCCTGGCAAAAGGTAAGCTAATGGGAGGGAGCAGCCCTGTGTGTGGAAAAGGCAGCTGTGTGCGTCCCCCATTCTCTCCCTCCCATTCTCTTACTTTTTGCCTGGGAGCATTGCCTTCCTTCCATCCCCTTTGGGGGGGGAAGGCAAGGGAATGGGAGGGGGAGAAGGTAGGGAGGCAAGTGGACAACACATGAATAATCAAATTCACAAAGGTCAAACCTGTGAATGTGGAGGAAGGACTGTAAAACCTTAGCATGGCCCCTCATATTCATCTTTCTTCTAAGCTAAAAAGCCTCTATATACTTTAACTGTCCTTGTCCTCTCATATGAACAGTGCTATAAAATAACAGGAATAATATTCAGGCATTCACAAATCCAGCTAGACATTCTCTGGAAATTGCTCTTCTGTCTCCTCTACACAAATCACAAGTTTAAAAATTTGCAACATACAGTGAATCAGCTGTCTATTTTTGTCTGATATAAACTAGAAAATATGTTCCAGGAGTCTGACATTTTGAAAAGTGAAATGAATATATGTATCAAAAGGAAAAGGACAATTTTGGGGAGACAGGTTATGCTTACATTAGAACTGGGAAGAATAATTTTGAGGATAGAAGTGTTTCTTTTCATTAAACATTCTATTCCATGAAGTGCTATAAAAAATCTCCCAGTGGAGGTATCTCTCTCATACCTTGCAGGTGTCTTCATCAGGTATGGACAGTTCAGATTAATCCTCTGCTGTCCCATTTTTTCAGCTGCTTTTAAACTGTCCCAGTTTCTGTTGCTCCTACTTTCTCCCTTCATCCTTAACTTGCTTCAGAAGTAGTTTGCTCTCACTTAACTGAGTAAAGGAAGAGGAGAGGAAGGAATGACGTGTCCTTCCCAGTAGGCTCAGGCAAAAGCAAACTGCTGCACGCTCTTCTAACTTGTGCACTTTTGCGATCTTTCTCATTAATAACTCTTGCCATCTTGACCATACTCTGATGTTGCTTGGACACGCATCTCCTGGTTTTCATTTATGAAATATTAGAGTGTGTGCTCTCTGAATCATTCCGTTTCCCTTCCATCTCCAGAATCTGCAAAATTTGCTGCTATAGCTTGCCTTCTACCTCTGCTTCTTCTTTTCCTTGCTGTCGCTGCTTCGTCGTCTCTCTTTTCTGAGCGTGGAAGAAGTTACAAGGGTGAGCAGATAACAACAGCATCCTCCATTCACCTTTCAAGCTTTTGCTGTCTTCCTGGGAAATTGTGCACATAGAGAGGGGACAAGTAAGTGGATGGGAGTGTAACAGTGATGTAAAAAAGGGTGGCCTTCTTCAGGGAAGGTGGCCCACTGAAATAATTTTACCAATGGCCCCTAGAACCTGAAGCTGGCAGTGACCAGGCCATATATGAAACCACAAGTTCTGTGTGATTTTACATTTCAATTGGATGCATAGTATGGAGAAGAACCTTTTTGGTGACACTTCTTCCCACATGAATTTCACATCCTCCAACATTTTACAGCTGAAAACTGGGACACATGTCATTAAGCAATATCGGAGTATGATCAAGATGTCAAAAGGTATGAAGAAGAACAGACATGGGCTGTAACAGTCTGCCTTTGCCTGACCTATTGCAAAGAACAAGATCCCACTCCCTTCTCTCTACCACCCCTTCTCAGCTGAGTCCAAACTACTCTGACACTTTGAACTGGATTTGCAGCAAAAGAAGTAAGATGAAGACAAAGGGGGAAAACCACAATATTTTTAAAATAGCTGGAAAAAAAATGGGATGAGAGAGGAATAATTGGTACTCTCCCTGCCAAATTGGAACAGTTGGAGGGTATGGAACTATGGAACTGTAATGAATGCTGGAAGTCTCAGCAGCTACATCAAGAGCACCAATTGGCCAAAGAATTCAAGAGATATATTTTCTCTCTTTGATGTTATTGACCAGAAGAAAGGATTTATCAGAGAAAAAAACTCTTGCTTTTTATTTTGTACTGTGTAATTAAAAGCATGCTTTCCCCACAAATGTTCAATAAAATAAAGAAGCTGACCTAATATTTCAATGGAACAAACATTCCCTGATAAATTGTCCTGTTAATAGTTCTAGAACTGTTGCTTCTCTCCCTACAGTCATTTCCCTGTCAACTTTTAAAGGCTTTGGCTCGATTGTGCTGAGAAATTTCTCCCTGCAGATGTGCAACAGAGATAGGGCTAGCAGGAGCCGGTCAGAAAGATGCCCCTCCGTTATTATTCATACCTGGATCCAAGCTGAGCAAAAGCACCATCACAGCCTTCCCCACTATGGGAAGATGCACTGCAGTTCTAAGTTCTAAATTGGGGTAACCATTTTAGAATGTACACCTATACATATAAGTTAGCATGTGGAATTCTTAATGCAAATCTACATTATCTTTTGTCCTCTTGTGGGGTGATGAATTTTCTTTCTTTTGGCAATGTTAAGTGGTCCAAAGGGCCTGTCTGATACTGTCCCCCAAAGTCCTTTTGGGTGTTTGGGGGTTCCATGTCAAACAGGCAATGTGTCCTTGGCAGAAACATCAGTTGCGGAAAGAGTCCTATAATGGCAGAAACTTTGAAAAATCTCTGATTTAAACAATAGAAGATAATAGGATATGGTACGTAGGACTGATCCCATTGTTAGGGCGGGTGAAAATAGTATCTTAAGAGACAGATGCTGAGATGCAGAAGTGCCAGCTGCAGCTGTTTCTCATGAATTTTCCAGCTATCTCCTCTTGTTTGTGTCACACAATCTGTCCTGTGCATCCTAAACTATCCTGCTGCCACAAGTGCCGTGGTGGTTATTATCCAATTACCAGTATTCAAGTAGACATCAGGCAGTCCAGTCAGTTCCTGCACATTGACTGGTGAAGTGATGCCATCTTGCATTTAACCTTAGGCAACAAGATGTCTTGGGCTGGCCCTGATGGTGTCAAGTGTCCTGTCTTTGTCACGAAGAAATCAGTAGGCTGGGCATGCAATTGCTGGACTGAATTCTCCAGTAGAAATTAGCATATGTATTAAGATTCTAAGGAAGCCTACTGACATCTCTGGCCTATCAACATTTCAAATCTATTTGGGATGGATATAAAAGATCTTCTGAATTTCAACAGAGACAAGTATAAGGTATTACACTTGGGCAGAAAAAAAGTGAAATGCACAGATATAAGATGGGTGACACCTGGATTGACCACAGTACATGTAAAATGGATCTAGGAGTCTTAGTGGACCACAAACTGAACATGATTCAGCAGTGTGATGTGACAGCTAAAAAAGCCAATGCATTTTGGGGCTCCATCAATAGGAGTATAGTGTCTAGGAAAAGGGAAGTGATAGTACAACTATATTCTTCTTTGGTTAGACCTCACCTGAAATAATCCTGTGTCCAGTTCTGGGCATTAAATTTCAAGGATATTGACAAGCTGTAACATGTCCAGAGGAAGGTGCCCTAAATGATCAAAGAATTGGAAACCAAGCCCTGAGAGGAGATGCTTAGGGAGTTGAGTATGTTTAGCCTGGAGAAGAGAAAGTTAAGTGGCAACATGATAACTGTGTTTATATTTGAAAGGATGTCATATGGAGGATGGAGCAAGCCTGTTTTCTGTTGCACCAGAGACTAGGACACGGAGCAATGGCTTCAAACTTCAGGAAAAGAGATTCTGTCTAAACATTCCTGATGATAAGAGCAGTTCGATGGTGGAATACGTTGCTTCAGAATGTAGTGGAGTCTCCTTCTATGGAAGTTCTTAAACAAAGGCTTGATGGCCATCTGTTGGGAATGCTTTAATGGTATATTCCTGCATGGTGGGGGGTTGGACTCAATGGCCCTTGCGGTCAATAGCTGTGCCCAGGAACTCCTTGCCTAAGGAGATCTTTCAGCAGGTTGGGCAACTGTGGAAGGTTAAAGGTCCACATTAGCCCCTCTCTGGAGACCTTGGATCACTGCATCTGATCTTGCCAAAAATCCTGGCAGGGAGAGGGTTGCCCCAAATGCCCTTTGGGGATACAAGGCATTTTCACCATGTTTTGGAACCTACCTGGGCCATTTTAGGGCCTGGAGATGCCTTTTAACAACAGGAAGTGAGCACAGTCATTTTCTGTTCACTTCTTGTTTCAAAAAAGGCCTCTCTGGGCCTTGGGGAGAGGAGGGTAACAAATAAAATTCATTTCTTCCTCTCCTCCTCCTTCTTGTGTTGTTGTTGTTGTTGTTACTACTATGACTACTAAATTGGCTCAGGCAAGCTGTACATGTGGTGGAAATGTGCCCCTCACCTTCTAATGGACATTTGAGTGCATTTTGGGCCAAAATTTTCTTTTGAGAATTTTTGCAAAAATTGTTTTTGGCCCTTGTGGGTCTCCGGGGGCCTCCAAATGCTATGGAGATGCCTTCCTCCCCCTCCCCCGTCCCCAAGTGCATTTGGGGGCATTCTGAAGCAAAACCAATTTTTGGGTAACATTTCTTTTTACCTCAAGAGGACACAAAAAACAGCCCTGGTGGGCGACATGTGGCCGATGGGCTACACTTGACAGGGACAGATCTTCCTGTTTTAGGTGGACTGGCCCAGAACATTTTGTTGCGTTAAGGCAAAGGAAAAAGTGGTGTCCTTCCACTCCCACGTCCCCCCAGTTGCACATATAGAACAGTGAAAGTTGAATCGTCTTCACTTACAGGTGAAGACAGCAGGCTAGCTTAGTAAGTGTAGGACAGGCCACATGACACGCACACAGCACTATTCTCCTACACCAGAGCTTTCCAAACTTTTCATGGCCCTCTCCGCACAATGTCGCTGTGTCACTTCTGGGATGGGAGGGCAGCAGTTGGCAGGTTGTGGTTCCTCATGATGTCGTTGCCATCCCATTGTGAAGCACTGTACTTGCACAGTATTTGCAAAATGCGAAAACTTCATTTTGCACCTCCAATCGTGCAGCACTCCCGTACTCACCGTTGTGCAGAAGCTGTGGAAGCTGCGGAAGTGCGCTTGTGACACTTCCTGCCCCAGTGCAGCAATGGCAGGTGCTCGGCTGCGCTGCAGAAGGAAGAGGCAGAGCCATTGCGCTTCCTTCTGCAGGGAATGAGCAGGTAAGTAATTCAGTAAGTGAAGACAGCCCCTCCACCCGAGCCTGGCCTGTCACCACCCTCGCAGGGGTCTTCCTCGGCCCGGGGCAGCAGCAGTGGGAGAGGCAGCTCCTCTACCCAGGCCTGGCCCACTGCTGCTGCTGCTGCCCTCTCCAGGGCCTTCTTCAGTCTGGGGCAGCAGTGGCAATAGCAGGAGAGGCAGCCCCTCCACCCAAGCCTGACTTGCCGCTGCCATCGCCTTTGCTGGGGTCTTCTTTGGCCCAGGGCGGCGGTGGTGGGAGAGGCAGCCCCTTCACCCATTATGTTCATGCAACATACTTACATGCTGCAGCCGACACACCAGCTTGTCACAACACACAGTTTGGAAAACTCTGTCGTACACCTTAGCTGGCATCTTGTTTGTGACATGCAAGCATGCAAACACATCTGTTTCTTTTTGGACAGGATGCAAGGACATCTGGCATTTTGTGCTCTATCCCAACTTGCCCCCCAGCAGCTGTTAAGTCCTGGAAAGAAGCCATCGCTGATAACCAGTGGAAAGGTGAAAGCAATTCAGAAAATGAACATATGGCTGGTCTTGGCTCCAAGGGGAAGAGAAAGGGGATTGCACTCCATCTGTGAGAGCACCCTCATTCCTAACCCCCCTCCAAGCTGAGACCATTTGCTGCTTCATCCTCCGAACTGGCTCCTTCCTCTCTGCCCTCCCCACTGGTAAGCAGCAGCAGTGGTTCCTCTGGGGACTGACAGCTGCTGGGACAGGGGGAGGACGTGGAACTGCGGAGGCACAATAATATGTTCTGCCTGCTTGATGGGATCTCATGCACCCAACATTTCACAAATGAAAGCTGGAACACACATGGCCAAGGAACATCAGAGGGTGGTCAAGATAGCAAAAGTTATTAATGAGGAAAATCACACATGCTAGAAACAGGTGCAGTAGTTTGTTTCTGCCTTTGGGAAAGGCAATATTCTTGCATTTTGAACTCAGTTTGCAGCAACTGAAGTAAGCTGAGGACAAAGGAGGAAAGCAGGAGGAGAGAAAACTGAAACATTCTCAAAGCAGCTGAAAAAGGGGGATGATGGAGGATTAATTGAGACTGTCCCTAGCAAATCGAGACAGTTGGAAGACATAGAGCCCTGTCCTTTGTCTGCTTCACCTTTCCTCCCACTCAGCGGTTGCTACCTGAGGTGGCTGCCTCATCCTTCCTAATGGCAGAGCCAGCCCTCCTCTCTTTTGGCTTGCCAGGTTGCTTATTTTCCATCTGGCTGTCCTGTTAACGGTAGGAGGAGGACACAGAACTGCTTTATCGAATCTCTTCCTCTTGCATTTGATAGCCCCTTTAGTTAACTACTCTGGAAAACTGTGATAGACATTTCAGGTTTTTTTTTAAATGTACAGGGAAACTGCATGTTTCACGGCAGCATCAGTCATTAGCCCACTTGCAAAGTTTTGACGCCTTAGACTACAGCTCCCAGAATGCCCTAGCCACCAGAACACATTTGTGATCCCAAAAAATGGCTTTTCCAAGATTTGAGCAGTTGAGACTTCTCCATTCTATCTAAGCCAGGTGGTGTTGTTTTAAAAATTCCCCTTTATGGTTTTCGTTCCTCTGTAGCTAAACTGGAAAGGAGGTCACCAGTGCACAAAATCAATGTGCCCTCTACTTGGGTTCATTATTATTTCCAATGTTAAGACACTATTTTTTTCCCCCTCTTCCTTCCTTCTTGCAATTTCCTCCGACCTCCTTGCGGTCTTATAGCTTTACATGTGTTTGAACAAAGGACAGACACAGAACTGTAGGCACAGTATTAATATTGTTTCTCATGAGATTAATCATACCTTGGAAACAAGTTCATCTTGCCAAACCACTTACTTAAAGACCGTGTGGCGTGAGTCACTCAAGGAGCTGCTCCCATTGGCTGCCCGGCTCTCCTGATGCCTCTCGGATAACTTTCTCAATTTTCTATTGGTCTGGGGTGTCGCTTATAATGTAACAGAAGTTCAGTGACTTGGAGTAACCTCAACAGTGGGAAAATTGTGGGGCTTATCATGTGATTTCTTAATTCTTCTCTGCGTCTGGTGTTTCATTCATTCATAACTGCAAGGCTAATTGTCTTCATAGTAAATAAAACTGAGCGATAAACCTTAGGCAAGATGCTTCCTTGCATATAGTGGAAAGTCATTTTCTTCTTTTTTCTCCCCCTTCCTTGCACAATGATAATAATTAACTGCATGAATTGGTGATATGAAAACTGTATAAGGCTATGATGAAAGCACAGCCAAGCACTTTACAATCCCATAGAATTTCACTGGAGAAATTAATGTTGCAAACCTAGCTGCACTTGCTTGGGTAGGTCCCAATGAAGCCACTGGAGCTTGCCTACATGAATTGCCCTGTAGGTCTTCCTAAATACCTTAAAGGCACCAGATTCTGCCTGATAGCGGAAGCTAAGCAGGGTCAGCCCTAGTTAGTACTTGGACAGGAGACTGCCAACAAACATCAGGTGCTGCATGCTATATTTCAGAGGAAGGAGCTGACAAAAGCACCTCTGAATATTTCTTACCTAAGAAAACCCTATGAAATCCATGGGGTTGCCTTAAGTCGACAGGCTACTAAGCATGCTCTTAAGTTTCACTAAGTATACTGCTCTTACTTCTGAGTAAGTATGCATAGGATTACAACTGTTGTGTGCCTTCAAGTAGTTTCCACTTATGGTGACCCAAAAGGTGAACCTATCATGGTGTTTTCTTGGCAAGATTTATTCAGAGGGGGTTTGCCTTTGCCTTCATCTGAGGCTGAGAGAGTGTGACTTGCCCAAGGTCACTCAGCAGGTTTCCATGGCTGAGCAGGGATTTGAACTCTGGTCTCCAGACTCCAATGCGTGAACCACTACGCCATCCCAGTTCTACAGGATGACAGTCCCGTAAATGAAAAAAAAAAGAACCTGAAAGACTAAGAGCAATATTTTTAGCAGGTGGAAGATCTCAACTTGTCTTTTTACTGTGATGTGTACTGCATTTTTACTCGCAACAGACTAATAACAAAGAGGAATCAAATTCCATACAGGCAGACACTGTGAAACCAATATTGTGAAATATTTATGGTTCAGATGGTGAGATAGGATGAAACATGCAGCACTGCTGATATTAGAAAGATGATAAACACCATGTCTGAGTTGTGAATTACATCTGCTAGTGATAAATATTCGGGCTGGTCCCTTTGAGAAGAGCTACATATTAGAAGGAAGTTTTCAAGAGGCAACATCCTTGGTATGCTTTGTTGTTGTGTGTCTTCAAATCATTTCTGACTTATGGCAACCCTAAAGCAACCCTACCATGGAGCTTTCTCTGTGAGATTTATTCAAAAGAGGTTTGCCATTGCCTTCCTATGAGGCCGAAAGATGGTGACTTGCCCAAGATCATCCAGTGGGTTTTATTGGCTGAGCGGGGATTTGAACTGTGGTGTCTCAGAATCCTAGTCCAATATTTAGACCACTTACACCATGTTGGTTGTCTGTGCCGTCATATGTTTGTTGTTATGGGCCTTGAAGTCATTTCCAACTTATGGTGATATGGGCTTTTCTGGGGCTGAGAGTGTGTGACGCCCCCAAGGCCAAGCAGGGAGTTGAGCCCTGATTCTTCAGTGTTGTAGTGCAACACGCAAATCACTATACCACACTGGCTCTCCATTATATGCTACCTTGTCTGAAACCATTCACTTTAATTTCACACTGGAATAGGAAATCTATTTCTTCCAATTACAAAGTATATTTGGGTGACTTCAGAAGCAAGGAGGAAGGGAGGGATAGGGCAAGGATTCAGCGGATAACTCTGTATTCTAGTATTGTGTGGGAGAAGACATTTTTCTTCCAGTCGATTTTCTCTGCACCTCAGGGGTTTCCTGAGGCTTAAAAATCATTTCAAGGGTTTCTCTATGGTAAAAAGCTTGAAAAAGGCTGCTGGAAATCTATTGTTTGTCAGGTAGAATTGTTCAGGATATGGTATATTGGGATGGGCTGCATGTGAACCCCTGGGCAATTTTGCAGCCCCTACAGTCAAATTTTGGCAATGCGGCTGACAGTGTGTCTGATCTAGAATCGTAGAATCATAGAGCTGGAAGAGACCCCAGAGGCCATCCAGTCCAATCCCATGCCATGCAGGAACACCCATCAAAGCATTCCCAACAGATGGCCATCCAGCCTCTGCTTAAAAACCTCCAAAGAGTAGACTCCACCACACTCCAGGGCAGCCTATTCCACTGCCAGACAGCTCTGACCATCAGGAAATTCTTCCTGAAGTGGAATCTTCTTTCCTGCAGCTGGAATCCATTGCTCCTTGTCCTGGTCTGTAGAGCAGCAGAAAACAAGCCCTCTTCCTCCTTGACATGACATCCCTTCAAATATTTAAACATGGCTATCATGTCCCCTCTTAATCTTCTCTTCTGCAGACTAAACATACCCAGCTCCTTAAGCTGTTCCTCATAGGGCATGGCTTCCAGACCTTTCACCATTTTGGTCGCCCTCCTCTGGACACAGTCCAGTTTGTTGGTATCCTTCTTGAACTGAGGTGCCCAGAACTGGACACAGTATTCCAAATGAGGCCTAACCAATGCAGAATAGAGTGGTACCATTACCTCCCTCAATCTAGACACCATACTCCTATTGATGCAACCAAGAATCGCATTGGCTTTCTTGGCTGCAGCATCACACTGCTGACTCATGTTCAGCTTGTGATCTACCAAGACTCCTAGATCCCTTTCACACATACTGTTATCCAGCCAGCAATTGTCCCCCATCCTAAATTTGTGCATTCCATTTTTTCTGCCTAAGTGTAGGACCTTACATTTCTCTCTGTTGAAATTCATTTTGTTAGCTTTGGCCCAGCTTTCCAATCTGTCAAAGCCGTTTTGAAATGATATCCTGTCCTCTGGCGTATTAGCAACCCCTCCCAATTTGGCATCATCTGCAGATTTGATCAGCATGCCCTCTACTCCTTCATCCAAGTCATTAATGAAGATGTTGAAGAGCACTGGGCCCAGGACAGAGCCCTGTGGCACCCCACTAGTCACTTCTCTCCAGGGGAGAAGTTGAATTTTAGACAGGAATTGCACTCCAGAAAGCATGGTTTTCCTCCGAAAAAGGCACACAGTCTTGCCTCTCCCCCACTGCCCACAACACTTTCTTTTTGCTAAACTTCAAGTGTTTTCCCTTCACTTCCAGTTTTTCTCATATTACAAAATTACAACAGTGCACACTTGCAAAGAATTGGAAGTGTAGTCTGTGGCATCATCTGGGATGGGTGGGTTGAGTGCCCCCCACCAGAACAGTCTAATTTGCTCAGCCCTGCTGTATACTATATATTTCCTTCCAGTGTTTGGTACTATGCATATTGACAGCCATCATGATGTAGTGGTTTGAGTATTGGACTATAACTCTGGAGAAAAGATTTTGAATTTCCACCTGGCTATGGAAATCCACTGAGAGACCTTGGGCAAAAGCCCCCAGTCCCGCTTCCAACCCTGCTCTAGATAAATGGAGTAGATTCATAAAAAATACATCTCTGGATATGATTTATCACAATCATTTGATATGTTTCCCGCCAAGGAGTTTGAGGTAGATTACATATCTACCTCTTGCCCCTTCAGTGTTCTGGGAACTAAATGGTTTTCATGCTCACTTCAGAGGAAGCTGTAAGTTTCCCAGAAAATTATCAGAGCTTCCTCAAATAGAACATGAGTGGACAGGACTTCCCTGAAAGATAAGTCTCCTCTCCCCAAACAATTTCTTATATACTGCAGCTTCTTGGGATGCTGAATGTGTTCTAGGGTGCACTCCTAATTTATGTAGATGACATTGAAGACTACCACCTGCCTGGGCCGTATGTTCAGGAGAGTTCTTTAGAGCCCGCTCCATGTGCAGAGTAGAACAAGAGACATGCAGGGGATGCAGGGGATTCTTGGCAGATCCTCTTTGGTGGGTAAAAAGTTCAGAGATCACTGGACTAGCAGTGTGTCCAAAACTACCTTGTGAGTATAATGGCTGAATGTTCACTGGAACCCAGAGCATCCTTAAATATGTAGGTGACAAACCTGAATTCAGGGAGACCTGACTGGTGAAATTAATAGGACCCAAATTCCAGTTTCTTTCTAATACTTAGTCAAATAAAAGACTGTATTTTAGGCCATTTCTGCATGGGGTAAGTAAAACGGTGCAGTGTGTCCTCCACAGAGGATGTCTGCACTTTGGAGCAGACTGGGTCCGGACTACTTACCGTAGATCTGCACCTCAGTCCACTCCAGAATGACCCCAAGTGGTCCTCCAGCGTGTTTTGGAAAGACCTGATTTTTCTGGTCTTTCAAAATGCCAGCATGCGCTGTGCCTGCTCTCTGGTGCAGATTCGCAGGCTCACACCAATGCAAGTCTGCGATCTGCGGAGGGCAGGCTTTAAGCTGGTGAACTTCAGTGGTTGGTCGAGACCCACAACCAACCGGAAATCGCCAATTTGGACCCTGGAGCAGTGCGGATCTACGACCACACACTGCTCTGCCTCACCCCGGACCGGACAGGACCACCAGAAGATCCAGTGAATAGCGGGAGAGAGTGATTCACTCGCTGCGTGCAGAAATGGCCATAGTTTCTTTTGATTTAGCTGGAATCAACCACAGTTGAGTGATTTGCCTTCAAAAGGGGTACACATTTATCAAGGCAATAGGGCATTTGTATGTTAAATTCAGGGCAGAAATCAGGTTGAAAAGGTTGTAGATAACAGATGCATTCAGACTATCACATCTTGGCATATAGCCTCATTTCTAGTTGCTCTAAATCTCCCAGCCCGACAAAATGGGAAACTGTATTTGATTGGAGATCTGCATGTTTCATTCAGGCATATCCTAAAGCAGGGATGGGCAACTGCTATGCATCTAATTTTCTGTCCTTGAGATCCCCTTGAGGGCTGCATGAATGCTACAGATCCAAAAGAAACAAACCTGGAAGTGGCTGGAAGTTCACTTCCAGTTTTGAAAAAGGGGCATTTTTTTTAAATGTTAGTGTAGGCAACCCCCTGTAATGTATTTATAAGATGATTTCTGGCTGCATGCATGACCCTCCAATGGTCCCAATTTGCCAAGAATGGTCCCCATTAATTGTCTGTCATCCCACTTTCGTAGCTGATTTTAAAATGTCTCAGTTCCTCTCTCCTCCTCTCACTTTCCCCTTTCATCACCCGGTTACTTCAATTGCTGCAAAATGAGTTCAAAGTGCAAAAATAGTTTGAGCTCAATTAATTCAGGCAGAGGGTGAGGAGAGGAGGGGATAAAATCTTGTCCCTCCCAGTTGGCTCAAGCAAAAGCAAGCTGCTTCATTTTCTCCTTGTTTGTGTGTTTTTCCTCATTAAAAGGTTTTGCCATCTTGACCATACTCTGACGTTGCTTATTCATATATGTCCTGGTTTTCACCTGTGAAATGTTGAAGGCGACGTCCTTTATGCTTCCAGGAGCAACAGTTTATTGGCTTTTTTTAATGGCCAGAAAAAGGGGCAATCTGGGGTGTCTAGAAGGGCTGAGGGCCACAGAAACAGCTTTGAGGGCTGGAGCCCTCAAAGCCACCTTTTGCCAATCCCCATCACTATTTATCCATTTGAGAGCAGCATGGTTTGAGTGTTGGACTACAACTGTGGAGACTAGGATTCGAATCCCCACTTAGCCATGGAAACCCAATGGATGACCTTGAAGAAGTCACACTCTCTCAGGCTCAGAGGAAGGCAAAGGGAAACCACTCCTGAACAAATTCTACCAAGAAAACCACATGATAGCTTCACCTTAGGGTCACTGTAGATTGGGAATGACTTGAAGACTTGAAGAATTAGAATTGTTTTTTATAGACCAAAGGAAAAGATATGACATTGTTAAAATCCAAGACTCATCAGGGAGACGTCAATACACGAGTTTCAGGATGGAGAGATGATAATGGAAACTTGTGATTTGTAATGTATGTTGACTTCGTTTTGTTTTAATG
Source organism: Ctenosaura bakeri (assembly GCA_948474755.1). Classification (NCBI taxonomy): domain Eukaryota; kingdom Metazoa; phylum Chordata; class Lepidosauria; order Squamata; family Iguanidae; genus Ctenosaura; species Ctenosaura bakeri. The sequence goes on along the minus strand of CAOLHI010003855.1, from coordinate 14,621 downwards.
TGTTCAATAAAAAATAATGTAAAAAACAAACAAACAACATTTATTAATTTAACTCCTAGGCTGCCTTTCTCCCAATGTGAGACCGATGGAGCATCCTAAGTTAAAACAAGGCATAAATAATATCCTAATGATAAAGAGACAAATAAATATTCTAACATATTAAAGTATCAGGACTTTAAAACCATACAAAATGATTTTAAAACTTATCAATAATAGTGGTACTCTATTATGAATAATAGTAACACTCTATTCTGCTTTGGTCAGACCCCGCACAGTTCAGGAAGGATATTGACAATGTTACCGCAGTTTCTAAGCCAGACTTGGGGGATATTAGATATCACTTTGATATCAATAATTCGGCCTTCTTTACCCATTCCTCCCCCATGTGCTGCAAGGTCCCTCGGACAAGCTCGCAGACAGGTATGGCCGCCAATCACTATAATATTCCCAACAAATACAGGCAGGCCAGAAATAGCCATCCCACCGCTTCAGGAGATCTCAAGGGCAAGTACTCTATTATGTATGCACACTACTTACAAAGGACTCCCTGCCCCGAGCAGGCAGCTTGATGGGCCAAATACTCAACTGTCAAGCACTCTGCATTTGCATATTGGCTACTGTATTGGCAATTCGGACTTGACTCAATCATGCTAAATTCTGACCTTTCGGAGGCTTTGTCTCCAGCCCGAAACTCATTGTTTTCCCCAAGTACGAACTAGCCTGTGGCCACATTTCTCCCTATAAAAACCCCTGACTTTGAGAGCTTCCTTGGATCACAACCGACTTCCATCCCACCTTGCTGACACTCTGCTTGGCGAACCTTCCCTTCAGTCCCACGTACTGAGAACTCCATACCTACGAACTCAATCTTCAGACTACCCGGGCTTCAGGACAGGTGTAGTATTACCCAAACCAACAATCTCCTCTAAAAATCCCTCTATCCCACTCCAACCTTTCTTTCCATAGTTATCTGTGTGAGTGTGCTGCGTACACTGTTTGATTGTATTTTAACAAAAACCATTATTATTCTTACACTTCTGTTTGCTCCTTGACTCAGCCTGACCCCATAGACATTGGGTAAAAGATTCCATTCCGTTGCCCTGCCTCTTGCATTGCTAGCCTGTGCTCTTTGCTAATTTCCTCACCTTGTATAATTGAGAGTGCCTTTAGATGTCCTTCACGGAACCCCCAGAAATCAGGGTAACAACAAGCTGGAACGTGTCCAGAGGAGGGCGACCAAAATGGTCAAAGGCCTACAAGAAGCAGCTTGGGGAGCTGGGTGTGTTTAGTTTGGAGAAGAGAAGGTTAAGAGGTGACATGATAACAGTATGTTTAAATATTTGAAGAGATGTCATACGAAAGATGGAGCAAACCTGCTTTCTGCTGCTCTAGAGACTAGGGCCCTTTTCACACGGGGTTAAAAACGTGTAGAGCGACCTCTGACGGAGGTAGTCTACACCGTAACGTGGATTGGGGCGGACTACTTTTGTGTAGTTCCACACCCCAATCCGCGCAGGGGTGACCGGAAGTGGCGGCACCGCATGCTTTTTGAAAACCACTTTTCAAGTGGTTTTTAAGAAGCACGGGGCGTGCAGCCCCATGCAGCCCTGTCGCAGTGCCTGGTGTGGATTTGCAGGTGCATGCAAGTGCGCACCTGCAGACCAGCAGGCTTCTGGCTGGCGAGCTTCTCCGGTTGGCGGAGAGCCTCTGCCAGCTGGAAGCCGCCATTTTGGACGCCGCGGGACTCCGCAGGACGCCAACACATGTGGAGCAGCGAACTCGCGCTGCTCCACATTGCGACGGCTCCAGGTAAGCTCCGTTTTGGCGTGTTTTCGGGTGTGGCTTCCTCCGCGTGTGAAAAGGGCCTAGGACACAGAGCAATGACTTCAAACTTCAGGAGAAGAAATTCAGTAAGACCAGTTTGACAATGGAATATGCTGCCTGGGAGTGTGGTAGAGTATCATTCTTTGGAGACTTTTAAACAGAGGCTGGATTGCCATCTGTCAGGATTGCTTTGATTTTTTCTTGCTGCATGGCAGGGAGTTGAACTCTATGGCCTTTGTGGTCTCTTCCAGCTTTATGATTCTATGAATGAACAGCAATAAAAGTACAGTAAAAGACCTTACTGCATTGCCAGTTAGTCAATCCAGTGCCTGTTCAGATAAAAAGGTCTTTACCCGTCAGTGGAAGGAGAGGAGGGAAGGGACCTGCAGAGGTATAGATAGGCATTGTCCCTAAAATGAGAATTCTGCTTCCCAAAATTAAATTTTCCTTCAGTCCTCACCTTTAGAGCACTGCAGTAACTTAAAACTTCAGTTGGGCATTTAAAAATAGAGTTTAAGTGCTTTATCACACCAGGCAGGTAAATTGCAATTGCAGTAGGATAACAGCATCATTACCTTGTTTCTCTTCTGTTGTTCTCCTGTGGGAAACCATTTGGAAAGTGTTTCTTTTACTGATACATCTAATCAAGCATCTGAACAACAAAAAGGAACAGGCAAAGCTATGAAGGGAATGCAAACACAGCAAATACAGGACTTCTGGGTGTGAATGATTTTCAGTGCCTTACTCTCTGCAATGCTAGAAATTTGGGGACTGGAGGAAAATTTCATGCAGAGGGGGAGAATTTTTATTTGGTGAAACAATGATCTCATTTTGCTCATCTACCTCATAGCTGCACCCCTAGGGCCAACCTAGTCTCCTTTAGGGGAGAGGTCCACAGGCTTGGGAGCAGCTGTTGAGAAGGTTTGGGCAAGGCTTATCACTATCATTAAGGAACAGGAAATTGGTCCGCGCCTGAGGTTATTGAAGTTGGTGGTTTTATGAGTGGATGGGTGGGAAGCCCATGGCTGCCGTGAGTTGCTGTGTATCGTATCATGCTCGGTCAGGGTGTGTCCAGCAATATAGACTACCACATGCTTCCATATCTGAAAATTATCACCATATAATATTTCACAAATGATATAAACTTGGTGCTTTTTTGAAAAAAAGACACCATACAATTGCTGTATGATTCATTGTGCATTGTGCATTATGTCATACTCCATCAGCTGCACGCCTAAATATCTTAAAGGCACCAGATATTGTTTGATCTTGGAAGCTAAGCAGGATCAACCCTGGTTAGTACTTGGATGGGAGACCGACAAGGAATACCAGGTGCTGTGGGCTATATTTCAGAGCAAGGAATTAGCAAAACCGCCTCTGAGTGTTCCTTGCTAAGAAAAACCCTCTGAAATTCATGAGGTCACCATGGGGCAACAGGCAACTTGAAGGCACATGTAGACACGCACCATCAGCTGCACAGCTGCACAGAATTGCAATAGTATATGCTCCAAAATCTGAAAATTATCAGGAGGTTTTAATTTACAAACAGTATACAGTTGTCACTTCTATTTGTTGCTGGATAGAATCAAGAGGGGTCACTCCGCTGCTTCTGTCAGAGAAACTGGGAGGAGGTGACTCCTCTTGCTTCTGAATTTTTCTGTGCACTCTCAAAATCAGCACAGAAGCCTGGAAAACCCATTCGAATACAATTCTAGGTTGTTTAGAGGGCTGTGGTTGTCGTGATGGGAATAGTTCCATCTGTTAGTGCTTTAGATTTAGGCCACTATGTGTACCATGCTCAAATATGAACATTATTTGAATCAATGGTGCCTGAACTGAACGCCCCTATTTGTCCCGCACCCTAATGCTGTATATGTGAAAATGACTTCTGTATATTAAATGTTTTTTGCCTTTTTGAAATGGTACTCTGTCTTTACAAGCACTGCAGCTGTCATCTTGTTGGTGTTTTACACACAGTTCTCTTATGCATGTAGCTGTAATCTTTTGGCAATTGCATGCCACCTATATTCAGTTCACACTTGGGTAAGCAGATTTCTAGAACTGTTGCACATGTGGCTCAGCATTTTTGGATGGTGCTTGACTACTCATTGGCGCCTTCAATCAGTTCATTCAACAGGAGTCCAAAATCACATCAGTAGACGCACAGTTGGTTGCACAAAGCTGATGTTCAGCAGAAGGATGATGTAGGGTAACCCCTGCTTAACTATACGATTTAGACAATGCAAGGATGATGGAGGATCTCAACCTGTGTTTTATACCATGCTCACTTAGGCCTTCTCCGCACTACACTCTTATAGTGGGATGATTCCACTTTCAACATCCTATGGAATCCTGGGGTTTGCAGGCGACCCCTCCCGAAACTGCAAACCCCAGGATTCCATAGGATGTTGAAAGTGGAATCATCCCACTATAAGAGTGTAGTGCGGGAAAGGCCTTAGTTGTGGATGCATTTAACATGTGCGATAGCTCATGCTCCCCTGGCTGAAAATGATCACCTTGTATTAGTGCACAATTAGCACACATTTGCTGCTTTTTTGAAAAAGAGCATGATTACTCAGCTGTGCCACTGTGCTATTAGAACCCAAAAGACTTCTCCATAGCCTCGTTCAGAAACCTTAAATGACCTTCAGGCCTGAGAAATATTTATAGTGAGCACTGTGAGAGAAGAAGGGGGAATTCTCTACAGCAAACCTGTTCTTTTCAGTCCGCTGAAACTCCTTGTGTAACTGAAGGGTAAACTAACAAATTGTTTTTGTAAATCAAGGGCTGAAGGAGAGCTTTATTTAAACAAAACAAACAACAACATCAAACTGTTTCTCAGGTAGATTTAACTCTAACTAGTGATTGTGTCATGTTTGCTGAAGCTAATGTCATCTGGATGTCTTGGACTACAACTGCTATCATTCCCTTCCTCTGAAATAGGCCAGGCTAGGTAACAGAGGTTTCACAACAGCTGCACAAACCTATTTTGCTCATATGAGAAGGCCTAGAAAAGTTTTTAAAAAACTGTCTTTAAGGTGCAATGCAATACTGGAGACCAGGGTTTGAGTTTCTACTTGGCTGTGGAAATCCACTGGGTGATCTTGGGTGTGTCACACAGTCAGCCCCAGAAAACCCTGGTTGCCATAAGTCAGAAAGGACTTGAAGTCAAACAACTACAAGAAGACATACCACCACACCTTTGTCCTTATGTCCCTCTGCAGATAATTTCTGTTTGGGCCATGGAAAAATAAGGAGAATTGGATATGACAAGTTTACTTGCCTCCTTTCCACTGTGCCACAGCTGTGATCTAGACTGACCCACTCTGCAACTGCTTTTAGTAAAAAGGAAAAACATTGGATGATCAATTCAAATCACAGCTATCTTGGTGTATAGTTTGCCTGCAAAGCTGTAATACTGTGCTCACGTCCTTGAGAGTAAGCTGCACTGAATGTTGTGAAAGTTAACTGTTACCCTGTTCTCTGGGGGGCCTGGGAGGGGCGCCCAAATAACCAAGAAAAACACAAGATGGGGAAATTAACTGGAGCACTCTCTTAAGCTAGCGAGAGGCTGGGTAACTTGGCGGGGATCTTGTAACCCAATGTCTACGGGGTCAGGTCAGAAGAGCTGTCAGACAGGTTTTAAAACAGTAAAAATGATATTTTTATTAAGAGACAAACGACAGATAAGACAACGCAAGCACACAGCTAACTGGGAACTGGAATTGAGAGTTTTCGGGGGAAATGGGTGATACGACACCTTTTCTCGTAGTCCTGAAGAGATTGGAGGTTGCAGGGAGGAAAGCTCAGCGTGGTTCGCTGAGGGGAGCTCGTTGGACCAAAATGGCAGCAAGACAGGATAGAAGTCCAGAGCGATCTGAACGGGACGAGAGGTACGGACGGGGCGAGCGAGCGATCCAAGGTGGGCTCGGAATTGGGGAGTTTTTATAGGGTGGATGGTGCCTACAGGCCACGCCATACTCGGTGAGAACAATGCAAGTTTGGAGCGGGACAAAGAATTGGGAAAGGTCAAGTTTTACATGATCAGCTTAGCGCAGGTTTGACAATAGTGTAGCCAGTATGCAAATGGCTTGGCATTGTAAGGGCGTCGGCTCGAGGCCGAACGTCTTTGTGTGGAGTCGCACTTAAGCAATGGGTGTCTGCAAGAGAGGTCCCTGAAGCAACGGAGTGGTGTTAATCTGCCTGCCTAAGTGGGAGTTGGAATGCCCAGCACTTACCAGCTGCACCTGTGTACATGCCTGTCCGGTGGCCTCGCAAACACATCGAGTGGAGTGGCAGAGAAAGGTCAAATGATTTGATATCAAAAAGGAGATATCTAGTGCTATCACCGGGTAGGCCTGAACCATAGTAACATAACCTCCAGGTTTACATATACAGAATTATTAAACTGTACATATTTATTAAACCCAACCTCCAAGTTTATACGTACAGAATGATTAAATTGTATTGTTAGTTGTTCCCAGCTCCGTTATATAGCTGAAACATTGCGTGTTCTTTTACTGGGACCTAGGGCAACAAAAAACTGTTTTCAAATTAGTTTACATTTGTAATCTCCAGCTCAGACACATGATTCTCACAAGCCAGGATATGGTCAGAAACCTACATCTCACAAACCATGTTTACTGGCTGTATGTCCTCCATTTGCAGCAAGATTCAAATATCTGAACCCTCGCACATACCTAAAAGCTTCCCTGCTTATGTAAAATTGGTGGAAACCTTAATAGAAGGGATCTAGCCTAGCACACAGTGGCTGCAATGGTTAGGATGAGGGGAACCATATTCCTATACATCTGGAAGGTGCCTGGTTGAGGAAAGCTGCTATAAAATAAAGTGTGTGTGTATATATATAAAAGCCCTCTAGTTAATCACACAAGTCGATCCAGGTCTTCAAACAGACATTATGCATAAATGCCAATAATGACAACATAATTTAAAAGCACTGCATCTGAGATGATCCAGGACATGAGAGGGACCTCTTTCTTAATTCTTCCTTGGATTGGGTCCTAATACCGTAGACACTTGAGACACATCTCTCTGAGTTTTGGAGCTTATCGAAGTAAGAAAATGAGCCATGGTAATTTATGTTGAGTTAATTTATTAATTTATGTTGAGTCAACAGTGTGACACAGCAGCTAAAAAGGCCAATGAGATTCTAGACTGCATCAATAGAAGTATAGTGTCTACTGTTGAGGCAAGTAATAGTATCACCCTATTCTGCTTCGGTCAGACCTCACCTGGAATACTGTGTGCAGTTCTGAGCACCAAAATTAAAGGATATTGAAAAGCTGGAACGTATCCAGAGGAGGGCAACCAAAATGACCATAGGGCTGGAAACCATGCCCTATGAGGAACAGCTTAGGGAGCTTGGGTAGAAGAGAAGTTTAAGAGGTGACATGATAGCTATGTTTAAATATTTGAAGGGATGTCATATGGAGGATGCAACCAGCCTGTTTCCTGCTGCTCCTGAAACTAGGACACAGAGCGATGGCTTCACACTTCAGGAAAAGAGATTCCATCTAAACATTAGGAAGAATTTCCTGATGGTAAGAGCAGTTTGACAGTGGAATATGCTGCCTTGCAATGTGATGGAGTCTCCTTCTTTGGAGGTTTTTAAACAGAGGCTGGAGGGCTATCTGGCAGGAATGTTTTGATTGTGTATCCCTGCATGGCAGAATGGGGCTGCACTGGATAGCCTTGTGATCATTTCCAATTCTATGATTCAATTTCTCTTCTTAAACTGGGATCATAGAATCATAGCATCATAGACTTGGAAGAGACCACAGGGGTCATTCAGTCCAACCTCCTGCCATGTAAGAACCCACATCAAAGCACTCCTGACAGATGACCATGCAGCCTCTGTTTAAAAACCTCCAAAGAAGGAGACTCTACCACACTCTGAGGCAGCCTATTCCACTGCTGGACAACTCTAACCGCCAGGAAGTTCTTCCTGAATTTCAGGTGAAATCTCCTTTCCTGCAGCTTGAATCCATTGCTCCTTGTCCTAGTCTCTGGAGCAACAGAAAACAAGCCCACTCCCTCCTCAACATGACATCCCTTCAAATATTTAAACATGGTTATCATGTGCCCTCTTAACCTTCTCTTCTGCAGGCTAAACATCCCCAGCTCCTTAAGCTGCTCCTCATAGGGCATGGCTTCCAGACACTTCACCAGTTTGGTCACCTTTCTCTGGACATGCTCCCGCTTGTCAATATCCTTATTGAAATGAGGTGCCCAGAACTAGACACAGTATTCCGAATGAGGTCTAACCAAAGCAGAATAGAGGGGTACCATTACCCCCCTTGATCTAAACACTATACTCCTATTGATGCAACCAAGAATCGCATTGGCTTTCTTGGCTGCTGCATTACACTGCTGACTCATGTTCAGTTTGTGGTCCACCAAGACTCTTAGATCTCTCTCATATATACTGTTATCCAGCCACATGTCCCCCATCCTATATTTAGGATTCCATTTTTCTGCCTAGATGTAGGACCTTACATTTATCTCTGTTGAAACTCATTTTGTCAGCTTTGGCCCAGCTCTCTAATCTGTCAAGGTCCTTTTGAATCTAGATCCTATCCTCCGGCGTATTAGCAACCCCTCCCAATTTGGTGTCATCTGCAAATTTGATCAGCATGCTCTCAATTCCTTCATCCAAGTCATTAATAAAGACATGGAATAGCACTGGGCCCAGGACAGAACCATGCAGCACCCCACTAGTCACTTCTCTCCAGGATGAAAAGCAGCCATTGGTGAGCACCCTTTGGGTTCGGTTTGTCAACCAATTACAAATCCACCTAACAGTAGCACTGTCTAGCCCACATTTGACCAGCTTCTTTGCAAGAAAGTCATGGAGAACTTTGTCAAAGGCCTTACTGAAATCAAGTTATGCTATGTCCACAGCATTCCCTTCATCTATCAAGCTTGTAACTCTAGCATTAAAAGAGATAAGATTAGTCTGGATGACTTGTTTTTGAGAAACCCTTGTTGACTTTTAGTGATCATGATATTGCTTTCTAAATAATTACAAACAATTACAAAATGATCTGCTCTAGGATCTTTCCTGGCATTGATGTCAGGCTGACTGGGCAATAATTATCCTTTTTTTCCCTTCTTGAAGATGGGGACAACCTTTACCCTCCTCCAGTCTGCTGGGACTTCTCCTGTTTTCCAAGAGTTCTCAAAGATTATTGCCAGTGGTTCTGAAATGACTTCTGCCAGTTGTTTTAATATCCTTGAATGTAATTCATCTGGCCCTGGAGACTTGACTTCAATTAGTATAGCTGTTATCACGGTTATGATATGTCGGGTGAGAGAACTAGATAGCCTTTTGATATCAAATAATTTGGCCTTTGTTTGACCCTTCTCTGCCACCCCACTCCACGTGTTTGCAGAGGCCTCCTGGACGAGCATGTACGGGCGCGGCCATTAATGGTTGTACATTCCAAGACTCCATTCAGACAGGCAATTTAAGCCTCTCCGTTGCTTGACGGAAAAGCCTCCCTGCAAACCGGCTCTGCTCAGCTCGGATCTATACGAAGCCATGCATCCAAGAGCCAAACCATTCCTTTGTATCGGGCTATTAACGAACTGGCCACGCTATTGTCAGTTAAAGCTAAACCAATCATGTAAAACTTGACCTTTTCCAACTCCTTTGTCCAACTCCAAATTTCCTTTGTTCTCACCCAGCATGACATAGCCTGTACGTAAACTCCACCCTATAAAAGGTCCCCACTTTTGGGACGTCTTCAGACTACTTTGGACTTCCATCCCGCCTTGCTGCTGGTAGTCTGAAGGAACTCCCCTCAGTGAGCCCCGCTGAGCTTTCTTCCCCAGAACTCTGCTTCTCTCCAGGACTACGAGACCAGGTGTCGTATTGCCTTTCCCGAAAAGCTCTCCGTTTCTATTTCTCAGTTAGTTAGTTTATGTCTTGTCTTTCATGTTTCTTGTTTTAATAAAATCTTGTTTGTTACTCTGAAAACCTTGTCTAGCCGCTCTCTGACCTGATGCTGTATACAGAGGGTTAAAAGATCCTTGCCAAAGTTATCCTGCTTCTCGTTTAGCTGAGAGAGTGCTCAAGCTAAAATTCCCCAAACTTGTGTTTGTATTTGGTGATTTGGGGTGCCCCTCCCGGGACATAGGGTAACATAGCCAGGTATTCCTGTACTACTTCTCTATCTATTCTAAGTTACATTCCCCCCAGTTCCCCACCTGCTCCCCACCCTCCACGTTGAGTACTTTCCTTCCAGTGAAAATGATAGAGCTTGGAAAAGTTATTTGGATTTTTTTTTTTTTTTTTGGAGAAGGGGGACTGGTGATAGCGAGGATGGATTTTGGAAGCTGTAGTCTGAAGCGAACCAGTGGTAAAAATTGCTAATATATGAAAGATCTGTTCATTTGACTTTTTAGCAGCTCATGCTATCTGTAGAACTCTTCTCCATTCCCACATTTCAGGTGAGTTATTTTCTTCTCATTTGATGGCTTACAGAACATTAACACCAGAACAGATTTAAAATATATATAAAAACATTGTGTGTGTCTGTATTAAAAAGCAGGCTAGACATAATTTTTACATGTCTTTTGCACAGATTATGTACATATGCTTTTTCATTATCTTCTTTTCTTTTTTTTTAATATCTCTTTTTAACAGAATGAAAAAAAGCAGGCTAGGAGCTATCTAGGTCATGGTATTTAGAATGTCATTCTCTGAGTTGTAGTCTGTATTGCTGATGTAAAACCTCTAGTGTTTTATTAGATTTTCCAACTGAGAGGAGCATCAGGATCAAAATATGGTAGCCTTAATGAGAAGGACGATCAATGGTGCAAACAGGTTAATCTTCAGTCTTAGAGAACCTTCCCTTTGGCAATAAAGAGATCCTTTCCATAAATTTGTAATTGCATCACTTTCTTGTAACGCTTCTAGGCATTACGAAACCCGTGTACATCTCATGTGTAGAACAAAGGCAGGTTTTCCACTGTATTGCTATTCCACATCCAACATACTGCACTTCCCCACATAAATCAGTTGCTACACCCTTCATGCCCATGCCCATCCACTCCAGATTAGGAAACTATACTAGACAAAAAAAAAGGGGTTACAACACTAAACTCTTCCACCTGCTCTGTGCTTTTCTTCTGCAACACACAGCCCCAAACATTTTGCAACTCTGAACTTTTCCTTTTGTAGCTTCATGAGAGTTTCTTGCGTTACCAAATTACTGCTTCTAGCAAGATGCCTTTCATTGCCTCATCATTACTGAAGATTTGTGTTTTGATTGTTCTGTTTTTGCAACTTTTTTTCCTCCTCCTCCAGCTTCCTCTCTCCATTAAGTCCTGATGTTGCCACAGTATTGTTTCACCAATACTGTATATAATAATTTAAACAAGAAAAAAGATAAAAGCTTTCTGGCTTCTTGATTTTCTGACTTCCATGTTGCTGACTTTGTTGAGCATTTTATGTGGATTTTAATGTTTTGTGGTGATTTGGGTCTTAAAAAGCATTGGTCTTAAGAAAATGCTGCTGTCACGGCTGCTGTTTTTGCTTCTTCTTCCTCCTCCTCCTCCTCTTGTGTGCCTTCAAGTCATCTCCAACTTATGTCAACCATAAGGCCACACTATCAAATATTGGGGAGATTTTTTTCAGAATGGGGTTGGCCATTGCCACCCAGTGGATTTGCATCAGGACTACCTTATCCATTAGGTGCTATAGGCACAGTGCCTAGGGCCTACAAAAAAATTAGGCCCTATGAAAACAGGTTTAATGAAAAAAATAAAAATAAATAGGACCTATGAGGCAGGGAGTTGAATACAAGTGTGTGTAGGGCTTACAAAAACCATAATGTGATCCTGGTTTTTATAGCTAAACAGGCATTCAGACTCTGGTCTCCTGGACTTCCAATCTGACATTCAACTCATTGTACCACACTGACTCTTGTTATGCCCATCAGATCAATTAAAACTTGTTAACATTTGTGAAGTTTCATTGATTAAAGGTGCCTCCTCTAGTTAGGATTAGTAATTGGTTTGGGGCCACGGGTGGGAATCATGCAGTCCTCTCCATGTTGTTAGGCCATTTCTACACCAGCCTGTTATAGCACGAGGATTCCACTTTCGACATCCTCTGGAATCCTGGGGTTTGCAGTTTCGGGAGGGGCCACCCGGCCCCTCCCGAAACTGCAAACCCCAGGATTCCAGAGGATGTTGAAAGTGGAATCCTCGTGCTATAACAGGCTGGTGCGGAAATGGCCGTTAGACTGCAACACTCAGCATACTTTACCATTGACTCTGCTGGCTAAGGCCAATGAGACTTACAGTCCAACAGTACCTGGAGGGTCATGGGATCCTCACCCCTAATGTAGATCCTTGTATTTGTTTCATCACTGTATATGACTATCGTTTGGCAGAGAGGCAACTGATAAATTCTAGAACTACAGTCCAAATTAACTAGGGTTAGAGGCACAGGACCCCTGCAAAAGTAGGGAAATTGCAAATATCAAAATATGTATGTGTGTGTGTGCCTGTGGGAAGGAGTGCTCAAAGTATGGTGGGGAGAGTGGGCAAACCAGATCAGGGAAAAGAAAGGGAAAGGGGGTGGGTAGGCATGGTGGTCCTATACTTCCTGTCTTGCATCCATCTCCTTCCTTAGATGTGAGGGGCATTGGAAGAGGGTTTCTGGTGCTGTGGTGGAGACAGTTTTGGGTCAGTCTAGATGACCTCTGGGTGTAAGGGAAAAGTAGTTAATTTCCTCTGCAATTGAAGTCCCTCTGTGTTTGAAGGAAAGACAAAGAAACTTTGTATAATGGAATGTTATTGGTTTGGTTTGACGTGCTAGCCTTTGGCAGCGCAACTGAAGAGTTGCAACATTTTGTAGACACTGGTGGGAACACATCAGTTTCCTTTCTTGAACATGTGATGATTGCACTGGAAATGTATAAATTGCTGTGAATGTGAAGGGGCGGGGCTCAGTCTTTTAGGAATGATCCCACTGGGACAATAAACAATTTTCCTTAATCCGTGGGTCTTTATCTCTGTTCTGCTACAGCGCTGAGAAACTGAGCTGTGTGCCATCCAGGCAGTGGCTGGTGGAGGAGGAAGAGGACCAGAGGCAGGTTTTTAAAGGAGTGAAAAGGCCTGATTGGAGCCATCGAGAGAGAAGTTTTCCTTGAAAAAGAAGCACTTGAGGTGGGGGGCAGGGGTTGGAGAAACTCGCAAATAATCAAATCCGTGAAAGTCAAAACAGCAAATGTGGAGGGCTAACTGTGTATCAGTGTGAATACCTGAGAAATTATATGTTGTCCACACTTAAAAATGTGAAGCATGAATGCAACAAATATATGTTCGTAAATATAAGGCTCAACGAGGCAAGCGTTTGGCAAAATTTCCTTTCTTGCTGAAGGATCTTTTTGAAACAGCACTGAAAAACGGTAGCCTATTCCTGCAGCTTGTTCATGTAGTTATATAGGGCAGGAGGGCATCTGATGCCATTACTTCCACTTTTACATGTTGAAACACACTCTTGTCTGTCTTGAATCTTCTGCCAATCACTCTCATAGAGTGACTCGTAATTACAGGTCTAATTGTGGGGTGGAAGAGAGATGAGAAATAAAGAGGTTTTCTTTATCCATGTGTTGTTGTTGCTGCCTGCCTTCAAATCATTTCTGATTTATGGTGACCCTAAGAGAATCAGGGGTTTTCTGGGGCTAAGGGTACATGACACACCCAAAGTCACCCGGTGGGTTTTCTGTGGCTGAGCAAGGAATTGACCCCTGGCCTGCAAGGTTGTAGTCCAGAGCTCAAGCCATTGCACCACACTGGCTTATCCATAGATATTCTTTATTAGTCTTTTTCTAATACTTACATCAAGCAGTTGTTTCCTCAAAACTAAAAAGACTCAAACTCTTCAGTGTTTCATAGTATAAAAAATGCCCCAACTGCTTCATCATTTGGGTTATTCTTCTCTGCTGTAGACAACCTCCATTCAGACACAGGAACAGAAAACCTCTACTTTCAGTTGGCTTGTGTTTAGCCCGTAAGGATCAACAGTTAGTGGCTGTACACCTCCACACTTTGATATGGTTTAATTGGCAAAATATTGGCAGATATATTTAATTGGCAGAAAATATAAATTATGCACACTTATGGCTGGAAGGCCATGTAAAAAAGGCAAACTGGCTGGAAAACAGGCCAAAAGATGACCCCAGCATGGCCAGGATAAGAATTAGTTAAGAAAGCCTGACCTAATAGCTGTAAGCTAATCCTTTCAACAAAAACAATAAGCTGCCCAGGTGCAGCAGACAAGCACCCCTCCTGTGTGAATTTTCTACCGAAGCCTTGCCCAGTCACTTTTCCCAACCAAGACATTGAAACAATCAGCCCATTCCAGACCCCTTTTGTTTACTCTATCAGAAAGCAATTAACTCACACCCCTTAAGGGAGGGAAACAAAGTATAAAAATCCCCAGTTTTGAGCAACTAGCTTTGTAGCTCACCAGTTGCTGAACGTCTCTCTGGCACTTTGATTTCTGGCTGGGTACTGCCCTTAGACATACAAGTCTAAGCCACACTGCTGCTGCTTCACTACTCTTCTGGAATGGCAATCATAATCCGAACCCCTCAGCCTCACTATACATAATTTTTCCTCCCTTTATCCTTCAATTAGCTCTTGTGTGAATGCGTGACTGTTTGAATCTTGTGTGCATGTGTGAGTAAATTCCCGTCAATAAAACACAGTTTTAGTTTACTTTTGAATCTCTGGCCGGTTCTTTCCTGCTTGACCTT
>CAOLHI010003854.1:0-207569 GCA_948474755.1 Ctenosaura bakeri | reverse complement strand
TCTTGGGTGCAGCAAATGACACATGCAGAAAGCAGTGAGACTCTTGCAGATATCTGAAACAAGCTTCCCTTGGTAGTCTTGCTACAACTCCAGAGATGCCTGTAGTAAATGCCTAATCCTAACCCTATTGTTAGAGAGTATAGTGGAGTATAGTATAGTGGCTTGAGTGCTGGACTAGAGCCATTTCCGCACTAACAATAAGACCTCAGAGGCCCCTCCTTAAACTGCAGACCCCAGGATTCCATAGGATGTTGAAAGTGGAATAACAGCACTGTAACAGGCTAAGGTAGAAATAGCCTAGGACTCTGGGAGTCCAGGACTTGAATCACTACTCATAGAAAGCTGCTGGGAGACCATGGGAAGAAAGTCAACAGCAAAGTTCCTCTGAATAAGTCTTGCCAAGAAAACTCTATGATAGGGTTGCTATAAGTCAGATTCAACTTGAAGGCATGTAACAAAACAACAACAAAAACATATTATTTCAAAACCATATATAAGTATGTACAGCCCTAGAAACTGCACAGTGCCCATATGAATCTATGTTTGAATTTATTATGGATGGCATCCAGTTTGTCAAAAAACAGAGAGAGAGAGAGAGATAAAGAGAGAGAGAAAGAACGAGACCATAATATCGTTAGATTGTAGTTCAGATATTACACTATGGGTAGTGATAGTTCAGATATAACATTAGATCAGGGGTTACCAATCTTTCTGAGACAGCTATTTCAATTTTGAGAAAGCATCATAGGCACATTCACAGGATATCTGTTATGGAAAGGCATGACTATTTGTAAAATGACAGTCATGGTGGCTTTGGCCAGTTGCAAAGCACCCATTTCTCAGAATACCAATGGATGAGGCTAAAAGCTGTGCTCCACACATAAGTATAAAACAGAGGAGGAGGCTGAGTTCCAAACACAACACTATTTAATGTGCAGTTGCTCTGCTCCAATATATTTTACAGAAAACAAATTGATAAGGCTTAGAGACAAGTCAGCCAAGAAAATGAGGACATATCTGAGCACCAGTGTCAAATCACATATAGAACCCTGCAAAGCAGAACAAAATGGTGATTTAACAGATAGCAAACTAGGCATGGAAATCCTTTCGGCGATCCTGGGTGCATATACACTCTCAGCCCCAGAAAACCCCATGATAGGGTCACCTAAGGGGTCCCATAAGTCAGACAACAACAACTACGATGCTCAGTGAAATATACACACATCAAAATAGTTCTTCTAACAAAACATATACTATACTAAAGCAAAATAAAAGAAAAGCTGACTTCGCCCCAAAACAGGCAAAACACACAGCAACATTGGATGCTGATGCTTCACTTTGAAATAAGTCAGCCTCCAAATTAACTGAACTCTTTAAATTAAATATTTAAAGAGAAACAAACCCAGAAGGGACAGAAACCTGGGTGCCAAGGACCACATGGGGAATCCATGTTGGGGAACCCAACACCATATAAAGTAAGCTGGCATATGCAATAATAAATGAAGGATACTAAAAGTCAATTCAAAGTTCATACACCATGATACAGCACTCTCATCTGATGACCAGACTACTAGCAAGTTGTTACTACTTTTGCAAGAGAAAAACCAAGGCAAATCAATATAGCTTTCAACTTTTTGCAAAAAAGCTAACCTATACATACTTTTAATATGGGCAGACAGACAGATAATCTCTGGGAAAACCAGAAAAATAATAAAAGGAGATTTCCTTCATTTTGAAAAACATTCCTCAGATCAGTAGGTCGCCATGCAGAATTCAACATTCATTCCTCTTTTCATTTTGCTTATACAAACTATAGGAAGGATGAAAATACTGAAACATCAGCCTCAGTTAACAAAATGCCCAGCTTACTCAGCAGAGACCAGGAAGTCAGAGTCATTCCATTAGGACTTAGATTAAAGAACCTCCAGTATTTCTTAAATACTCACCTGCAGATCTCTGTAAGTATGCTGCTCACATTTCATGTCCTCTTCCATGTCCAAGACTGAATCTGCCATTACTGGGTCTAAAACCTATTTCAAGATAGTGTGCTTGATTTCACAGAAACAGCTTATAAAACAGAATGTGCCATGACTTATGCTAGCACTGCCTCTTTAATAGTTACAATTACCTCAACCCGGTGTGCCCTGGAAAACAAAACATGAACTCTACTTTCCTAAGATAGCAAAGTCCAACGTTAGTGGTTGATGGTCAAACAGGCTGTGTTGCTGCAAATGGCTGAGAGCTACCTGTTAAATTCATGTCAGCCAACTGACTCACAAGCAGTAATATAAAGGTGTGGCAAATACTAGCCCAGCTAAGAATCATGATAAGTACGGAGCCCCGTCAAACTTAAAAGACCTGGCCTGATAAAGGCTGGTCTATAAACAGGCAATACAGTAACTGGAAGAACTTGTTTGCTATAAATGTTGGCAAGCCTGATAAAATGAAGTTTCTCAGAAAATGGTTTGCTCACTGATATAATGTGATTTTAGGAATGTTCTCAAGTTTCCCTGGAGAAGATACCATATTGGTATGGGGAAGTGATGAATATCACAGCACAGATAGCAATCTTGGGATAAATCCAGTTCATCAAGTACTGCTTTCACACCGCACTGCCAGACTATCATTTTGGAATCCTTGGAATTTAATTTCTCCTTCAGAATACTGTTATAGAAGAAGAACTCAGATAAAAACCTCCCTCTGCATCCATACCTCTTGTTCAGGCAGCAGCAAACTCCTGGGACATTAGCTACCCTTTGGATCATACATAGTTTAAACAAATGTACTCTTTCTAAATCCTCCCTCCCCACTCGCTCTCTTCATTCCAACAACTATCCTGCATTTAACAATGAGAAGGAACTTTTTCTATCCCTGATGAGCTGTCTCCAATTCACACAGACAAACTGAGAGAACGAAGGATGCACCCCTTTCACACTCTGCTTCTATGGGACTACTATTTCCAGAACTCTCCTTTGATCTGACCGGGACAACCATAGTAGCAAAAGAGGTAGAAAAAATCACATTCTAACACCTTTGTCTGCTCTAGGAATATCTTGGACATGCTTGGACACCATATTCACAACATTGCCAAATTCTCAAACAAGCAATGAGAACAGAGCCTTTGAATTTAGAAAAATAAAAAAAATTCAAGTCATCTGTAAATTGTTATTGCACAAACTAGGACAGGTTGATACCTTGCAAGATAACAGACCTCAAGAGCTGGTGTAATCAAAGGAAACTGAACAATCATGGTAGAATCATGGCCATGCAACTCAGACACCTTGTAAAATGTGTTGCACATTCAGACAATATATTCACAATACATAGCTAATCATACACACAGAACACATACAATATATAGCTGCATGTACAGCAGTCACCATAGGTACATGCAGTAAATTGGCAACGGTGAAACTACACAAGAACAGAAAAGTATGTGGTATTATCATCGTATGTCATACTCTCAAGTTGTTGAATGCCTGTTGAGCAAAACACAGCTCTCCAAAAAGTAAAGTAGTGATTTCCATATACAGAAGTTTTGCCTGACAAAAACTTATGAGTGAACTATTAGAACAGTGTTTGCAGTTGACCTATAGAGAAAAGGAGGAAAGAAGCATAAATGAAACAGAAGTCAGACAGGCTCTAAGAATCTGTTAAGTTTACATTTGAGAGTAGATGAGATACCAAATGTTAGACTGCTAATGGAGAAACACCTCCAAAAAGTAAACTTAGAGAACATGCAGAAGAGACAGAATTGGTTCACTCAACCCCCTGACAACTTACAGTAAGAATTCATAAGAGGAGAGGTTACATTTGGGGATACTGATTGTTGTTGTTGTTGTTTGCCTTCAAGCTGTTTTTGACTTATGACAACCCTAAAGTGAACCTATCATAGGGTTTTCTTGGCAGAATTTGTTCAGAAGTTGCCCTTGCCCTTCACTGAGGCTGAGAATGTGTGACTTGTTCAAGGTCACACAATGGGTTTCCATGGCCATTTCCACACTAGATTGTCATAGTGCTATTATTCCACTTTCAACATCCTATGGGATCCTGGGGTTTGCAGTTTAGGGAGGGGCCTAAACTGCAAACCCCAGGATTTAATAGGATGTTGAAAGTGGAATAATAGCATTGTAACAGTCTAGTGCAGAAATCACCCATGTCTGAGAAACCCTAGTTTTCCAGTGCCCTAGAGTCCAAAACTCAAACCACTACACCACAATGGCTCTCAGGGGTATTGATACCATGTGGTTAAAATAACCCTACCTGCACTACACTGTCTCCAAAAGGGCATGCTTTCCTCCATTATACAGCTATAAAATATTCCAGTTTAGCGCTGGCTCTCTGCTACTATAAAGAAAATCGTATCTTAGCCCCTCTTCATTCCTGGAACTTCCCCTGCCTGCCCTATTTCCAAATAAGCCTGAACAGGACACGATTTGTTCAAGACTCAATGAAGCCTTGAATAAGTACACTCCCTACTGAATGCAGGGAAGGGGTATTACTGCATAGCCTGTTCTCCTTTGAACGTATGGATGCTCTACTAAAACATGTAAGAGAAAATCAAATCACAAATTAAGGGAAATGCATATTTTCTGCTATTACAATATTTTCAGTGGTTTGTCCCTGAGCAATCAAACTCACCATTAAAACCTGTATTTACTTTCTAATGACCAATCACAAAACAAAAGCAAGTTTATTTGCAATATGAAGAACACAGCAGGCTTGTACAAGGATAAACATACATCTCATACAGTTTAAGGAAGCTCTACTTCTAATGGCATGCTAAATATATTCTGTGGTTTGGGCTTCGTTTTCATTTCTTTAAACTGCCCTCCATTTTATACATGGATCATCCAACAGACCATCAGGGTTTAAACATCTTCACCTGACAAGAATACTTGTGTAAGTATTCCCAGAGTAAAAGTTGTCTATTCATACCCTTAACTAATCATCAAGAATGATTTCTCTCTTATTTTTCTACAGAAAAAGAACTGCAGGAGAAATAGGAAAATCAGTCTGACAAATATTTTTGCTATGATTTTTTGGCAGTCTCACTGTTTAGCCAAGCAGCTTTTCATTTCAGAAAATAATTATATCATATTCCACTCTCCATAAGATTGAATTTTTATTACTTACATTAATTTAACATGCTTAGCTACAAAGAGATATTTATAATTCAGATTCATGCTCAGAGAAAGCACATATTAATTGTCAAAGCCAGAGACACAGCAGACAGCATTCTGACCCCACTTCTCACTGACCATATTTCCTTTCTACTGGTTTGCTTTTCTGTATCTGAACCTCTCCAAGGTGAGCAAGAAAACACAGTGGAAGGATGGTCAACCATAGCTTACAAGATAATTGCCTTATATTTCCTGTCTATGTAGCTACTGTAAATTATTACTAGGTATACTATTATTTATATGTTATACTAAGATAAAATTTGCCTTCTTAGCAGAGGAGAAAGGGGAGAGCAGAGAGGGAATAAACTCACTATTCATGTACAAGGTCAGGATTGGCCACTTACTAGAGGGCCTGAAATCTTGTCCCCTATATGGCTGGCAGGTGCCCCTTATTATAAGAGATGATTCCTATCTTGGAAAGCTTTTTCTTTCATTTAGTCTGAATGCAATGCCAAAAAATCCTTTATTTTGAGGTATGGCCCCTTACACGATGCCTCAGAAATGACTGCATCATACAATTGATTAATTATGTTAATTTTACAGAGAAATCAATGTTTCATTTAGTATTTAGGTAGAACACAAGCTTGTTACTTCTTGCTTGTCAACCCAGTGTGCCATGAATTTCAACTGTTGCTTATTACTATTTTGAAAACTTGGCAATACTAGTCAGGACTCAACTGAGTTTTGGGAATCCTGGCTGAATGTATTTTGCTACTCTCCATTTTCCCCATGCTATGTGCTATGAGCAATATTAAATCCCAAAATAGTGGAGGGGAGCGGGGGAGATAAGAGATACTCAATACTGTACTACTTGTTCTGGCAGACAATTGAAATACTGAGTGGGTTAGAATTCAGAACTAAAAGGAGATTTGTAAATTGCACAGAAACAAGATGTACTTGTTAAGATCAAATAAGCTGCAACATTATGTCATGCTATTTAAACCACTTTGATCTAGATAACAGCATCTTGATGCAAACACACATTCGTTTGAATAGGACACAAATCCTATTGATTTCTAACAGCAGCTTCCAAGTAACTGTGCTTAGAATCATAGCCCACATAAGCCTCTTTAAAACAATTATGTAAATTCTGTTTCATTAATTATTAGCAAAGCTTGTCAAACAGCATTCAAACAGAAGTACAGTCATCCCTCCACATTCACTAGGGTTAGGGGCACAGGACCCCCGTGAAAGTAGAAAAACCATGAATCACTCTAGGCTCTCCCAAATTATATTTAACACACAAAAAATTATGATCACCATTTTCAGCCCCCTGTGGATTCCTCTGAGCACCAGGGTTCCTTCACAAGGCAGAAGTGGGGCCTGGTGGGGCTTACCACCACTTCCACTGCTGCCCCACACCATTTTTAATAGGGACTTACAAGATTCGTTTGCAGTTTCTCTGTCTCATGAGGTTTGCAGTCTCTATTAAAAATGACATAGGGGGGCAGCAGAAGTGACAGCAAATAATCTGTGAATAATCAAATCCACAAAAGCGAAACCCGCAAATGTGGAGGGCTGACTCTAACTACATTACTGTACCTACCTTGATTCTAGTTTGCTCCAATTTATCTGATATTAGGCTAGCCAATGACATAAAAACTTAACTTCGTGTAATTTAGCTATGGACAATATACAGCTGCTGCTAGGATCCACTACTTAGGTGGATAACTCTGTTTGTAAACTCTCTTTAACTATTTATTAAGCATAAGTGTAACATCCTTAATCAGAATTAATTCCAGTGTGATTTACAAGACTCTTAAAAACTACGTACAGAAAATTTCAAGGAAAAAATGAAACCATCAGTTTAAAGTGAAGTAAGATATAAAAGGTAATGTTGTAGCTTCTGAATACACAGTATAGCTGTGAAATTTCCACATCTCTCCTTTATCATGATTACTTGGATGCTTTCCATTCTCCCAACACATCTCCTATAGGTCCAATGAAAGAAACATCAAGGGACATGACTGATGTTTCACTGCAACCTAAATTTAAAAGCAGTCCCTTTTACCTCTGCAGTAGTAATCTACATATGGTCAGATTTAAAATGTCCTTTATGTTTTCTGCCATCCTCCAAAAAGATGATGTGAACATCACTGCTGAACATTTCATACAGTGTCTGATGTAGGTGATGGAATAAAGCATCAAATATTTAGTAAGACTCTGACTTAGAATATATTCTTCGCTTATGCATAGGCTGCAATGGCCCAAGCACAAATGACCTATTCTAAGATAAGAGTATGTGTGCCTTCTTTTTTCATCTGACAAACACTATTGTAATTATTCTACATTTTTTTAAAGGAAATGCTCTTTCACATTTCACATTTATTTTTAAAACTATGTGAACTCCCCCACTCAATAAAAGATCATACTGGGTTTATGAAGGTCTTACAGGATGGATGAACTGTTCCCATAAAAAATCTTCGAAACATGAAAAGGAAGAGCTTTTATTTCTACAATAAATCTGCTTTCAAAAACCCTGTAGTATATGTCTTCATAACACAGTAACAGACAGTTTTGCATTGGGAATCTCTGTTAGCAGTTTTCCTTGCTATTCTGCAATGTGATATGAATGACAATTAGTTTCTCAGTGGCAATGTTCAGTTCCATTTCACAAATGAAAGCTAACAATTTTAGTACTACATAGGAAGATGAAATAAGCTTCAGTAATTTTTTTTTAAAACAGATGCAGAAACAAATTTGTGAAATTATATAGAACATATGTTGTTACTGAACAGAAACAAAATGTTTTTAAAAGATACAGAACCTGTAATAGCATTTAGAAAATAAATATATTTTTTGGGGAAGCAAATACACATTTACACGACAAACCAGGAATCCATGAGAGCCTTGGTCTGTCACAAGCAAACGATGCCCTGGTGCCACAAAGTTTAATAATAATTTTAATGTAAACTGAATGATGGGTGTACCTTGTAATGCAATATTCATTGGCTATTTCCACACTACACTGTTAAAATCCGATTTTTCCACTATCAGCATCCTGTGGAATTCTGGGGTTTGTAGTTACTGAGGTCAAAGAGCTCTCTGGCTGAGAATTCTAAATGTCTCTTCCTAAATTGTAAACCTTAGCATTCCATAGGATGTTGAAAGGGGAATAATAGCATTATAACAGTCTAGTGTGGAGATGGCCATTGTCTGCTTATAAATCAAAGCTGCATCCTATTATCTCACTATGAAGCTGAAGTGACATCAATGGGAGACAGTACACATTATCCTCAGAACAACTTAGTGAGGTTGTTCTGAGGATAAGATACTGAGATTGAACTAAAGCCATGTAAGGCGTAAGCCTTAATGAAAGTCTGCATTCGTTTATCTAAGTCATGTAAACTATATGGCTTAAGGAAAGTTTGAACTCAGATTTTCAGATCAGTAGTGTGTCTATACTACACAGCTATAACACTTTGTCACACTTTAGCTATCAGTGTTCCATTCTATGAGTTGTAGTTTGGGTTTGTAGTTTGGTGAGATACTTAGAATTCTCTGCTAGGAAACTCTAATGTTGCAGTTCAGAGGAGAGGAACAGACTTCCTTGGCAAACAGTTCCAGGTACAAATCTCTGGATACATACGATTCAGGAAGGACCCATGGCAGTTAAAGTGCCATCAAACTACTGTAGTTGCACCATGTGGATACACCCCAAATCTAACACTTCATCTACTCTCTATACTACCTCTCAGACAACATTCAATACCAGAACATGAAAGATTTCCAGTAAAAAGAACAAAGGAGGCTATAAAGAGGTAAAATGCATCTAATTATTATTTAGAAAGCCTTTTTGTGGCATTTAAAGACATATTAAATATACTGTTGTATGGATGGGGTGACTGGGAATCTTGAGAAAAGCAAACTATACTTTAAAAGGCAGATAGATAGATAGATAGATAGATAGATAGATAGATAGATAGATATTGTTTATTACAGTCATAGACCAGTAAAAAAATTACATCAAACAGTACCAAGGGCCAAAAACCTAAGTACTGATACAAGTAAACATAAAACTTGAATAAATAATACATAAAAACACATAATAAACTTGGTCAAGAACGCAGTACTACTGAGGGATAACGGTCTCACAAGGATTACAAGATATACAATATGCATCTACTCACTAGCCAACATCTTTTGTCTTACTCTCATAGCTGCAGCACAGAATTTAGCAACCTTATATATCAGAGTTCGTGTTTGATAACAATAGGAAGATATAAAATGATTCAGAACCACCTGGGTGTTCCCAAAGAATTGGGGAGATGATATCAGCTCTTAAATCTCTATAGAACATACATTGAAAAAGCATGTGTTCAACCGTTTCAATCTGACTGGAATCACACGGACAGTATCTTTCCAAATAGGGAATTTTTTTATATTGTCCCTCAAGGACGGCAGATGGAAGACTACAGCAACATGCTAGAGTAAAAGCCAAACGATGTTTGGTTCTAAAAATTTTAAATAGGCCCATGGCAACATCTGATACTTGTCCTGCTCACCAGCAATAAAGGATGGAGAACAGGCCAAATCTGTTTGGGGTTCAGTATCAAAGATACGCTGTTTAATGACTGATTTACCCTGGTCATAACCCATCCTAAATAGGCTATCAGGGGACAGACCCAGTATTGACAATTTGGTAGCAACCGCTTGTTTCCATTTAGAATGAAATTGGTCTTCCAGAACCAAGGGTGCAAGGCCAATTGGTACAAAGTTTAATCTAAGCCAGTAATTAAATATGCAAATCCATACTCTGGCTTCTATGCTCTGAAGGCCTGCCTCTAACCGTAAAATAGCACTGGATACACATTTAGGTACATGAAAAACTGATCTTAGGAACTTAGATTGTACATGTTCCAAAGGTACAAAGTTAGGAAATGGCCCCAACTGAGCACCATACAAAAGCTGAGCGATTGGTTTTGCCTCAAATACTTTCAGGGCTGCTGGAACATATTGACCACCTTTATACTTAAAAAACTTTTGGATAGCAACTGAGCTCCTTTGGGCATTGTTAACAATATAATCACCATGAGCTTTCCTGCTACCCAAGGACTGAAAATACTCCTAAGTATTTGAAGCAGAAAACCTGATCTATTTGGTGATTATTTATAGTCCAATAAAGGCTCCTTGTTTTTTCCCCAAATGCCATTATTTTGGTTTTTTGATAATTTAAAGATAAATTATCTTCATTACAAAAAAAAGAGTCAAGGCTTTAAGAGCTCTTTTTAGTCCAATGGGAGTCCTCGAGAGTATAGCTGCGTCGTCTGCATATAGAAGCATGGCGATGGATCTTCCTGCTAGCTGAGGGGACTGAAAACAGGCATTTTGAAGCCGTCCCACCAATGAATTAATATAAAAATTAAATAGCAACGGAGCCAAGATACAACCTTGCTTTACTCCCTTCTCTGTTTTAATTGCACTGGTTAGATGACCCCAAGGAGAGCATCTTACTTTCAAGGAAGTCCCTTCATGAAGCATACGGATTAAAAAAAGTAATTGCCTATCAATCGAGGATGCCTCTAGCTTTTCCCACAGAATTGGTCAAGAGATGGAGTCAAAGGTAGCTTTAAAATCAAAGGCAACATACAGGGAGGTTACATTGTTTGAAGAGTTTTTCTCAATTAGGTGTTGAAGAACAAAACATTGATCAATAGTTGATCTTCCTTCCCTGAATCCAGCCTGCTCCTCTGCTAAAATATTTTCTTGCTCCAACCAATCCAAGAGTTTCCTCTGTAGATGCCTTGCATATAATTTACTGATGGTATTTAGTAAACTGATAGGCCTGTAATTGGCTGGATCATTCTTAGATCCCTTCTTAAAAATAGGGATTATAATTGCCAGCCCCCAATCCTGTGGTGTACGACCAACCCTGTGGTGTAAAGAGAGAGGCCAGGAGAGGAGCCCAGAAGTCCAAATTGTTTTTGATGAGATCTGAGGGAATCAGGCCTCACCTGGGGCTTTCCCTGGTCTTAACTCTGATACTAAGCTTTTAATTTCTGAGACAGTTACTGAGGGCCAGGATGGCAGAAAGTCTATTGGCAGATGTGAGTTTCCATTTCCATTAGAACTATCTGCATATAAATTCTGAAAATATACTTCCCAAATATTAAGGGTTATAAGGCAGTCCACCCTACCCGAGGGATTATTTTGTCTTGCTGAAATTATATGCCAGAAGTGGGAAGAATCCTTATTTTGGGTGGCTTGAATAAGACGCCTCCAGTTTTCCTTCATGGCATTCTTCTTTTTGTAAGCCAATAGTTGCTTGTATTTCTTCTTTTCCTGAAGGAGCACTAGGGCAGTGGAAGGTGAAGAGTCTGTTATATATGCCTGGTATTTGACAGAAAGGTTATTTTTGGCTTTAATACAGTCCAAGTCATACCATGATTTGGAGTGGAATTTTAAGGATTTAACTTGTGGTTCGACTCTTCTTGTTAAAAACTGATGCAATTCCCTGGTAATTAAATTATAACTTTCAAATAGAGCCTCCGGCAGCTCTGCATTGATCATTGCAAGTTGAAAATTCTGAAAGTATTGAGATGCCAGCTGCTCCACAATAGTCTGGTTTAATTGTGTACTCCACTTGGCATGGCAATAAGTTGTCCCGTCAGAAATTGTGTTATAATTATAAAAATCCTCCACATAAGACTGTCGTATAGTATCAAGTAACTGCAATGAAACAGGGAAATGATCGCTTTCAAATCTTGGGATGACTTCTAACTTCCCAACCTGCCCTAGCAGCTTCTTAGAGATAATTATATAATCGATAGCACTCATTCTAGTGCCAGAAAGATAGGTATATCTGGCTGGGCAGTCATTCTCTATAGCACCGTTTAAGATTTGAAGATTGAGTCGATACATGATTAAGGCTAGACATAAGCCAGCATAATTAGTTTTCTGATCTTTCGAACAGCGTGTAAGAATATCTTCACCTTCCTCTGTGTATAAGGAATGACATCTATGCTGTGCAAACAAAAAGTTGTCATCTGGGCCCATTCTAGCATTGAGATCGCCCCCCAAAATCACAGATGTCTTTGGATATTTTGTGATTAGTTCAGCCACATAGGTCTCCAAATCATCCCATATTGCTTTAATTTTGGACTTCCTTTTCATTGGGGGCATATAGATGTTGATAACCACAAGGATGATAGATTTGAGCTGCATCATGACTGCCGTACCATTAGATTTAAACGGAGGAAGCACTCTTGCAGAGACATGTAAACCTGTGGAGACCAATACGCCTAGGCCTCCCACAGCTCTACCATGATTAGCCATGGTTGCAGCCTTGATGCTAAAAGAGTGGAAGCCATTTAATAGCAGATCTTCCTGAAACCAGGTTTCTTGAAGAAGAATGATGTCATATTGGGACAGGAAGGAGGTGAAACTGGGATCTCCAATGGACACAGCCAATCCTGCAACGTTCCAAGTTAGGAGGGCAGTCGTCTTCCATTCTGTTCGTCGTCAAGCTGATTCGTTATCAGGCCCATACGAAGTATGCGGGCATACAGGGGGTAATTGATTATCAGCAGGCAATGGACTTGGTGGATGAGGGTGTAATTCCTCCAGTGTCTCTACAATCCGATCAGACTCATCGTTCCTCAATTGACGCTCCAAAGGAGCAGGGTGTACCCATGCAGCATGAACTACAAAATGGGGATCATTAGCAAGCAGCAATCCTATAGTCTTAGATGGACCCTCTGCCCCGTCTTGTTCATCAGCAGAAGTAGCAACCTGAGGCAGTTCTACAAGTGTACAGTGGTCGTCAGAAAGCAGAGGGATATTTATAAAGGGAGTCTCAGCTGCTTGAGTGTCTACATAATCTTTGACACTATCATCTTGAGCATTTGCTTCTTTGATGGGAGTTACAGCTGTCACACATTGTTCAATGCCTTTGTTCAAGGGAGGAACAGATGACATAGGGAACCCACTAGCCAGGTTGGAGACTTTGTCCCTACAGGGGAAAAGGGGGCAGTAAGATGACTGCTTATTATAATTCTCGCTTGAAGGGATGGTATCCTGAGCCAGACCTTTGGTTGTCACTGTCTTTGTCCTTGTAATCCTACATTTAAGTACAGTTTCTCTTGAACCTGTTTTCCCTTGTATCTGTGTATACATTGAGGTCTTAATGACCCTTAATTTATCTTTAAGGGTGTATATATCCTTATTTAGGAGATTAGCTTCTCCGGCTATAGCGCGCTGGAGGCCATTATTCTCTTCACAAGGAGTAAAACCAAGGTCATCTAGCCTGATTCAATCTCCATTTGTTCATTCACAAAGCCATCTTTCACTGCTCCTGTTAAAAGGTCCTGAACTGTCTTCTCTTTAAACACTCTAACTATTCTTATGTAGTGGTTACACCATAAAAGATTTCTCATCTGGAGCAGCTGAGACGGAAAAGAAGAAAGCTTGAAGGTCAAAAGTATACGCCTGGCTCTATTTACACTAGGTAAATAATGGTGCTCAATCAGGTCAATGGGATTATTATGGGATTTCAAAATATGGGACAGTTGAGATAGAATAGACTCTTGAGTAGACCATCTAGATCCATATCTATGCACTTCCAACAGAAGCCCTTTTCGCACGGGCTTTCTCTCGCGAAATAGCCCCGTGAGCCTCGTGGGAGTGGGAGCGTCGCTCTGCACGACGCACTCCCACTTCCACGGCGCTCACGGGGCTGAAGCGGCGCAAGCACGGGTTTTTTTATTTTTGACTTGAAGCGAAAATCACCCGCGCTCGCACAACGCTCCCAGCGCCCACGCGCACTTACCTGCTGTGCGGAACATTGGGGAGGTGGCCGGGTCACGCTTCCTTCCCTCCGGGGGGCCTACAGCTCCCACAGGCCCCTGCGGAAGGAAGGGGCGGGGCGCTAGCATGACAGACGCGCCAGCAGGAAGCGCCTGCGGAAGGAATGAGGGGGGAAGCGGCAGCCTCCCGGAGGAGCCTTCTCGCATGAGACGCCCTCCTCCCCTCGCGCAAGAAGGCAAAGTGCAAAAAGGGCCAGAATTTGATTCCTCTGAAGCACACAGCAGAATTTCGCCCTCCTATTTGATAATTGAGGACATTCATGCTTCAGTTGGTATAAAGGGTCCATTTCCCTAGGTCTTTAATTGAGCTGTAACCTGTGTTGAGCCAAATCCCTTTGAAGACTGGAGAACTTAGTAGCAACATCATTTAAACATTGTAAAATCAAAATAAGGGTCTCTGCAGACAGAAGACAAATCTCTTGGCAGGAGTGAAACCCATGAGGAAAAAGAACATCAGAAGTTGACTCAAGGGCATTTACATTTTCACTTCCCTGTTCATGAGTTAAGTTCAGGATACAACTGCTATTAAGTAAAGGCAGAGAAGAAGGTTGACTTAAAGTAGCCGGTTGAGAGAGTTTGCTTGTTGGAGAAGAAAAGGAATTCGCAGCCAGGCAGCTGTTACTTACTGTTTGTGAATCTTCTGTAGAAAAATATTGGTCAATTCTTCTCTGCTTATCTGCTTTACTGCAACCAAAGGACTCTTGGGTTTTGTTTGGGCTTGACCGGTGCCGTTTTTTTGATCTTAGCAGTCATACTCACACTTTGAAATAAGCAGAGAGAGTGAGCCCAACAAACACAGTTGCAATGGACTATGAAGACTGCTGTGTTTTCAATGTTTTACCTCCAAGCTGTCCTTATCAGCATGAATTAGTTCAAAATAGCCAGGGAGGATAAACTAGGAATAATAATAAATAAAGCCGAGTCTGGCTTTATGTCAGGGCCAAAGTTGTGGAGTCCCGCCAAGAAGACTGAAGATAAGAGCCTTATTTAAAATAGCAACAAAATGTAGTATAGTAGGGTAAAAACAAATTTAAAAAGGGACTTTAAAAGGAGCTGTTTAAAGGAGCTGCTGCCTCGTCACCATCTTGTCTCCTCTCCTAAAAGGCACATAAGATCTTAAAAAGGCCAAATTCTAGTGCCACTGCATATTGAGAATTTAATTCTTTGCTTATTTCAGTATTGCATGCACACCAACATGAATAATTTCAAACATTTACTCTGCATAGGACAAAACTACAAAATGTCAGGCACTTTCAACGTTCATTTGCATTTCAGAATTTCTTTGTAAACAGTGTTTTGTACAAATGACATTTTTGCAAAAAGTCACCAAACATGAAACATCTCACAGTGGCCAAACACTTTTTTCCACAGAGTTGCCTTGATGTGCTGAGACATCTTTTCTCGCTAAGGATCAGAAAAACTGCATATACTCTGTATATTGCTAGTTCACATAGCATCTGATTCAAACATCAGAAGGAGCAGAGCTTAGAAGAAATGTCAAAGATCTTGTTTGAAGTTGGTAGAAAATAAAGGTCTGCTAGCATATTTATTCTGAGAATCCAATGACCACATTTATCTTAGGATAGGCAAAGGTGGCCAGCCAGCTGATGATACAGGTAGGTTTCCCAGTAACCCCTGCAGCCAACAAAGGGGCAAAACTACATACGGGTGTCATCTGGCTGCTATTACACAGCTCAGTGGAAATTACTGTGCAAGCAGGTACCCAACACCTCCTTGTGTCATAGTGTAAAAAATAATTATGCTTTTGTAACCTCTGACTTGCAAGTCTAGGGCCATTTCCGCATATCTTCCATGTCATTGTGCTGCAATCCTAAGTCCAGAAAGCAGCACATCAGCAACACTCCCCTATGCACCTCGCTGGCTCCCTGTGAAAGGAAGTGTGATGGCACCACCTCTTCCTTCCACAGTACAGCTGGGCACTTTCTATTGCCATGGTACAGAAGGAAATATTGCCATTGTGTTTCTGTGGCTTCCGCATGGCCAAAAGCAACGGGAACACTGTGCAATCGCAGACACAAAACAGATTTTTTCCATTTTGTGAAACTGTGTGAGCATGACAGTTGAGGATGGGATTGCAATTGGCCAGTAATGATGTCGTGCGGAAGCACAACCTGCCAGTCGGTGCCATCCTGTCCCAAAAGTAGCTTAGCCCTGTCAGGTGGAAATGGCCTAAGTCACCAAGACGACGCCAGCAAATGTGATACTGTTATCTGTAACACATTACCTCCTAGCACTTCTCCTCTATGTTTTTGAGCCAGATGAGCTGGTCTCTAGGTTTTGGCTTTCAGAATCTTGCATGCCCTTTTATGTTCAGAACTAGAATAACAATTCTACTTTTGCAAAATCGTATGAGTAACATTTATCTGTTTTTCTTTTCTTTATTACTTTTCTTAGAGGAATTCTTGGAGAGGTTTCCTGCTCTCCAGATTTTATGTTGCTTTCCTACATTGTATGAGCAACGTAACAAGTACAAGTTGAGTATCCCTTATCAGAAATCCTTGAGATAAGAAGTGCGTCAGATTTTGGGTTGGGTTTTTTTTTTTTTTTGGATTTTTGAATATTTGCACATGCAATTAGATTACGTTTTTTTTTTTTCACATAGGGTCCACTCTTTTACTCTCTTGCCTTCTTCCTGTAAGGAACATGAGCGATCACAGAGGCTCACTTGGGACCATGTGCCATTTGAAAAGCCTTTTAGGTGACAGTGACTTTTTATCCCCCTCAACTTGGTTGGAACTGCAGATGCACTTTTTATAAAGCAAGCTGAGAGGGAAAAGAGGCATAAAGTTGACTGAGAGACTTTGCCCGTAGTAAGCACACACAGTCCCAAGCAAGCTTCCATAGTTTTCTCATGTTCCTGACAAGAAGAAGGCTGAGTTCCATTTTTCAAATTTTTTGGATTTTGAGGGGTTTCAGATTTGCAGATAAACAGGAAACAGGAAAAATTTTGTACCAAATAATAGAAATAAGTGACTTTCCTCACAAAATAACATTTCTTTTTAAAACATAAGAATCTAAGAGCTCTGCTTTTCAAATGAAAAGATTATCTTGTCCAACATTCTGTTCACACAGTAGCTAATCAGAACATGAGTACAATTGCATTCTCCCTCTCATGTTGCTCAGCAAATAAAATATAGGTGTGCAATGCCTTGGATTTTGGAGATGACATGCAGTCATGCTATGAATAGTCAATTGTGGCTCTCATGTCTACAAATTTATCTAATCCCCTTTTAAAACTTTCCAAGTTAGCAGACATCACTGCATACTGTGGCAGTAAGTTCCACAGTTTATGTACAACACGAAACATATCCTTCCATCTATCCTTAATTTCTCATCATTCAGCTTCAATGGATGACCCCAGGCACTAGTGTTATGATAAAAGAATGAAAGCTATTCCCTACACACACTGTGCATAATTTTATACACCTCTGTCATGCCCAATTACTCACTTTGTGCTTTTCTGGACCTTTGCTAGCTGCACAATCATCCTTTTCAGGTATGATAATCAGAATTAGTCCAGTGCAGTCATACCATGGAGTCATATAATGGAAGTATAATATTGGCAGTCTTTTTTAAAAAATCATTTTCTAATTAAACCATGAGTTATTGTGTTTTTACAGCAGCCACACACTAGAGTGACATTTTAACTGAGTTCTTCCAATCCTCATATCCTATTCTTGATTAGTTACAACCAGCTCAGATCCTAACCACATATATATGAAATTTGAATTCTTTGCCTCTATATGCACTATCATGTATTTGCTTAAATTTAATCTCATTTACCTTTTCAATGCTCACTCTCCAACCCAACAGTTTAAAGAAATTCTTCTGGAACTCTTCATAATCTATTTCATTCTCACCTCCCTAAAGAGTTTTGTGTCATCAGCAAACTTGGCTGTCTCATTATTCCTAACTTCAGGTCATTTATGAACAAGTTAAAAAGCAACAGTCCCAACAGAGATCTCTCAAGGACCCTATTGTTCACATAATTTGTAAGAACTGACCATTTATTTCTACTCTTGCTTCTTGTTCTTTAAAAAAAGTGATTTTATATATTTTGTGAAGGAATTTCTCTCTATATATATATCAGTATAACCATGTCTTAAGCTCAGGCTTTCCTCTATTTACCATCATTAGGGGAAGTATATTATATCAGTATACTGTACTGGTTTGAATGTTAGACTATGACCCTGGAGACCAGGGTTCTATTTCTTGCTCAGCCGTGGAAACCCAATGGGTGACCTTGGGTGCATCACACACACTCAGCCCCAGGAAGCCCCGAGACAGATTTGCCTTAGGACTGCCATAAGTCAGAAATGACTTGAAGGCACACAACAACAACATGTTATGTAGAAACAGAGAAGAGAACCTTCTCTCTGGTGACACCATGACCACCATGACTCTTCACAGAGGCATGACTGTCATTGGCCATCATTGGCATTACAGTTTTTTCTGTGCCTGTCTTTTTAAAATACGCCACATTTTACATTGGTTTTGTTGGTTATACTACGTTGCTGCTTCAGTTGCCTTTATTTTATTTTAAAAAATGTTGGTTTTACTGTATTTGTTTCTGTTTGTGATTTGTCATGCCTATTATATACTGCCCTAGCATCTGTAAAGATGAAGGGCAGTCAAGCTTTCACTAATGGAGGTTGCCAAAACAAACACCCTATTTCAAGTGCTCTGTGTCATAGGTATAATATCTATGACAGTTTACCACAGCAAGTGTCTCTAGACAATCCAGTCTTGGCATGGAACATTGACCACAGAGCTATTATTTTTGAGGGTTCTAAATTCACTCTTTTATCTCACAGGCAATTTATTCAGTAAACGTCTTAATCTAGTCTGTGGGAATCCATGGCAGTTTATTCTATACAAGCAAAATATCCACAGGTATAGACTCTATTTGTCTGGAACTCCTACAGAAAATTAATATAAATAGCTCACCAGGTCGTCCAGGATTGAATGCAAAGGAAACTGTTATATTGACAATAGGCATCTTCCTCAATAATAATAGCACTCTATAGAGCTATCAGAATCTGCAGAGCTTAATGGAACTTGAAATCTCCTGTATATTGTTAGTACTGCATTGACGACTCTTGAATTCTTGCAATTAAGGCCATTCTGCTTTCATCCCTTTTCATGAATTGTGCATTTCAACCATAACTTTTAACCATAACCATAGCAGCTTGCCAGTCTATTACTATTATAAAGATATTAAGATTTTTACAAAACACTATGTCTAATCATCAGTTCCAACCTTTAGAATTTTCAGCCAGAGAGCTCAGGCTGGTTGCTACAGGGGTGAAAACAAGCAGCAAGAAGGAGGGCAGTGTATTCTCTCAGGAACCCAACCTCTGATGTTAATCCCTCTGAACACAGATTGGATTGGGGAATATGGGGAAAAGTTACACATACTGGACACACACGATCTCAAATCTGTGTATTTCAACTGCATCTAATTCCTATGGTAAGGTAAGGTAATTCCTAAAGTATTTCTAACAAATATTACCTATGAGAAAATAAAATCCTGGGCAATGCTGGGTAAATACGCTAGTTTAAAATTAAAAACCTTGTGTTTGAAAAATAAACCTATCATATGTAATGTTCTCAAGAAGATCTTACCTAATTTATCTAAGCAAAGTCATATCTGTTATAATCCAAGTGTCACAATTTCTGCACAAAACCATTTTTTTCTTTTAAACTACATGAGTACATCAGTCAGTCTAACAGCAGCCTTAACATATAACACTGATGTCTCTCTGTCTCTCTGAACAAAAGCTCTAGGTATGAAGAAGTAATGAATGCAACTCAAAAGCTTTATTTCTAAAAGTTGGTCCAACTAACATAAGTTTGTGTTCTTTCTGCTTTTTATTCTACATCCACTAAGAACACACAGCACATTCTGTCTGCTAAGTAACCTTACCTGACATTGCACCCTCAAGATGTTTTGGACTATAACTCCCATCAACCCCAATAAGTAATGCTAATGGTGATGGAATCCCGTGGGTTGTAGCTTTCCCTCTGAAGGATACTACATTTGATTAATCTGTCCTACAGTAATGGTAGCATAGCAATCTGACGTATAGGTGGTCCCTGCTAGAGTAGACCTGTTGAATCAACTGTGGAATGGTAAATTAACAATTACATAAATCCTACTGATTCAGTACGTCTACTCTCTGTGGGACTTAAAACTGGATTTTTTATTCTTCTTGTTGTTGTAATTACTTTACTATATTTATTTATATCCCACCTTTTCCCCAAAACTGGGACTCAAAGCAGCTCACAATTTAAAAGAACAATGCAATTAAAAACATAGAAAAAATGAACATTAAAATAGAATTAAAGTATTCACAATATTAAGACAATTCAAACCTCAAGTTAAAATAAATGCAATTTAAAAAGATTAAACAACAGTTCAGTTCAGTTAAAACAAGAAAGCACACCCTAGTCTGTTCTTTAAAAACTTTTTGTATTGAAAACCTGTCAGAATAAAAAAAGTTTTAGCCCGCCAATGGAAGCGCAACAAGGAAGGGGCTATTCCAGCCTCCCTTGGAAGCGGGTTCCAGAGTCTAGGGGCAGAGACCAAGGAGGTTCTCTCTCTCTTTCATGTCCCCATCAACTAAGTTTGTGACAGTGGTGACCAATGGAGGAGCCTCTCCTGATGATCTCAGGGCTCATAGAGGAATATAAAGCCTGCCAGATAGCCAGGAGCTGAGATATATAGGGCTTTACAGGACATAACCAGGACTTTCAGTTCTGCCCAGAAACAAACTGGCAGGAAGAGGAGCTGTTTTAACAGGAGAGAAATACAGTCTTTGTAACCTGTCCATGTTCGCAGTCTGGCTGGAGCTCTTTGGACCAGCTAAAGCTTCAAAGGCAGCCCCAAGCAGAGCACATTACAGCTGTCCAAAGGCATGCACCACTGTGGCTAGGTGCAGTCAGTGCACAAGCTTTAAATGTGCAAAAGCACTTCTGGCCACCACAGAAACCTGGGCCTCTGAGTTCAAAGCTGAGTCCAGAAGTACCTCCAAACTGTGTCTGCAGGAAGAGCATGAGATCATACAATACAGACAGAATATCTGTTCCCTGATCTGTCTTTCAATGAACCAGGACCACCTCTGCTTTATCTGGATTAAGTTTCCAATTTGTTTACCCTCATCTGGTCTGTTACTGATGACAGACACTGGTTTACAACCAGGACATCCTCCTTACATTGGAAAGGGGTAGTAGAGTTGGGTGTCATCGCATTCTGATGGCACCACACCCCCAAACTCCAGGTCACCTCTTGCAGAAGTTTCATGTATATGTCAAATAGCATGGGAGACAAAACAGATTCCTGAGGGACCATCAGGCCATTGTCCAGGAGGTTGAACAGGAGTCTCCCAGCACCACATTCTGGTATAAAACAGTGCCTTCAAGTCTCATCCCAGCTAGGTGACCCAGAAGGATACCACAGTAGATAGAACCAAAACTCACTGAGAGGTCCAGCAGAACCAACAGGGACAATTCCCTCTGCCCAGTTCCTTGAGTAGGTCATCCCACCAAATCTGTCTCCCTCCCATACCTAGGCATGAAACCAGACTGAAATGGATCCAGATAACGTGCTTCATCCAGAAGCTCCTGGAGCTGAGACGCCACCATACACTCTAATTAATATCTTGCCTGAAAATGGTATGTTGGACACTTGCTGATAATTATACCATGAAGATGGCTAAAGCAGCAATTCATTTTAAGTCAGCTGCAGCAGAGTGCAACTATATCGATAATTCTTTATATGCTATGCCACAATCCATGAACTATTCTGCCCTGTAACTATCATATTTTGTTATAACAGCATAATGACGGCTGTTACTCTTTATCTGTCAACTCCCGCTGTTTTCAGTACTGCCAGATGCAGAGCAACCACTGCATGAAAACTGCCAGAGCAAAATTGCCTTGTTTGAAATAGTTTCTACAGAATTACAATACCACAAACTAGAAATTTCTTTGAAATAATTGCTTTAGCTACCAAAAGAAAATCCTGATCAGGCAACATATATTAAGCAAATTAAAATTGGACTGATGATACAATTTCTTGTTGGGGAAAAAAAGGGAGAAATAACCAGTAGCAATACAAAGTCCAATCTAAAACAGACTTTGACAGTCTGCAGTGTGCTCCTCACTACTAAATATGTTAACCTGCTGCACTTTATAAATTTAAAGTCTAGGCATAGACAACACTACAAAAAATAGAAGTGAGTCAGAGCAACTGTTTACCTACCATCTCACCTAGGCCCTTTCCACATGTGGGGGGAAACGGGCGAAAACGCCCAAAAACAGAGCTTACCAGCAGCCGGGCGAGTCCATTGCCATGTGGAGGAGCGCATGCTCACTGCTCCACATTCCTCCGGCGTCCCAAATAGCAGCTTCCAGTTGGTGGAGGCTCTCCACCAACTGGAGAAGCTCGCCAGCCGAAAGCCCGCCCCCGGCAGGTCCGCAGGCATGCACTTACGCGCACCTGCAAATCCACATCAGAGCCAGGCGATGGAGCAGCACGGGGCTGCGCATTCCGTGCTTTTTAAAAACCTCGAAAAAGAGGATTTTAAAAAACACGCAGCGCAGCTAGTTCCGGCCGCTCCTGAGTGGATTCTGGTGTGGAACTACAAAAGTAGTCCACGCCAGTCCACTCTAGGGTGCAGAAGACCTCCGTGAGAGGTCGCTCTGCACCATTACAGAAGCCCGGTGTGGAAATGGCCCTAGTTTAAATCTCCATCAGAAGCTGTAAAGTAGGGTCAAATATGAGATTTACATGGGCAGCAAACAAGTGGGAACAAATTTCTTTTATCAAAATATTCAGCACAATTATGTGGCACAATTATGTATAAGGAGAGAGGTACTGAACAGCACATAGCAAGTATTATCTGGAAGTTCTTTTAATGAGTAATATAAATTAGTCAATATAGAACTAAAATTGCTTTTCCCCTTCAGTTTAAAATACTGCATTCTTAATCCAATTTTCTTGTAACATACAGCTGTTGCAGAATACACAGTGATCACCTGTGGATAATCCTGAATTGTTGCTTTGGAGCTATAAATAGCTTTCCGGCAAAATATTGTATATATTTATTTATTTATTGCACAAGAATATGAATCAGTGTGTGACCAGCAAGTTGATAACAGTGCTGAAGGCTTAGCAAAAAACACAACAGATACTGGCAAAATTGGGCAAGCGAGAGCAATTAAAATCCATCAGTTCATTCAAAAGCAATTGTGCGGAAATAAGAGTAATGCAGCTGGAGGCATATTCTAGAAGTGAGATGTATGTTCTGGAGTACCCTACAACATCACCGAAAGATGGTGACAAGAAAGTTTCACAACTGGCAATCAAAACTGTAGGAAAGCACTGTGTGTTCTATGTCACTAACAATTCTCCCATTCTTTTGGTTAGAAATAGAAATCTGGATATTTAATATAATTATGGTCTATTACCACTACAAATATTTATTTGTACTTGGGAATGGCAGAACAGTAAATCTTTAGCTTCCATGCTCAAACTTTTATAATATTCTAATTAGAACATATAGGAACAAGAGAGATGAATGCTGCATTTTTAAAATGTTGGTCACAATGTTCATTCTATTTGATATTCAGACATTTATCAATAAATGCCATATTTTCAGGATGTTCTGTTTTTTCATAAGAATGCTGAAATTTGATGGTGCAGGATATTGAAGATAGAAAGATAGACATATAGACAGTCTGGTTCTAATTTAAATTTCTAGAGTGCCTTTAAATATAATGTGTTCTATTAAAATTAGGTGTGATAACTAATGGAAAAGACCTGCCTTCTCTTAATTCTCTGTGCTGGCATAAGGCACTGAGAGATAAACCACAGAAAATTCTTTCACATTGAAGCTAAAAATGAACTGTCAGTGGAGGCATGAAGCTCTGCATACAGATTTCAAAACTTTTATTTCATAATCTCAGCACTCGACTTGATGTTAAGCTTCCCCAGGCAGAATAATAAAAAGCTGTGATGTGAAATCAAGTACAAACTCACTGAATAATTACAGCTCATGCCAACTGTGGAGTTTCTTCCTTTGGATTTTTTTTTTATCCACCTGGTCCTGCTTGGATCAATCACTTTAGAAAAAGAAATATTTTACAGGAGTACTTAATAATCATTTCAGCTTTACAAAGTGTAGGTAACTGTTTAGCCCGTACATCAAAATGGCTGCAGGCACACTTGCTGAAATATTAGGTATATTATCAAGAGTACAGATTGTTCAAGCAAGACTTTTTGTACTTTACTGCTTTAAAGAAGAATCTTTTTTTAAAAAACCAACATGGATACATACATACTACACTAGCTCTGAAAAGGTAGGAAACTAGATCTTAATGAAAATTATATGGGTAGTGGCAACAACACTGACTATTATTCAGGTGTTAAGAATGAAGGAGAAACACAGAAGGTGAAATACTGCCCACCTTGCTCATCACTGTGTTCCTCATGAGAAGAGCAACTTGAAGAAGGGAGCCTTCTCTGTCCATGGAAGCCCTTCAGAAGCACCATTTTCCATGGCTCTGGATCACATGCATACCCCATGAACAAAAGAGACTCTTTTCTCCAGAAGGTCACTCCACATGCAAGAAGAGTGGTAACAATGGTGTGGGGCTAGTGCTCTCTTTGTCCTCAAGTATTTATTTTTCTTCATTAATGCCTGAACTGGGCTATGGAAACACTCACATAGTGAATACTACTTGTTCAAATCTACTATCTTAGAACAGTTAATCATGACACAGAGATCTATTCAGATATACCCCTGCATCAAAAGTTTTCCGTTGTGCCAAAAAGTGACCCTTTCTCCCTTCATTCCAAAGTGGTACAAACATATGAGAAAACTGGGCCACCTCTACTTATTAGTCTGCTTAAAGTTAAATGAGACTGTGCCACGTCTCTTCTGATCTTTTTTGGATTTCAGGTTGTAAAGTGGTGGAGTTGTTCTTTCTGTCTCTACAATTGGCTGCCTGTCCTGTCTATTTAAAATTCATTAAAGTAAGAAGGGGAAAACATTATCTATCCAGATTTTTTTGCCTACACCTTCCATTACCCTCGCACCACAGCCAACCCTAAAGGATTGCAGGAATTGTAGTCCAAAACAGCTGGAAAGCCAACCATAAAAGCTGAAACATATCTTGCCTCTATAGAAACATTATATTGCTAATCATGAGTGTCTAAAAATCATACTCTAAAGCTTGATAATTTAGTTAACAAAGCATTTTGTTTCATGAAGAAGCCCTTTTTGATTATGTATCTATTGTTTCTGCACTAACAGAAGAATTCTAGCAGATGTCCTATTATTCTACCATAATCTAAACCATTTATGTTCAGCCTAGCTGTTTAACTATATCAGTGATTACTTAGCAAGAAGAAACTGTCATGAACAATTCATGAAGACTGTGAGCTATTAGGGGTATTGCTTTCACTCATAACGGGCTCTGATAAATTAAGTGCATGGAAAAAAACATTTTTGCAAGTTCCATTTTATTTAGATGATCAGGGTGTTTTTTAAAAAAATCCAATTTTATTTTTTAAAACATAGTTTATTTTTTACCCTCACATTGCCACTCTGTGATGAGTAGAAAGATTTTCTTTCCATCTTTTAGGCCACAAATTTCTGTTTGCCAACATTCATAGGATACCAGTGACTGTAAAACAAAATTTATGAATGGCAGCTGGTGGCTTCAATATCAGCAGAGTAGTCAAGCTGCTTTAAATTTTAGCATGGAATTTAAAGGAACTACACAAAGTATCAAACCTATTTCCAAAATAGGCTCAACACCCTGGATAACTCTGTTAAGGCTAATAAGAACTGGTTTATGATAATGACAGAAGACCAAGCTTAGACTGAGGAGCATTCACAAGTGTGATAACTGAAGCCTCTGTCAGAGCTGTTGATGACGAGCAGCAGCTGTTGGTCCCTATTGCTCAGGGTGGAGATGAGTCCTGCAGCTCAAAAGCTCCCCCTGCTGCCATGGACCAAGCAGGCTCAGATGTTCCTCTGCCTGCTCCTTTAGGGCAACAGGGATCCGATTCTGAAGATGCCTTGGAGCCTGTGTCAGTCAGCACACAAACAAGGTGGAGACTCAAGAGAGCTGAGCAAAGGGAGGCTTCCTTGATTAAGTTCAAGAAGTGGTGACTGGCCACACCTGTGCCTGAGCTATATAACTGCCTGCCTGGAAGCCTTCCTTTGCTTGTGGAAAACTTCTTACAAGCCCTTTCTTTGCTTCCTGCACCTGGCTCCTGATACCTTGGATTGATCTCATGGCTCCAGATCCCTGGATTTTGGACTCTGACTATGGCTTTCACTTGTCGCTCTGGCTTAGATAAATGGACTGCCTATGAGCAATTGCTTGCTGTGACTCCTCCTGGGGGGACTTTGCTATTTCTCCCACTCCCTTCTCTGGGCTGGCTTGCAGCCTGGGTCTCTGACCTTGACAACAAGGGGAAAAAATCCCATGGCTTCAGGAGACTGACTATGAATGTGCCCTTCCAGTATAAACTGAACATGCAATTTGAAAAGATATTCATAAGAAACTCAAGAGACTTTTGATGGACAAGGATTAGTGAATTGTCTCTAATATATCCACAATCCAGATGAATAGATATATTTTAAAATGCTATTCTCATTAGAAAGTTTATTAAAGAGCTTCTGAATTAAAAAAGGAGACATGAATGCCTTATGTTCATTTAAGTATATTTAATACAATAAAGTGCCTTTTCTTTGGTAAAGTCTGAACCAAATCCAAATTTGAGAGTGTTTTTCCCCATTTGTATTTAGTAGCTAGACCTTAAGCTATTTGGCTGTTCATTCTGTTCTTCTAACCTCATCAGTAATTTGGCAAACTGTATGCAATCTTTTTGTAGCCAATGTTTAACAGATTGAACATAAAGTTCCTTAAAAGTTTATAGTTTTGAATGAAGTTTTACAAGATTGTTCACTATGCATTAAGATAGGAAGAGCTATAGACTTCCTGCCACTAATCACAAAACATAATTCAATTAACCTATTGGACTAACTCAGCCTTCTACAGACTGATATCCTCCAAATGTATCACACTAAAACTTACACCAAGCCAACATGGTGTAGTAGTTTGAGAGTTGGATTCAACTCTGGAGACCAGGATTCAATTCCCTGCTTGGACCTTGAGCCCATCACACACTCTCAGCCCCAGAAAACCATGTGATAGTGATAGGTTCGCCTTAGGGTCAGAAAAATCAGAAACAACCTGAAGGCACATGGCAACAACAATAAAACTTACATCATCTCCAGACAACACCACCCCTGGCCATGTTGGCTGGGGATGAATGAAGATTAATTAAAGATGTCTCTAGCTGCAACACTCTTATTTCCATACAATTTCTTTTGAACAAACTGACGGATTTTAATTGCTTTTGGTGGGGAAGTACAACTAGTGTTTTTTTCCAATGACATATTTTTTATTTTACCACTGGAAAATTTGGGGAACATAGGAAAAACCTCTAAAGAAATATTTTACCCTTTGAAATGAGTGAAATGCTTTTTCTTTTTTTTAAAAAAGGAAGGCTTTACCGAAGCTGCTAGGAACTGCATGATACTCAGATCTATACTAGAAGAAATCAGTAGCAGCTGGTGTCT
This sequence comes from Ctenosaura bakeri, assembly GCA_948474755.1. NCBI lineage: Eukaryota > Metazoa > Chordata > Lepidosauria > Squamata > Iguanidae > Ctenosaura > Ctenosaura bakeri. The sequence goes on along the minus strand of CAOLHI010003854.1, from coordinate 179,900 downwards.
TCTATATAAGTGGGATAGTGAATCTGCTCTCAGTTATATCTGATTTTAAGGATCTACCAAAGATGCTGAACCCACCTCCAGCACAGGGTCAGCACATTGGACAGTTCCTTTAAAGTGCACACTGAGACCCAGTGAAAATTCATCACTCCATTGACTTGGAAGCCAACAGCTGCTACTTAGGAGAGACTAACGATTAAAAAAAAACAGTAATTATTGTGCCAAATCCCTGCCTGGCCATGGAAATCCACTGGGTGACCTTGGGCAAATCACACTTTCTCAGTCTCAGAGGAAGACAATGGCAAACCTCCTCTGAAAACATCTTGCCAAGAAAACCCTGTGATAGCTTCACTTAAAGGTCACCATATGTTGGAAACAACCTGAAGGCACACAACAACAAAAATAAAATTATTGTGCACACTATAGTTTAAGGGTGAGAACAGATCTTCCTGGACTGAAAAGTCCCAGCATTCCTCTTCAACTATGTGGATAAATCTGATGCGACCTACAGTTCAGAAACATCTGGGAACATGCATGATTCCCTCCCTCACTATAAGCATATACAACATTCCAAAACCCAGATGCATTTCTGCACCCAGTGGGTACTTCCATCATTCCAAGAAAAGCATACAAGCGAATGTGATTACGTGCTTATGTTAATATACCATTGAAGAGTTCAAGGTTGAGTTTTCATTTTTGGGTTTATGTACAAATATGCTGTTAACATAGTCCTCAAGACTGTAACTAAATAAGACTGTTACGGTACTGTTCAACTATTACACCTTACTTTGTTTACTACAAAACTTGTGGTTTCTGCTTTCATTTTTCCCCACAGTATCTAAAATGGCAAAAAATAAGGTAGCATAGAGGGCAGCAGTCTGCAATTCTCTCTTCGATAAAAGATGTATTCACAAAACATGTGCAAAATCTAGGATTATGTCTGTTTTAAAATCACATTTTTCATAATAGTGAATTTTTATGTTAATTATGTTATTAATTAATCATTTTATATTGTTAAAGCAGTAAACTCACCGTGTGTAAGGGTAAGAACATGTTCACTAGAGTAAGAACTTATATGAGTAAGAGCATGCTCAATAAGAACAATGAATAGTTCTTTCTGTCCTCCCCTAGTCAGAACTCTACCCCTCAGCTTCACCCCTCACAACTCTGTTCCAGAGGGCTAGGGAGATAGTTGCTCATACATAATTTTCTAAAATCCTGGTCATGTGAACAAAAGGCTGCCCAGAAATCAGTTACAGTTTATTAAGAAATCATATCTAGTGATCTTGATAATATTCTCTAACCATGTTGAGTTAATTACAACCAGTGTTACTAATTTCTAATAATATAGTTGTTATATTCATCCTGCTTGATTTTATGAAATAGTACATTTTTAACAGTCTGAAGTAACAGGTTTCATCACAGCCTAAACCTGTGATATGCTTATTTTAGCATTGCATTTCTATTGCATCTCTGTAATGCTTATTGCTGCCCACTCTCTCTACACCTACTTTTTTTTCTTTTACCATATCAAGCAATTAAATCCAGCCACACACTTGTGTTCCCAAAAGAAATATTACTAACACTGCAGCAAACCCAAACATATTTGCCAGAGAGAGACAAACCTATAATTCCTTCTGAGCAGCAGGGTCCATGTGCCTGCTGAGACACAAGACTCGCTCTGTCTAATACAAAATGTCACATTTCAGCCTGAGCTCACCAAATGCATTTATGAAGTGATGCAATTGACTCTGTGAGCGTAACTGTGAAAAACAGAGCCTCCTCATTCCTGTGAACTGCTAAAAACACAAAGAATGGCTCACAGGAAGAAACACAGGAAATCACTGTAAGACACATATGACTTACCTAGGCATCTCTCAGTGTTTTGAATGAATCACACTTTTTTTAAAAATGGAGCAAAGTATATATCAGATTTTATTTGAATAATAGACTATAACATTAAGTCTTTCTGTTGGAATGGCAATGCAATATGCAGCAATGAAATTTGGAAGCAATGCAAAAAGAGGTAAGGAAAAGGCATCACCAAAAGCTACAGTACTGTAGGTAAAAATACGTGCAAATTATTTAATTAAAACTGTATACATTGTTGTACTCAAATGTCTTGGAAAACATTCCTATAATACCAATATCTCTTAAATTTTAATTTGCTTCACCTTTCACGATCAGAAATAAAGTTTTTATAATCCGATGTCAGACTTGAAGTCCTATTTCTGCCAGGTAGAGCACTATAGATTCATGAGATAACTGTACAGTTCATTTGCCCACAGTGCAGAAAGCTAAATGAAAGGGAATCAACTGCACATATCATGTACAATCTGAGTGCTTCTATTACACAAGACTCACAAAAATAAAAGAGAGAGGTTATTATTTACAGGCCAGACCTCGCAGTGAACAAAAGCGTGCTGGTTTCAGACTTCAAGTGTCCTAGTTTAACAAAGTATTCTCTTTCTTTATGGTTTTAAACAGAAGAGTAATGAATGTGCTAAGCACACACAGATATCATTTTGATTTTTTTTAAAAAAAATCCTTTAGGTTACAATCTTTTTTTTTTTTTTACCTGAAAAGTCAAAGTCCACAGGAATTTTCAACATCTCTTACTCTGAGGGCAAAGAACAAGTGTCAACGTTCCTTTGGCATCAGAACTCTGATGACAGAGGCCATTTCTGCACTACACTGCTATAGTGCTATTATTCCACTTTCAACATCCGGTTGAATTCTGGGGTTGGTAGTTTATTGAGGCCAAAGAATTCTCTGGCTGAGAATTCTAAAAGCCCCTCCCTAAACTGCAAACCCCAGGATTCCATAGGATGTTAAAAGTGGAATAATAGCACTATAATAGTATAGTGAGGAAATGGCCACAGGAAACCAATGGAGGCATTCCCACAGTTCACTGAGAGGCTGTGAATCTGCAGATCAAATGCCTTCTGCTCACACAGTGCAAGGGAATACAACTCCCACAGTCCCTCCCCACTAGATTTGCTGGCTAAGACAACAACCTCTGGAAGGCCCCAACTACCCCACCCACGCTTTAGGTCCTCTCATCCTCACTGGTGAGAACACTCTTGTCTGTATGTGAATACATAAACTGAATAGATTATCTTTGTATTTCTGTTAGAATGGCACTGGCTTGTATTGCCTTACATTTAGTTTAAGGTATCTTTGTTTAAATAAAAAAATGTGTGCTTACATTTATCTAGTTTTGCAGCATTTTTGAATATTGGTGTCATATTTGAAGAAAATAAATCAGTGCTAAGGAAATTTTCATGGAAACCATTTTGCCCATCCCAGAGAAGTCAGGTTTGAACTGCATCTTGCAAGCTTTCTTTCTTTCTTTTTTTGAGGACCAGTAACAGACATTTAAGGCAACAGTATGTATTGTTTAGCCAAGTTTGTCCCACGATTTTTCAGAAAATGATTTGTTTTTCTCAATTTCCTACATATTACAGCTGATGATTCTTGCCAAATATAGCATTTTCTGATGAAGCTCTACAGCCAAGTTCCCTCTTGTGACACAGCCAACAAAAGAAACACTTGAGCCAAAAACAAAAGATACTGAACATTAGCTCAGACTAAGGTCTCATAGAGCCCAACATCCCGCTTCTAACAGTGCTCAGAGAGATGCTCCAGAAAGCTTACTAGCAACACATGAGCTTTGCCTTCAGCATCAGGTAGGAAAGGTTCATGAACAAAGCCATTTGAGACATCATCACGGCTAACAGCTGTTGACTGACCTACACTATCAGTCTGTCTACCCATCTAAGTTAGTGGCCATGAGGACTTCCATACACATTCTATGCAAGTTTTGAAATTGTACCTAGGAACCATCTGCTAACAAATTTCATCGGATCAACCAGAATATTACGAAAAAGGGAAGTCCCTCTCTATCCACTTCCTACATACCAGCATAATTTTATAAATCTCCCTCAAGTTCTCCTTTTCTAAGCTAAAAAACCACAAACTAAGGACCTTTATCATTTCCTTGCCGGAAAGATACCATAACTTCTCTTTCACAAGTAGTCATAACTAGTTAAAAACTAGCCCAATGTACTTATTACATCAATATATTTATTACATTACATTTTTTGAAATAAAACGCATAATTTTGCATGCCTATACACTGAACTTCATTTGAATTTTAGTTGCTCAAGCTGCAACTTGTAGAGAAACTTGCAAAGTTCTTTTCAGAGTGTTTAGCATTTCACTATCCAGAATAAGCTGCTGTCATCCATAAATCAACCAACTTTCTTTCTTTTTCTTTCTCTCAATTTGACTCTAGATAATTTATGACTCTGCTAAATATGTCTAGCCCAAATATAGATCCTTTCAGGATTCCACTACTGTTTTTCCTCCATTTGAAAACAGCTCAGTTATTTCCACACTTCAGTTCTTCAACAGAATCATAAAAGTGCCTGCCCTTTTCAACCAGAATTGTTAGTTTCATTTATAAAACTTTGCCAAAGGTGAATGTATGGCATCATCAAAACTCCTTTTCAAAGAGAAAGCATTTTTCTTGATTCAATACGTGATTTCCTCATGTAGCTAAATCACGCATTCTTACGGAAAATATGACATTGCCTGGATGATCTTTGACTGCCTAGCAATAATTCAGGAAAGAAACAGAGTGTTGGGTTCAGTTTAAATTAGTCACATTTCAGATGCATTGAAATAAATGGGATTGGGCAGTCATACAAATCCAAGACATTTCCAAACTGACTAGCATTTGATTTAGACTGGATTCAATTCCATTTTTTTTAAATGGCATGATGCTGAAAGATGAGGCAGTGCAAAGCATGTGGAAAGGAATCACCAATCCTATATGACTTGCTATGTTATATAATTTAATGGATACTTAGCAGAGGTACTAAAACAAAAACAAATACCCTCTACTGAATTGAAAAGATGTATAATGGGACAGCAGCAAAAGTGCCTGATTTGGATTGGTGTCCATTGTTTATTGGTCCAGTTATGCATCTGTCCCACTGAGCACCAATGTGCATTAGGCTGTTTGCTGGCTCTCCTACATAATAATGCAACAGCAGTCGTCTACTGGGTATGGACATTACGCAACTGTTCAATTATAATTCCTGTATACGCAAGTCCAGTTATGAAGATGTTAAGCTTCCAGTAGGATTCTTACCATTATTTCTTGACGTATATTTTTTCTTCATTAAACCCATCTCAATGGAGAAAAGTTTATGAGCAAATATTTAACACATCCCTAGAAAATTCTGCAAAGTGTGGCCTTCACTTTGACTGAAAAAATATGATGTGAAAGGATGTAATCTGGAAGGGAAAGCTCTAAATCTGTGAACTTAAATATGATGCCATGTACAATATAATTACTTAGGACATTAGAAGGCACCTCTTTTTTCTAATAGGCATATTTGTGTCAAGAGCACTAGTTTCTGCTCTTTCCTCCTCATCATCCACTTTATTTATATACCACCTTTTCCTCTCATGGTGGGACTTCAAGCGGTTTGCAAATAAAAACTAATACAATATAGCTAAAAAATGTTAAGGGTTAAGTTCAAAATCTAATCAGAATATCAATAACTTCAAAAACCATTTAAAAATTCAATTGAAATAATCATAAGTAGTTCCTTATTAAAAGCTCTTTATTTAAATATATTCTTAAAAGCTCTTTGGAATAAATGAGTCTTTACTTCCTGCAGAAGGACAGTAAAGTGGGGTCACTCTAGTCTCCCTAGTAAAGGGGCTCCATAGCCCAAGAGCAGCCACCAAAAATGCCCTCTCCCTCATTCCCAATACCTGTCAGATTGGTGGGACTGAAACATGGGTCTCCCCCGAAGATGACAGGACCTGAATCAGTTCATATGGAAAAATACCATCTATGAGACAGCTTGGAGTCGGATTGCTAATTGGAGCTGTACAGCATTATGAAGGCACTTTGAACTGTGGCCGGAAACAGACCAGTAGCATAGGAAGCTCTTGTAGCAAAGGAATCTTATGTTCCCTGCAGCAAACTCCACTGAACAATCTGCTGCAACATTCTGAACCAGCTGCAGTTTCTGAACATTCTTCAAAGGCAACCCCACACAGAACACATTACACACATTCAGTTCTCAAAATCTTTTTGGAATAAATCCAAATGGGATGCAACTAAGGCATGTGTTACCACGGCCATATGCGACTTCTCCAGGAATTGATGAAATTGGTGCGCTAGCTTTAATTGTATAAAAAGGCTCCTAGCCATTAAAGAAATCTGAGACCCCAGGCTCAAGGCTGAATGTGAAGTACCCCTAAATTGTCAACCTGTGTCCTCAGAGGGAGTGCCATGTCATCCAGCACAATCCCAGTTCTTACCCCTCGGTCAGGAGCACCTCTGTCTTGTTTGTATTAAATTTCAATTTGTTCAGTCTCATCCAATCCATTACTAATGCCAGACACCAATTTAGAATAAAAAATATCTCTCCTGGAGTTTGATTGAAAGGAGTAATACAACTGAACATCATCAACATAATGCTGGCACCAAACACTGAAACTCCAATCTCTACCAGTGGTTTCATGTATGTGTTGAATACCATGGAACACAAGACAGACTCCTAAGGGCCAATGACCATGGAATCAAAAAAGAATTCTCCAGCAGCACCTTCTGGGTCTGCCCCTCCAGAAAGGAATGGAGCTATTGTAATAGTGTCTCCCAGTCACATTCCAGTGAGGTAGTCTAGAAGGATACCATGGTTGATAGTATCAAAAGTTGCTGAAAGGTCCAGCAGAAACAGCAGGGACACAGTCCACCTATCCAGTACATGGCAAAAAGTGTTCAGTCAAGGTGACCAAAGCCCTCCCATAACCGGGACAGAAAGCAGATTGCAGGGGATCAAGACAATTAATTTCATTAGGAGTCCCTGGAGATGAAGAGCAAGCACCTTGCCCAAAAATGTAATGTTAGACCGGCTGGTAATAATAAATAATTAGGGGTTTTTTTTTTGCTGTAATGAGGCACTGAATATCCCTTCACCAATTCAACCAGTCCACCCCTTCTCCCATCCCTTTTAAGGAGCCAAGAAGAGTAAGAGCTCTAATGCATACATTGTGGCTCTCATTTCTGCAAGAATCTTTGCCACAAGCTTGGTCTATACAAATTGGAAAAAAATCAATTATTATAATACAAGAAAGGGCCAGACTTACATCCATTGAAACTATTTCAACTGCATGTCAGAATGGATCTGAACCTTATCTGCAAAGTGGTATGCACATTCTTTGCAGCATACTGTTTCTCCTCCTTCACATTTCCACGATGTATCAGTCTTCTGGATCAAATGTAAAAATAACCATGCTCACTCAGACATACATCTTCTAGATTCATTCATAAGAACCACCACCTACATCTCACCTCCCTTCCAAAGACACACACTTGCATCAATTCCAACAAAAAATTCTCCTGCATGAAGACATTTCTAAAACCATCTATCAGCTGAGTGTTGTGTAAGGACACAGCCTGAATGCATGGCTAGAAGCTGGATTAGACGTTTAAAAAAACGTATGAAACAAGTAAGGCCAAGGAAGCATGCAGGTATAATGATTTTAGTGTTGGACTACAACTCTTGAGAGACTAGGGTTCAAATGTCTGCATAGCCATGGAAATCCACTGGTTAACCTTGGGCGTGCGAAAAGAAAAATGGGCACCAGGAAAAACAATGACCAAATTCAAAAGAGGCAAGATTCTTTTATCTTTGATAACAGTTTAGAAGATGATAATGCGGTAGGAACAGCTTATTCAGCCAGGCAGCATAATGTAGTGGCTTGAGTATTGGACTAGGAATCCTTTTACATTACACAATTATAACACTTTGATTCTACTTTTAATTGGTCCTCTTTAAGAAACGTCTCTGAACAATGTCATTAGTGTGTCTATGAAGCAAAGTGTCCCCTGAGAAGGCTTACTTTTCAGCATGGAAATTTCATCCACCAGAGCACTGAAATCTCACACAGCACTGAGGAAGAACTGAAAAAGACCATCTGTGGTATCCCTTGGCTCCAGAATTTCACATGCACTAGCCAAAATAATTAGGGCTCACATAAATGGGCTGTACAGTGCTTACAATCATTAAGTAAGACAAAGCCCTAAACCAAGAAAAGAAACACCAGTAACTCAACCATATGTTAAAGGCAGCATGGTGCAGTAGCTTGAGTACTGAATTAGGATTTTGGGACACCAAGGTTCAAATTCTCACTCAGCCACAAAAGCCCAGTAAGTGACATTGGGCAAATCATACTTTCTAAAGTTTGACATTAGCTTCTAATGCTTGACATTAGAAGCCAATGTCAAACATTATTTGAATACATTTGGGCAACAAAAGCCAATTATAAGGTTCCATAAACTGGAGTCAACTTGAAAGTACTTAACAATAGCAACAACTCATATGTTAGCTTGTTAGTACAAAGATTATCCACATATGAAAAGAACTGAAAAACCTGATGGATCCAGTTCCAAGCCCATCCATGCCAACTGTGGGGATATCACAGCCAATAATGTGGAATGATAGGAGCTGCAGTACAGCTATATCTGGAGGGCCACACATTGGCCACCCTTGGGATAAATCCAATTGTTAATCCCAACCAGATCAGATACACAGAATCATAGTTCCTATTCCATTAGTCTTTTCTATTGGAACTAAAAATTACATTTAGATAGATATAATTTGTGTTCTTCTCTTAAAAACTCTGCTATTATGATATGCACCTGGTTTACACAGAAGGAGAAATGAAGGATTGTGTCATCTGATAAACTCTTGCCCTGTCTGAAGTATTATGGCAGTGAGACAATTTGTGGCCATCCAACTCACGGGGAGAGCAGCCACACAGCAACAGCTCTTTAATAATAGACCAAGGCTTTCTCAGATCTTATTCTTTGGCTCAGCAAAGGGCAAAAGGCAGTTTCTTTCACCCAAGCAACCTTGTTTATCAACAACTCTGTTTATCATTCTCAGTTTAAAAAAATTCTTATTAGCTTGCTTGAAACCCTAGCTATATAACCCTTTCATTTATTTAAACTTTGCAGGAACCATCAATACAATAACTTGTGCTAGCAGGTTGACTCAGAGACTGCAACTGACATTACTTCAAGTGCAGGAATCCATGGCAACCAAATTCTAAAAGCAAACAGTGGGGAGAAGCTTCAGCTGTACATGAGAAAGTTTCAGGGCCTTAAGCTTCAGCTTCTAACCTTACACACACATTTGCTGGGAAGCAAACTGATATGATAACTATGAGACTAATTTCCAAGCAAATGCAGGAATGCAAGGGTGAGTGAGGACACAAGGCTTTGTTGGACCCAACACAAAACAACTGCAGGCAATGATACACCATAATGTTGCAAACCAGAATAGTAATTCTGATTTCAAAGTGCCTGAGTCAAATGGTCTTAGTTCAAATCTCTGCAGTTTTCCACTGACTAGTGCCAGTATGGTACAGTAGAACTAGTTTGAAGAAATAGTTTGAATGTCAGACTAGGACTCCATGAGACTTGAATTTCCTCTTACCTTTGGAAACCCACTGGATCATCTTGGAAAGGTCAAACTCCTCAACATAAGAGGAAGACAATGGCAAACCTCCTCTGAATAAATCTTGTCCAGAAAACAAAGCATTAGTGTGATCTCAGAGCTGCAAGGACAACATAGATTTCTACTGGAATCTTATACTATGTGAATGGAAAACTTCTGCCCCCTTCCCCAGACTCCAACTCACATCAGCCCCAGACATCATGACCAAAGGTCAAGGATGATCATAGTTGCAGGCCAACATCTGGATGCCCACAGGTTCCTGCCTGGTCATTAAGTGCTATTGAATTCAACAAGACCCACATCTGAGTAAACATGCACTTTTAATCATATGTTGCTGAATATCCATTTTGTGTAACCTTGGATTTTTCAAAAAGTGAGTTCATGATAGAGTACACAGACATACAGTGCACACAGCTGTTTTGAATAGAAAGTGTTCAGGTGATATTTGTTTTTCTGCTCTTTTCTGGGTTACAAACCACAGATGTGTGAGGCTGACTGCTCACTATTACAGCAAGGATTGTAAACACACAATAAAATCAGCAGAAGTGCTTTACAAATATTGTTAGTTCCCTCAATAGCAGGGAAAGTTAGTAAGTCACATTATAGTTGTTTGCCCCATTTTATTCCATATATCCAACTTCCCACTTTCACTAGTTTTTCTCCCATATTTCTCTTCATCAATTTTTCACAGATTTTTACTGTCTGTGTTTCTGTGCTGCTTTGTACCCAAAGTTGACTTCTGGTACTGTGATGACACACCCAAGGAACTTCTATGTGTCTGAATGGGTCCAACCTCACTCTTTGGAATTTTCTTCTTTTGAGGATTTTAGGAAATGTTGGGTATGCATTACTCCAAATGCTACAGGTCTAGAATCTCATCTTATTAAGAAACAGTCTTGGACTAGAGCAGGGTTGGGGAAAATGTGACTCCTCAGGACCACTTTTGAAGCTCTCAGTGCCCTGCAATAAGCTCCCAGGGTTGGGTGGTTGGTTTCTCTGCATGGAAGAATTTTTGCCAGTTTCAAGGGAGGAGCTGGTCCATTTTCTAACTAAGAAATAAAGTGGAAGTCAAAATGGAATGTGGGACATTTTTAGCAAATATAATTTTCATAGCAAGGGGGGTGCCTCCCAGTTTCCCTGGCAGAGCAATGCAGCCTCCCCAACATTAAAAGAATTACCAGTCCCTACTGTGTGTTATAATTCTGTGAATGCTGCACTGGATACATTCACCTACATTTGAGCACTCTCTAACCTAACACAGCTGAAAAGAACCTTACATGACAGAAAGAACGAGGAAGTGGCTGATATAGGGCTGCACAGTAATAGCCACAGTAGTCAAGTTAAAAACATAGCATGTATAACAAGTAATGACACCGCCTTCAATAGATTTCAGCTCTTTCCACAGGACAAAGAAAAATGCACCTGGGTCATAGCTATATTAATAACCATTCCCGAGGCACATGAATTCCTGCTCAAAGCCGCAAATTATTTTGAGAAGTTTTGGCAAATATCTGGATGGCCAAGGGTCCATTATTTTGTGGCATTTTATGTCAAAAAATACCTAGATCCACAGATAAGATGAACAGCATAGTGCTTACCAAAAAAAAAAAAAAACCTGAGCATCACAAAACATGAACTGCTGCTGCCTCTGTTTGTTGGGTTCTTCAGCTCCACAGAGCATATGGGGCATCCCCTGGCTTCAGGGCACAGCTCAAAACTCGACAGCAAAGCAGCATTTGGGTTTGTTTGTTTTTAAATGAAAACTGCTTGCCTGAACAATTTCACTGTAATTCTCCTGTCAAAAAATTAACCATTTACCAAGAAAAGCTAAATGTGTTGCTCATTTTCATTTTTTTAACTCAGAGATGATTTATTACTGTTTCTAACAGCAATCTCAGCTGCAGAATGTTGACAGGACTGTAGGCAAACTGGGATCAGCAAAACACAGGATAGTGACAAAATAATAAGATATCAGCACACTGTGAGGAATCTCAAGGTTTTATAGAAGTAGGTGTTGTGGCAATGTTGATATAAATAAGAGAGGAAAAACCTAAGCAGATGGAAACTCCAACCTAAACCTGCCAATAAAAACTAGGCATGCTCAGAGGTCATCTAATACTGATTTAGGGTTGAGAAAGTGGAATCAGAAAATTGGAAATGGGGGATTGAGTGGGCATGGCTGGATTCCTGAACAGCATTTACTGCAGCATTTTGCTCTAGGTCCTAATTGTGTATTGCAAACTAAAAAGCAAGCCCTCTTCACAAATCACAACCATAACAAAGTGCACATCCACCCACCCACCCACCCAGTGTAGCATATGACCTGGCATTACATGGCACTACTTTCTGACAGTTTCATAAATGTCAGAAATACAAGGCAGCGCTCTCTTTGCCACAAACACAAGCTCCACCAGTGCCCGAGATGGTCCTCCCACTGTCAAGCAAGCTGTACAAAGAACTGGTTAGACTAACACTCCTTTCCACCTAAGGTGTGGCTTCTGCAGACCAGATGCAATGGACACGTGATTTCGGTCTCCCTAATAGCAGCATGCCACTGTCCAGAGAAGGACAAATAAGGGAAGTAGTGCCGTTCACGTCAATGGGAATCTGGCCATTGATTTCAGAGGGATTTGAGTTTCACCCTGAACTAACCTGTAACCATAATCGCTCAAAGTGAAGGGAAGTAGTTTGGACAGATGGCGATGAAACCTACTTTTGATAGACTGCCCTCTCGGACACAGACATAATTATGACGCCCAAATCCTCTCAAAGCAAGAAAGGCACTTTCGGCCGCATCCAATTAGGAGAGAAATCTGTGCTTTTCAGAGAAAAAGAATCACTGGAAGCCGCGTGACGGCGGATCCCCAGACCGCGAGGCCGCCCGAGTTGGCATCGCCTGGAAAACGGCGCCCTCTTCCGGCTGAACCCGGGGGAAACTCTTCGGAGGCGAGGTGTCGTCTCGTGCGTGGAATAAATGCTAAAAACGCACGGCGGGGACGCGCGTAAAGCTAAGCTTGGCGTAGAACTGCCTTCTGGGTTTCGTACGTCCACCATGAAAGCGCCCCGGGAGGGCGGAAAGCGAGAGGGAGACAGACACCCAGCTCCTTTTAGCGGGAGGCAAGATTGCCTGGGGAGCCAGCCGGGCAAGGGGTCGTTTCAGAGGGGCGGCAGAGGGTCCCCCGTCTGTTCTCCCCAATCTTCTTTGCCCTCTCAGGGATGTCTCAGGGCCGGCCTAGCGCGTTCGCCCTCAGGGGCGAGCTGGGAGAAATGCCTCCCTCCCTCCCTCCCTCCCTCCCACACGGACCCCTTCGGGGCTTCATTGCTCTTGGGGACACCCGCGAGGAACGACTTAAGCACCCCGCGCCTCTCCCTCAGGAGCCCCTCCCCCGCCGCCGTCCCGAAGCGCGCCAATTCCAAACAAACACCCCCGCCGGGGGAGGGAAGCGGGGGAGAGGAGGGCAGAGCGGCGGGGCGCCGGACTCCGCTCAGCCTGCGCGGGCTGCTAGCGCGGGGGGCGCCACGACCACCACCACCAACGGCGGCGGCGGAAGCCTTACCTTCCGCAACATGCTGGGCAGGCAGCGGCCAGGGCTCCTCGCGGCGGCGGCGGCGGCGGCGGCGGGGGGCTGCTCTTCCTCCTCCTCCTCTTCCCCCTCCCGGCCGCCCCTCGGCCATTCACCGGCGCCTTTCTTGCTGGGAGACTTCGCCAGCCCGAGGAGCGCACATTTCATGCCCGCCGAGGCGACGGCTTCCAGCCCGGAGCCCTCGCTCGCACATGCGTGTGACACGCACAGAGCCGGTCCCCCGAGAGCCAGGGTTGCCTCGCCGCTTCGCTCGCTTTGCAGCAAAACGCCGGGTGAGGGGCGCTCACCGGGCTGGAGGCGGCGGCGGCGGCGAACCTCAACGCGCTGAAGCGAGGAGAGAGACACGGGTGTGTGTGTGTGTGCGTGTGAGAGAGGGAGAGAGAGACTCAGCGAGAGACAGCGGGAAGGAGGGCTGCCACCAGCTCCCGCAGCCCCCTCCTCCCGTTCTCCCCAGCGCGCCAGCCCCTCACGCGCGCTCAGAAAGGCGGACTCGAGGCAGGCGCGCGCCCGGAGGCTGGCCGGCCGGCCGGGGACGGAGGCGACCGGCTGGCCACGTCGAAGGCGCCAACGGCGAGACCGGGAAGCTCCGAAGGAGAAGGAGAAGGAAAGCGCCTAGCCGCTAATTCGTAGAGGAGATGCGAGTGAAAAACCCGCGGAGCCGCGACGTGGCAATACCCCAACTCAAGACATGAGCCCTCCAGGGGCGTTGCCTACCCCTTCGGCCGAGACCCCTTGGAGACTTCGGCCATTTCCGCACTAGACGGTTAAGAGTGCTCTTATTGCGCTTTCAACATCCTATGGAATCCTGGGGCTTGCCGTTTGGGGAGGGGCCTTTGAGGGGTTTGTGGATCCGGGAGGCAGGAGAGCTCTCTGCCCCCATTCCGGTCACGCACCCGGGGGGTCTGGTTACTGCCCTTGAGACTCGCTCGCTTCCGCCGCTTGCAACGGGGCAATGCGAAGGTCGGGTGGGTGGCTGGGTGGGTGGGCCGGAGAGCGCTCCGTCGCTACGCCCCCCCCCGCAGCTTTCTTTTCCTCCTCAGCAACCGTCGAGTATAAATAGCTCAACAGGCGACTCGAAGGCAATTTAAAGCGCCCGTGCGTGGCGTGAAAAAGCCCCTCGCGCTGACGGTGCTGCCTGAGGCAGAGAAGGAAATGTTCCCCCTTGTTCACCGGAGGCGAGGTGCGTGTGGCCCCATGAGGCGTTAGACCCCTGTGAGCACTTCTCGCCACCTCTGGCAGTAAGCATGCAGTCATAAGGACTGAAATAGGTATCAATTTGCTCTCCTTCTTTTCAGCTGTTGCTTCAGCCAACAACCACAGTGTGCACTTGGATGGCCCAGCTGGGCAATTCAAACATGGGCTCTGGGATTCCAGCTGTAATGACCCCATAAGCTTTGCCTTTGCCTGTTGAGCCTGGTAAAACTTCATGCCAGACCAAGAATTTGCGATTTTGTTGCAACAAGTGTCAAAATGTAGCCTTAGAACCACCACAGTAAAAAAGCAACAAGTGTGATGCAAAGTTTTCTCTGACTGAATGACCAGGCTGTGTGCATACCCTTGTGCATGAGTTCTTGCGCTTTCTCATTAGGTATGATTTGCAGTCAGATCTGAATTCTGGTCTCTGTTGGTGTGAAAACTGAATGCCATTATCTATTAAGTCTCTGTTTCAAGTCCAAAATATTTTATGGGCAAACTTTGCTTATGTCAGGTTAACAGGTATGGGATGGTTGATGGTGGTAACTGCTCCTCCCATTGCTAATCTCATAGGAGTAAATATAGTCAACCAGCTTTGTTTGCAGTAAACACAGGGCAGTTTGCTAGTTTCAGAAGCATGCAAAATTAATAGACATAGTAGTTGGCCTTCCTCTCCTTCTTTTCTGTTTCTTCTTGTTCTGCCAGTAGTTACTCACTTGGCTATATACTTGAAGTACTGATCGTCTCAATCTCCCTATTCACTGCCACGGTATTTTAGCAACATTTAATTGTTCTTTATTTATAGAAATATTTGCTTCAGCCAAAATACATCTTCAAACTGGTTGTATTTGTAAATGTGCGCATTTGTTTAAAAATGATCAATATTTATAATTGAAACAGGGTACTGTTTAGTTCTGCTTATTTCAACATTTTCTGTCTTGTTTTAATATTGAAATTGTTTTTCTTTTGATGCATATTTTAAAAATTGGTTAGTCATTTTTGTTTTCTCGGTTTTCTGGTTTGAATATTATCAAAGTACATTAGATTCTTTAAATCACCATAATTTTATACAAACGCACATTATTGCTTGAACATACAAACAGGTATTTTGATTGCCTTTTATCTAGCTGGATGCACTCATGTACATCCATTTGGTGTTATGTGCCTTCAGATTGACTGATTTATGGTGACTGTCTCATAGAGTTTACTTGGCAAGATTTGTTCAGAGGAGGTTTGCATTACCTTCCTCTGAGACTGAGAGAGTATAACTTTCCCAAGGTCATTCACTGAGTTTTCATGGCCTGGTGAGGATTTGAACACTGGATTCCTAGAGTCCTAGTCCAACATTCAGACCACTATAACACACTGAGTTTTGCATGCATGCATATTTATATTTATAAATAAAAAATATGAGTGGGAAGCTTTTAACTTTGACTTTCAGTTAAGGAGAGCCACACATGTTAAAATGAGGTATTCTCAAGGACAACCCAAAACATTTTGCTTCCAGAAGCGAAGGACAAGAAGACCTGTCTCTCCACTCCTCAGTTCTGTGTGCAAAGGCCAACCAGACAAATAACTGTTTCTTACTGTAATACTATTGGCAAGACAATGTCATCTGTTGCCACTAGGGGCAGCCAAGTAAATTAGGGAGCACAGGGTAAGGTATGGGATACAAATATCTCTCTCCATGCTGTGCTGCTGGAGATAATAAAGTATACAAATGAGCACAGTGACTACAGTCAGCCCTCCATATCCACAGATTCAAGCAACCATGGCTTAAAAATATTTTTTAAAAAATCTGAAAAGCAAAGTTTGGTTTTGCCATTTTATATAGGGATATTGTTTTACTACACCATTGTACATAATGGCCTTGACTTGAGCATCCATGAATTTGAGTGTCCCCGGCAGGAGGGGTCCTGGAAGCAAACTTTGGCAGATACTGAGGGTCCATTGTATTCACAACAATTCACAGTAGTCATAAAGGTATCACCATAGGCAGAGGGAGCAAATTATGATGCCCTCCAGAAGTTGCTAGACTGCAACTCTTAGCAGCCCTAGACAGCATACTCAGTAGAATGGTGGGAGTTGCAATCCAAACATAACTGGAAGGCCACATTATGCCACTGCCACCTTCAAGAATTTGGTGACCCTGGGCCAATTGCAGACTCTCAGCCTAGCTTACCTTATAGATTTTATGTGAGGGAAAAATGTGGAGAAAGACCAAACATGTAACCAATAAATAGTCTGAACAATGAAACAAGATACTATATTTAGCTAAGGGAGAACCATTTGATTCTGATATGGAATGATGTTTGGCATAATCTTCCAGCCACAAAAGCTTAAGATTTTTCCTGTTACCATGCTCCTGTAGGTTTAACAGCTGTAACACTAGAAATACTCTGTATATGTACATATATTCTGGTATTAAGCACTTCCTTTTAGTTGTCTAGCAATAATAGATATCAGCCAGGCCCCTGTCTTCCTAATTTGAATGGTCTGTACATGTTCCAGTATTACCACTTTGTTTTACACTCCCAATTGGTCTTATTGGAGGGTTTTGTTGCCACAACAGTTTTTGTTGTTGTTGTTGTTATTGTTGTTGTTGCATTGCCACTTAGAGGAAATGATTTGAAGAATGTCTACTGCTCTTGTATTTCTCCACTTAGAAGCTATTTGAACCTTGGTTGGAGACAGCATAATAACAAATATCCATAGTGTTTAAGCTGTTACTAGGAAAACATGTTATTTTTATACAAATGTCCTTTGCTAAAATATATTGACTCTTGCATAGCCTGATCCTATACATACTTATTCTCAAGTAAGTGCTACTATATCCTGCTGCTCTCATCCTAGGAAAACATGCACTTATATAGTCTTTAATGGTATCATTCATTTATAATTTATATTCATTTCATGGATGGGGATCTTGTGGCTCTCCACAGGTTGTTAGATACCATCTGCAGTCAGCTACAGTCCACATAACCAGATATGGTGGGCCTTGGCACAATGTCATGCTGTCTCCTCAGCTGTCCTTGAAGGCCAATACAAGAAGATCCCCTTTGTGGATGGACTGTGCCCCTGTGACTCTGGCCAAATAGAAACAACAGAGCATATACTACCCCAGTGCTTGTACTACAGGGATATCTGCCTCAGCCTTATTTCACCCCATTGCAAAAATACCAAGGACACACCAAACAATTCTACACTTCTTTGCGGTTTTCAGAGATAAACCCCGATATAAGATATAATGTTGCCAGATTCTTTGCAGCTGTGGTAAAAATTTGTCAGGCATTGACCTCCGTGGAAGACTCGTACCATTCTTATCTGATATATTGGACCTGTGTATCCTGAAGAGATGTTTTTAAATATTGTTTTTGACCTGTGGGGTTTTTCTAAAAATTACCTTCTTTTATTCTGTATCCCCTTTTTACCTGTGCTGGCCTATGACCATAATAAAGTTTCTATTCTATTCAGGTATTGTGGGAGTTACAATAACATTCAAAGTGCTGATTATGACCTTTAAAGACCAATACAGCTTGATTCAAGACTATCTGAAAGACTGCATCTCCCCGTATGAGCCTGTCTGAATTTTGAGATCTTTGGAAGGAGGCTTTCTCTCAGTCCCACCACCATCACAGGCCTTATTCTTAATCCACTGAATGTGCAGCTGTCCACAGTATTCATTGCAAACATCCAATGTGAAGGCTTTCCCTGATCCCTACCTTTGTCACACATAGGGACTTCCTCCTATCTCTCTGTGTGATGCCAACTGTGAGGTCAGTCTAAATGACCTTAAAGTTCCTATGAGGATTTATACTACTTTTGTACCCAACAGGACACCACTTTTTCACCTTCAGTGCTACCGCTACTAACACCTTGTCTGAAACCAAGCTCTCAGAATGATAGTGATTCCAGAAGATAAAAGTGTATTAAAAAAATTATTTACAGAAGCTACACTTAATTCAACAGATTAGGTACAGTAGAGTCCCGGTTATCCGACACTCGGTAATCCGACACTCCGGATTAACCGGCGTCGCCACGGCCTGGGGCGTGGCTGTGGGCATTTCCGCACCCCCAGACACGCCCCGACACACCCCTAGGCCCGCCCGGCACCCCCCCGGCACCCCCCCAAAATGGCGGCCGCCACGGGAGTCCGGGTAATTCGACCTTTTCAGTTATCCGATGCTGCGGCCGCCCGTTTGCGTTGGATAACTGGGACTCTACTGTATATACATTTAAACCACCACACTCTCAATTCCCGGGTTAAATGAGATCCCTACCACTCACTCAGCTCAAACTTCTTTCTCTCATTCGAACCCTAGTCTAACTCAAGCCTCACTGAAATGCAGCCCTCAAACTGCACTCTTCTCTAACTCTGAGCTAACTACACTCTGCACTGAAACTGAACTCCCAACTGCCATCCACTAACTGCTTCATGCACATCTCCTCAAACATTCCACCAATCAGCATTCACTTCAACACTCCATTCTCTCTCCTCTCCCAACAGCCACTCACTCATCCTCTTAAATACAATCCATCAAACAGCATTTTCAAATACAAACCCCTGGGACCCCATCACAAGGACCTAATTCGTGGTTCAGATTTTAGAATCTCTCTGTCAGATCTTTGGCCATTTCCGCACTACAGTGTTAAACTGCTGCTATTCCACTTTGAACACCCTGTGGAATTCTGGGGTTTGTAGTTTATTGAGACCGAAGAGCTCTTTGGTTGAGAATTCAAAGTGCCCTTTCCTAAACTACAAACCCCAGAATTCCACAGGAAGTTGATAGTGGAATAGCAGCACTTTAACACTGTAGTGGGGAAATGGTGTTTGTTTCATTAAAGTGAAATCATCACTATCAACTTGGCTGATGTTTTCTTCATACTGTACACCTGTTGGACAATGCAAACTTAAGCTGATCTGAAAGTCAACAGTGGGGGGGCTGCAGTGGGGGAGGCTGCAGCAGGCGGTGGGGCAGGGCCGCGAGGGCAGCAAGCGGGAGGGGTGCTGCTGCTGCCCCCCACCACCACCAGGAAGGACCCCGGCAGGGGTGGAGCCACAGTGGTGGGTGAGGGTGGTGCTGCTGCTGCTCTTGCCTGCCCCCCCCAGCTAGGAAGGACCTCGGTGGGGACAGGTCCGTGGTGGGCAAGGGTGGGGCAGTGGTAAGTGGGGCCGCAGCAGGTGGAGGTGGGGGACAGTGGGTGGCAGTGGCAGGGGGAGGAGGGACCCACTTGTTGGTGCCCCCTGGCATTGGTGCCTGGGGCTCATGCTCCAGTTGCCCCACCCTAGATACGCCTCTGCCTATAATATTCTCAGTATTCCTGTATTTAGGTAACAATAATGTTCAATAAGCATGCATAGTTGCTATATGTAGTACGACTGAATTGCACACTTTCTAGAAGACCTTATTCAATCCATTTGAATTAGTCTAATATAGCGCACTCATATTCCCAAGGCTACATGTGGCCCAGAGCATCATTAGCCAAATGTCTTTTATTTTGCAAACATCTGGGGAGAAAAGGAGAGGGGACTGAATTTCCTTAGGTGTTTTTATTTGTTTTTGTTTTTAGTAAATCAAGTATTATATAATCAGGTGGATTCCATTTGCCTGCACCCCCTCCTACAACAACAACCATTACAATATATACCTTTAGAGACAGAAATGTGAAAAGTCCATCTGCTTTGATCAGACCTAACTTAGGAATCACAGTTAAAGGATGAGATTAACAACCAGGAATGTGTCCAAAGGAGGGTAACTGAGACAGCAAAAGTTTTGGAAACTAAGCTTTATAACAAATAGCAAAAGGAGCTGGACACATTTAGCTTGGAGATGAAAAGACTGAAAAGTAATATGACAACCAAATATCTAAAGGACTGTCATGTGAAAGATGGAGAAAGCTTTTCTTCTCCTGTTCCAGAGGACAGGACCTGAATCAATGGAATCAAATTAGAAGAAAACAAATTGGGAGAAAATGCTTGATGATAAGCATTCTTCAACACTGAATAAACTTCAAAGAAGTTGATATATACCATCAAGTTGATCCTTGGAAGAAAGCCTCTTAACCATTTCTCAGGGATGATTTAACTATGGATTTCTATTCTTGCAGAAGGATAAACTAGATGGCTCTTAGAATCACTTTCAACTCTACTGTTCTATGATTTTAGAAAAACTTACAGTAACAGGGAATCTAATGACCATGCAGTACCATTTATATAAGTACTCCAAAATTTTTAACTGTTAAAATTTAAATGCACAAGGGTCAAGTAATTAGACAGGATGAAAAAGGACATAGTGGCTCATGGTCATTCCATAGAGTACAAATATCTGTTAAACTCAAAGCCATGTCTCATAGACCAGTGCCAGTCCATAAGCCTCTCCAGTCTCTGGAGAGTTTCCAGGGGAGAAAGAAACAATTACAGACAATGGGCACAAATATGGAATCAGTCCCTGGCACACTGGATTTAAAAATTGCCAGTTTCACACATTGGATAGATTAAGCAGCATTGATATGGAGGATTCTCAATGTTGGTAGGTAGCTACTAACTATGAATAGAGAAAGAAATATTCTAAAATGTGGAGGAAGTGGGTTGGGGATGCATTTTGTGCACTGGGACATTTCCTTCCAGGGCAGTGAATCCACCCTGGTCACTTTCACATTTTTGGGAGTGCAGGCCTGTCTTCATACAGATGGGGGAAAAAATGGGAAGAGGTAGTATAACTTCACTGCTCTGACAAATTGGCAAAATATATTAAATTGGCAGATATGTTTAATTGGCATAAAATAGAAATTATATAAATATAAAGCCATGTGGAAGAGGAACTGACTGGGGAAAATGGTCAGAGATGATCCCCAAGCATGGCTGAGTTCAACTTAATGGTTCTTGCAAGAAGAACAAAAGGCATCTCCCAAGAAAGGCCAAAACCCTCTGTGGTTTGCATATCCTATGGAGGACAAAGCCATAAAACTGGCTATCAACATAAGCTGACACCCATTTGCTGGAAAATTCAAACAAACAGCTTTTGTTTGTTTGATAACTCTGGTTCAGGCAAACAGGAAGATTGTCTAAAATCCATAATTGCACCATCCTCACATCTATGATCCTTTTCCTGATCTCTGATCACACTGCCATCAAAATATTTTGCCATTCACATGTTAAAAATCATCAACTATTTCCTTCAGACATTAACATTAACAACCATTACTCCATCCTCTCACCTTTGTCCACCCTGGAAATCCTTTGTTGTCCAACCAGAAAGTCACACCTCCAGGGCACATTTTGGGATATAAAGGAACTCCAATTTTGGGTCCTTGACACAGCACTTCCATTTCAGGGGACCTCTTTGCTGGTTTGCTTGGGCATAAGCCTAAACTACATCACCATTTCTCTTTGGATGGTACATATCCGCACCCCCAAAATCCCTTTCTCTATTCCCTTTATCAATTTTCCTCCCTTCCTTTTCCATTAGCCTTGTGTGATTGCTTGTGTGTGTGCCTATTTGTGTGTATATGTATATTTTCCCCCAATAAAACACATTTAAAATTATACTATAAGTTTTCTGACTGGCCTCTTTAGCAGTTCCTCATAAATATAGGTGGAGAGATCCTGAGGTTACCTCCCTCTTGCAAAGTTCTTAATTTGAGTTAATTAATTCCCCATTTTTACATTTAATTGCAGATTCTGATATAGGACCTCACAAGGTCACATGGTCTTGGGGTAACAGCAGTGTAGGAAAGATCCGAGTTCCTCTTGGCATGGCCACAAGGCATCAATTGACTCAATACACAGAAACTGACTAAACAATTGCATTACGAGTTAATGTCAACTATCAGGCCAGTAAATGGAAAACATCTTGGCCAATATAGGCTCAAATACCAGAGGGGTAACCCAGGTTGTTGCAGAAAAAAGACACCTAGGGACAGCATAAAGATTAAAAAGCCAAACCTGTCCCCACCCTCCAAAAGCATATGCTTCTGTAGGTCACAACTTATTTTGTCAGATGCCTAAAGTGTTATTTTCAGTTGGCAGGCAGACAGACATAAACACACACACACACGCAGAAGGAGGAGGAAGTGTTACAAACAGAGGCTAGAGGACCCAACAGTATGCAAGACATTCTTCTGAGGAGCAAAAATGAAATCTGGTCCCACTAGCAGAAGCTAAAAACATGTGCAATCCATGTCATAGAGACTAATCACCAATTCGCAAACGAAGACTAACGATATCGATGAACGTCTGAGGAAGAACATTCACATTGTCTTTCATGAATTAATCTTTCTCAGACAATGCTGAGCACAGATGAATTCCACTTTAGCAGCTTCATAGTTAACTGTCCCTTTGAACCTTTACATTGAGTTATAGCAGCGGTTAAGCCTATTACAAGATATTAAGGAAAACTACAATCTTTCTTCCAAATAGAGTTTGTTTTTAATAGATAAGCTACGGATTCTTTTTTAAATGAATCCATACAAAAAGTAGCCATTACACTGTTAAAGAAATTGGAAAATGCTGTAGAAAACAATTTGGTGTTTTATGTGTTCTCCACTTCTTTAAACTAATTGTCTGAGAGGGAACAAAAAAATTGCTGTAGCGTAGCAACTGTGATGCTAGCAAGCCGTGCAGTGGTGTCATTAACTATGATACTGTTCTTTGTGTCTATGCTTCTGTACATGCTAACAATACAATACTTGCTTGCAGTTTCCAATTACAAACATTTAAACAGTGTCTTAATGGTGCTTATTCAGACAAGGAGGTAGCTACGAAAGAGCTGATTCTCCACCATCCTAAAATAATTACAATAGGAAATACATGAGAGACGTATTTAATGAAGACGCTTGTATATCTCTGACGATGTATCAGTGAAGATTTCAATGAGGGGAAAATTGCTCCAGTAGGAGGTGAAGGAAACTGTTCCACTCCACTCTTTTAATGTTTTCAGCCACAGCCTCAGCATTAGCAAGAAAAAAAGGAGCAGTACATGTGGTCTTCCAGGTGCTGTTAGACTGCAGCTTCTATCAGTCCCAGCCAGCAAAATCAAAGGCAGGGCTGAATAGAGTGGAAATCCTGCAACATCTGGAAGACTGTATTTTTTTTTGCCCCCAGGGTAAAACTCAGCTGAATGTCTATTATCTTAAAGAGCTTTTCCAAGTTGGAATTTGAGAGGACAATATTTTTGAATATGTCTTCTGTGTGTCCTATATTATTATACACTTGTTAAGACAAAAAAAAAAAAAAGGGAAAAAAGAGTCAACCTAAACCACCATTGTTCCAGTCCTTTTGTTTTCCCCATCATCTTCCAAAAGATATACTGGGGGTAGGGGAACATAGATATGCAAATCAAATCTATAATTTAGGAATTTAGTTAATTAGTAAAAACAAATCATTTTTTGCATAAAAACTTAGTGCCAGATGAACATGAACCAGACAGGTTTACCTTTGGAAGGGCTTCAGATTGTCCTTTAAAACCTGAAGATGGTGCATTAAATCTCTCTGCCCAGCCCACAGTCCCATTGAACAGGTTAAGACAGGCTGCGCAGGCAGTTGTGTCAAGTTTACATGTAAAATGTTAAGCAGTTAATTTTTAGTTTCCCAAGAAATATTATTTGCAGGGTCATAAATTAGTGTTTTGAAAAGCCGAATATTATTTCTTTATCAATACTTTGTTACCATTTTGTCTTCATTTCTATCTAAAATGAAGGTTCAAAGAATAGCTACTGGAGGAACTTCCCCCACTTCTTCTAGCACCTGAGGCCCAATGTGACATGCCACACCTTCTTTCAGTGCACTCTGTTGTGTCTGCTGGAAAATATTCTGCATATCTAGAGTCTGGAAAAGTATTTTTTGGATTACCCAAATTCTGAACCTATGTACATGCCTAGTTTTAATCAGATCAGAAACACTGATGGAAAGGCTTGCAAACACCACTGCATGCACTTTGTTCCATCACTCTTTTCCAGCAAAGTCCTGAGGACATTGCAGCAGTCTGCTACGCAGGAAATTTCTGCATGGCAGGTGGTTGGATTGGATGGCCCTTGTGATCTCTTTCAGCAGTATGATTCTATATGAATGCAGTGTGTGTATTTGACTTTCTGATTCTAGTTTGCATTGTTAGGATAGCAGTAGGAGTAATCCACAACACTTTGTGGATTGCTCTTCCAACTGTGCTAGAATAAATATTCACAGTAAGTACCAACTTCTAATTTCATCCTTAGCTTGAAAAAGCTACATAGAATCTGCAATGCATGGCTTGTGGAGCACACTGGAGGTAGTAGTCTCCCTCTCCATCAACTGCATTTTTTTCCAAGCTCTGATGCTATGTGCTGAATTCATTCTTGTTCCACCAAACTGCATGATCGCTACACTATTTCTAATAATGCGTGTGTGTGCGCGTGTGCGCATGCGCCTCCAAGTTGTCTGTCGACCTGTGGCAACCCCATGAATTTCATAGGATTTTCTTAGGTAAGGAATACTTATAGCAGAGCTTTCCAGACTTTTAATGATACACTTTTCAGACATGCATAATTTCACAACATGGTAATTCAGTAAATAATGCAGTAAGTGGAGGCAGCTCTTCCACCCAAGCCTGGCTCGCTGCTGCCACCACCCTCTCCATGGTCTTCCTCAGCCTAGGGTGGAAGTGGCAGCAGCAGGAGAGGCAGCTCCTCCATCCAGACCTGGCCCACTGCCATTGTCCTCGCTGGGGTCTTCCTCAGGCCAGGGCAGCAGTGGGAGAGGCAGCCCCTTCACCCATTATGTTCGTGTGACACATGTACACACCGCAGCTGACACACTAACATGTTGCAACACAATATTTGGAAAGGTCTGACCTACAGGTTGCTTGCTATTTCTTTCCTCCAAAATACAACCTCCAATATTTGGTATTCCTTGCCTGTCCTGCATCCGAGAACTAACCAGGCCTGACCTTGCTTAGCTTCCAAGATCAGATATGAGCTGGTGCCCTCAGGGTTATTTAGGCAATTCAACATGCTTTTTGAAACTTATAATTTGCCGATTTAACCATGTGTTTTCAATGTGGTTTGCCAGCTGTCCTGAGTTCTTAGGAGGACAGAGTATATGTTGAAATAAACGAACAGTAGTAATAGCAGCAGCAGCAGCCTTGCTGAGCTAAGCAGGTATCCTTGACAGAGACTGCTGAGAACTTTTTGGGTGCTGTCCTGCTGAAGTGACTGCTCTGATTTTGGGTCCTTGCAGACAAAAAGAGGTGTTGAAAAAGGCTTGATGAACTCTAAAGAAAAATAATAATTGCACATAAATAATATTAACATACAATTTTTATATATAGGGCTGTTACTTTCTTATGCATGCTTTCTGTTCAGTCCTGTTGCCTCTGAATTTTTGGTTCATCTGTTTAATAGGCCCCTGGGCAAACAGTGATGTATAATTATTTGTACCTGGTTTATACTGCTTAATTATACAGTGAAATTAAATTCATGCTGTGTGCAGTAAACAATGGAATGTTTGGACAAAAGAGAAATAAACTGCTGTTCAGCAACACAATGTCAGGGTTGCCAGTTCAGCCAGCCTCTGAGACCAAGGAATGGTTGCTAGTGATGCTTGAGAGGAGGAGGAGGGGAGAAATGAGTCAGGTGGGGTCTCTGGATTTTATAATGTGTGTGTGAACAGCTAGGGAGCTAGAACACACACACACTTTTCAAGGCACTGCTCTTGCCTTGAGATGCCTCTCCCTCCCTCTAGTTCAGACATGCTGTCAACTTGTAAACATTTAATGGCCTATAAAAGAGCTAGGCCTAATCTTATTATTGGAATCTTGAATCTCCTGTGAAATATCACTTGTGCCTCTTAGAAATACATCACCTTCCTCCCAAAGATGATCAATTAATTAGTTGACCAGTGAACTGTTATGGTGCTGTGCCCAACATAGAAGCATCTTATCATTTGACCACTTGTCATAGAACACACTGGTGTGAACTAGAGGGACAAGAAATAAATGTTGAAGCTTTGGGTTCTCATTAGATGACTCATCAGGTTTAATGGAAACAGATTAAAAGCCTGGTGGTGCAGTGGTTAAATGCCAGTACAGCAGCCACAAGGTTGTGAGTTCGATCCTGCTGGGCTCCAAGTTGACTCAGTCTTCCATCCTTCCGCAGGTCGGTAAAATGAGTACCCAGCTTGTTGGGGGCAATTACCTAAAAACACATTGTAAACTGCTTAGAGAGCACTTAGCTGATAAGCGGTATAGAAATACATGCTATTTGTAATGCATAATGTACTTCATGTTGTTCGCCGCCTCGATCCATGTGGAGAGGCAGGATACAAATAAATAAATATTATAATATTATTATTATTATTGATGTTTCTCCGCTTTTAATAACCTTCTTACCATTCTTTATATTCATATCTTTCATCTGGAGTTATACTCAAGGCTATTTATGCAATATATCATTTCACAAATGTGAGGACAGTAAGATACAGAAAACAATTAATACCTAATGTATAAAATATTAAGATTATGAAATTTAGGAACAGTTTGTTTTTTTCCTATTGGAAAAACAATGCCTTTATAAACATCTGAGTCTGTAAGGCATTTTTATCTATTTTTTTCTTACTGTAAAGATATCTTGATGATTAAGTCTGAAAAATGCAAACCAAAACAGAACTGCTTCAAACTTCCCCCTAATTGTGTATGCACTAGTGATCCCTGTGCAAGTCTCTATTCTCTCAGCTCTACCTACAATTTAAGGATAATACTGTTCTACTATTTCAGCTGCTGCAAAGATTACTGAAAACATATATATTATGTCCTGGGAATACATGAGACATACTGTGTGAGCAGAACACATTAGCTCATTCAATTTTGCTGTTGGGACAGTTTTGAAGATTTTAGTGACACCTTTTCCTTGGAGAACGTGATGTTTCCAGGTTAATAACTATTACATCACTCCATACTTTGTACATCAAAGATGCATAAAGTCCTTCCCATCTTCTTCCAAAATTAATTATGCCATTTGGTCTTTTCCAGTGCTCAGATGAATAAAATATTTTTCAAAAATTATTTCAACAAATGACAGAAAATAATTATAAAACAAGTTTTTAGAGGTATATTGCTCAATACTTTACCTTTCTAAGACAATATTGATTACAATCTTTGACATTGTTAAATCTCTAGCTTCACTGGCACTAGAAGTTAAAACATTTTCTGGCTATTAGTACTAATTGGTCTGCTTTTTATTTTACCAAAACTGTATTATTTGTTATAACTTCCTTTTACTGAGGAGTTGTCAATAGTACTTAATTTAAAATTCATGTGCATTATTTTGATTTCAAGACCAGCCACATTTAATTTATACTGCGACAGATGCCTGTAATTAGCCTTTTAATTGCTTTTAATAAGTTTGTGCTTGGTAGGATGACAGTTTTTGGAGAAGTTTGAAGAATTACAGCTATGCATATTGTAAGAGTTTCACTGGGACCATTCAGTGACGTTCATGAATGAATACCGAGTGAGCCTGGCTTTGAAATTCCATGACACAGCAGCATTTTGGTAAGCCTTCTGCCAACAGAGGCATCGTCATTCTTTATTTGTCTATATATAACCAATTATAGCAATTTACTTCTGACTTGTTTAGCTTTATTTATGCAATGCAGCTGCTAGTTTCATTAGAAGTTACATCATAATCCAGGCATATAAATTAAGATTTTATATAATTTGAATAAGCCTCCAACTAAGAGGATCATTTGATCAAAACCATCTGTGAGGATGGCATGGGAAAAGGGGGACGAGAAGCATTTCTGTGTCGTAACCATTAACTCATTCAAGCATTTGCCAAATGTTGCAAGACCTTTCTCTTAAAGTGTTTGAGGCTTATGGCTGAAATGTTTTAAATAAGTTTAGCATGCTGCTATTTATCCTGAGCTTTCAAGGAAAATCTACCCCCTCCCCGCCCCCCAAAATTATAGTCTGAATCCTACTTAGTCCCAATTACAGTGGAAAATACCTCTAATTCTATGGAGCTATTCTAAGTAAGAGAGTCAGTGATATAGTGTTTTGAGTGTCACACTATGACCCTGGAAACCACAGTTCAATTTCCCGCTTGGCCATGGAAATCCACTGGGTGACCTTTGGCATGTCACACACTCTCAGCCCCAGAAAACCCTATGATAGGCTTGCCTTAGGGTCACCATAAGTCAGAAATGATTTGAAGGCACACACAACAACACAACTCTAAGTAAAACAAACAACAGGATTCAAATCATTCATTGCAGAGGATGCCAAGAGGTTCCTGCAAAAAAATAAAATAAAAAGTCAAGATCATTTGGACTATGAAGACTATTCTTCAGATCTGGGGGCCTCCCACACACCCCTACCACAACTTGGAAAGCCACAATCTTTAACTCTATGTTTTAAACAGGAAGTAACTTCTGGCTTTGGAAAAAGCCCCTCGGTGCCTAAAAGAGGGCACTAACCTCTACATGGCAATAACTATTCCTCTGGACCCTATTTTTTTTTTCAGAAAATGAAATAACATTTTGGAGGAGACATACTGGAACCCTTTGGGAATTGTGTGTAGCCTACAAATTGAACTTTATCCACCTCTACTTGAAGAGGAATCTTCAACTCACATATTGCAAACTGGAGGGTGGGTTCTTACGCTGGTAAGAATATGACTTGCCCAGAGTCACCAAATCAGCTCATGGCAGAGGTAAGATTCAAACCAAGGGAGTTCCTGGTTTGTAGCTTGGTGTCCCAATTGCCATCTAAATGTTACCCAGATACAACATTTGGATCTTTGATTGATTGATCAATTGTGCTGCAAAAAGTACTGCAGGTTGGAAGTGAATTATGACTGTAACATACGCCTTGAACTTAACTAGCTTCAGTAACAATGGATAAGAAAAGTTGACCACTACTTAAGTTGTTTTTTCATCTAGGTGACTCTCAAAAGGACAATACTGATTTGCAGGGGCTACAAACTCTCTCTACTGAAAGCAGTAATATTTCTACATTCCTCAAGACCATCACAACACAGATACTGTAAGAAACTGAAGTAATTGCCGTCTTATTGATATTCAGAAACAAAACTTTAGTATTCCTATCAGTGATCATATATACTATATATAGAGACTTGGATCAAGCAGAGACAGAGACCAGTTAAATGCAGGGCAGAAAGCAATCAAAAGCATTTCTTGTGTTGCATGTTGAAAACAGATCTCAGAATACAGACAGCTATAGAAATCAGAGATGAGGCAGAGATGGGGAACTGAAACAGGAAGCAGAACTGTTACATTACTTGCAACTACAGGTTCTGCTCAGAGTGGAGAGGGGAGCACCAAGATAGAAAATGGAAAAACAGAGCCTTACAGAAGTGAAAAGAAATGGAAGCTTGCAGAGAGGAAAAGAGGGAGGAAGTAAGAGAACACAAATGATGGTACCCTTTGTGAATGAGGAAGGTGTAACATGGAGGTGCAAAGGGGAAAAACAGGAAGGAAAAGTATTTATGATGCAGCTTGCTGAAGAATGCTAGCATCAAGCTAACTTTGGTGCTACAAGTGCTGGCAGGTTCCATATGATTACAATTTGCTGAGGGAGGGGGCCTCTAAGGGCCACCCAAAGAGTTCTAGTGTACAGGGATCTGCTGTTGTCCTAACCTCACTTAAATGACTAATGTTAAAAGAACTACTATTTAGAAAACTTCTCCAAAATTTGCTAAAAGGAGAGAAGTATTAACATGTAGCAGCAAAAAGAACAAAATAGTCTTGCAGCACCTTAGAAATAGTAAGTAAATTATTATTATGGAATATAGTTCTGCGGCATGAACTTTTTCATTTCATAAAATGCACTCTTGTTCATGAAAGCTTTGTTATAATAATCTGTCAATACATAAAGCAGCCACAGGAATATCAATTATAGAAAAATATATTCCACACACACTAACAGTGACAATTTATTACATACGGTGGGCCTGCTGTATTCATGAGCCTAAGAAAAGTGCAAGAGTATTTTTTTAAAAATTACCTGACGTCCAGTGCAGAAACAGTCCAAAGGCAGTAGGAGAGCATACCCGGGCATCAGACATGTATTCTTACGCCTTGCCAAGCAGGTGTCTTGAGTGCTTCCTGGAGGCAGGGTATCAGGAAGACCATGCATCTTTTGTGGTGTGTGAGAGCTTGCTTCACGGCATGCTTGCTGCTACCACTGCCACCCCCTCCCCCCAAAGCTTGAGGCTGACTCAAGAGAGCAGGACTGCTACCACCACTGCTGCCACATCACTGTGGGAATTGGTCCCCACCCTGTGATTATTGACTGTGGTGATGCCAATCGTGCTCACTTATTTGCAAATGATGATCAGGATTGGGACTATAGGTTGTTGTGGGCTTTCCGGGCATTGAGGCTGTTCTATTAGTATGTTCTCTTGACGTTTCACCTACATCTGTGGCTGGCATCTTCAGAGGATTCTCTGAAAATGCCAGCCACAGATGCAGGTGAAATGTCAGGAGAAAATACTAATAGAGCATGGCCTTAAAGCCTGGAAAGCCCACAACAACCTATGGATTCCGGCCGTGAAAGCCTTCGACTTTACAGGATTGGGACTGTCAACAATCAGAGCAACAAGGAGCTTGCAGGGACATTGCAGTGATGACTGGCACAACTCTGCTGCAGCCATGGCTTGTCACTACCTTCATTCCTGCCCTCTGCCATTTTTGAGAATTTGAGACTTGAGAATGTGGGCCCACTGTATTCTGTTTCTGGCCATTGGGCACTCTATTATTCTTTTTCAATAAATATTTATTATTTCAAACGCTTCTACTCAAAGGCTTTTATTTTAAATACAGAAGAAAGATAAAGTTCACACTGTAAGTTTGAATCTTTGCAAATCACCACAGTCTTTCCTTTCACTTGCTAGGTGTAGAAGGTGGGATCCACTCTTGTATCTTCTTACGGGTGGTGGCATATGGTACATACTGTCCAGGAGTACCACTCAGATTGAACTTGTGATTCTCCCAAATGAATTTCCGACTCACTGGTGGATGTGTAGTTGGTGGGTCCTCTGTCATACAGTGAAGCCAACGATGCCTTAAAAATAAAAACAAAGTAATAAAGATGTCCTAATAATCACTGAAACAGATGCAAGTTCAGAAGTAAACCATGTTTGATGGACAAAAGTTACACAATATTAAAAATGTAAACTCACTATATTCTAAGTAACTTAATGGCTGAGTCTCATGCTTTTGATTCATTGTACATGTACCAAATACAGGCCATATCTTAATCAGAAAATAAGTATTCCATTACAGGCTAATAGTTGTTACAAAAAGAGGTCCAGTGGCTCCTCCATTTTCACGAGGGTTCAGCGCACAAAACCCTTGTGAAAATGGAAAAAGCACAAATAACTCCCCCCATGCTTCTCCCCCCATATCCTTCTGGGGTTCCCCTCCCATTCCCTTGCCTTTTGCCCTGGTGTGCGAGCCTTCTTTCTCCACACCAGAGAAAAGGCAAAGGAATGTGAGGGGAGCTCTGGAGAGGAGAAAGAAGGTGCATGCATGCCTTCCATCTCAGCAACTGGCAAAGGTAAGGAAATGGGAGGAGGAGAATGTCGGGGGAGACACTCACCCATCTTGCAAGTAGTCTAATTTGCAAGGTCAAACCTGCAAATGTGGAGGGAGGACTGTATCATAAGAACATTATCCCAAATAAACGAAATAGGTACAATCTTTTTTTGGCCAAGCAAAAAAGATGCTAAAGAAGTGGCTCCTATGAGTGATTTTTATTGTCATTCTCTTGTGGGTGGGGCAACCAAAGCCAGATGTTGCCTTGTCTCCCTTTCACCTGCCTTCTAAAACAGGAGAATGAAGCTATGGCATGCTGACAACATCTGCCCATTTGATGTAGCCATGTGTAGTACCGCATATGGAAGGGACATGTGAAGAGAGCCTCTGTGAACAGTTCCTTATAAGCAGTACTTATAATTGTTCTGTCTAGTTTTCAACAGCCATCTAAACACCACTATAAAGAATTAAATTTATTTAAAATTTAATCATAAAGTTACCTGAAATTCTCCGAGATGAGATATATCTGGCTTTTTTCATTATTATTTACTGCTACATGAAAATACTGTGGCCAATATACACATAATTTTTCTTTTTGTTGGAGATGTAGCATAAAGTGACACCATTTTCCATAGAAGCCACAGGATGAAATAGCGGCAAAACTAGATTCTCTATTAATGAGTTTTTATTATTTAAAAAAAAAACCTGCTTGCAACAACTATAGCAACATTGTAATGATGCATTGGAATTATTTTGGGTTTCACAGCCATGTTCTTATTAAAATCAGATTAAGATCAATGGTTCCAAGGGCTGCAAAATTATTTGCAACTTGAAAAAGGTAATTTCCTAAAATATATGAGTCCTATCAATTAGGGTGGAAGCAACAGAGGTATTTAGTTCTCATTAAATCAAGGATAGCTATATTTATTTCCCAGTACTCTCAATTAGCTTGATTGCAATATACCAGATCTTTAAGTACTGAATACCCACTGCCACTGTCTACCCATGCAAATCCCACACAATGCATATAAGCAGTTGCCTCTAGTGAGGATTTACAGTAGGAGAGGGCAACTACAAGCACCCCATGTGACCCATCACTCCTATATTCCAAGGAGGGAGGCTTAAAATAAGCTGTTGTCCTAAATAGCCAGCAACATCCCAACATTTGGAGGAAGAGATTCTATTATCAATTTCACTGTCTTTGGGGATACTTCGGCCTCCTTCACTTTTTGTTTAAGACTTCTAGAGTGTTTTGCTTTGCTTTGCTTTTGGTTTCGATTTGTTTTTGTTTGTTTTTTGGCCTATAAAAGCCCTTCTTTAAAATAGGAAGTGACCACAGTGGGAGGTCTGATCACTTTTTGATCTGATCACTTTTGATTTGCATTGTTCCAATTGATATTATTTCAAATTAACAGCAATAAATACAGAAATGAAAATCCCACCCATAATGCATAACTATCCCAGAACCCTGTGCAGTCCACCGAGGCAGGAAACCAAGGAGTGTGGGATGAAACGGCAAGGATGTTCGGCGTTTTGGCATCAAGTTTTGAGCAGTAAGAAAAGGTGATTGGACTTATTTTCTTTTATCTACGGTACCTTGGCTGCAGGAGTAGGGATGGGGACAATGAAACTACCATCTTTGTATTGCTAGAAGGAAGGGGTTTCCTTTGCCTGCTTAGGAGAAACATGAGAAGGGAAGAGACTGGATTCCTCCCAGTGTTTTAAGAAGGGGTTTCTTTGTCTGCCTAAAAGGAGGCACATAAAGGAGAGGAAGAAATGGGAATCTTGGAGTTTTCATCTAGCTGGAAGGGTTTTTCCTATGCCTGTTTCAGGGTGTGTGTGTATAAGCAACTGGAGTCTTCTCATCTTGAGGGGAGGAGTATCTCTAGCCTGATGTAAGCTCTGATGTTTTATGCTATAAACCTCTTTAAAACTGATAGTGGGTTACATAAAATCACTTTGTGGATCCTTCAGTTGTTTGAACTTGTCCCTTGGACTCCAGTGATTCCCTATGGAACTGGCTTCCCTCATTTGCATTAGTCTCAATTTACACTGTGAGTCAAAGAACACAACCCCAATGTAAATCAAAAAAAAAGGGAGAGACAATGTGACCTTCCTTATATTTGGCTAATCTTTCCTCCTTCAGCTGATACACCTTGGCTACCTTAGCAGTTTTTTATTCAGGTACCCTATCATGTCTTTTCAGATCCTATCTTCATCCATGTATAAGGCTGCAATTTTTTTCTGGATTCCATACTATTTATTGCTGCTGTAGGGGAGAGGCAGGAACACATGATGTAATATCATGTACTTCATTAACCAAACAGAAGCAGAAAAGACAACAATCTGCAGTTTTTTCACAGAAAATGTAGAGTTGCTATAATTCTTAGTCTTAACATATCATTTGCCCCTTTTACATACAACTGCAGTGCCTGATTTGTGCTCTGCTTGTAAATGGTGAACAACATTTCCAGGCAGAAGATTAGGGAATGATGGACTACTAAGAGGCTTAAATTTTCATTTACTTGCTTTAGCGTGTCAGCCTCAGACAAATTGATTCATTCTAAGGTTAATTGTTTCACAAGGTTAATAAAACACTGAACACAGAAACACATGCAATAAACTAATTTACCATTCAGGAGGCACCATACTTCCATCCACTTCCCAGAATGTCTTCTTACCATTCATTTCCTCAGTGTATATAACCCACCTATGACGACCTTAAAATATAAAAACAACGCAAGCAAACAAATTGAAATGTAGTAGACTGAGTAATGCATCACATTTTATAAATTACTAACAAATTCTCCTCACTCTTCCAAATTCAAATTCTGTGAAGTTGTGCTCAGATTAAATTTGCCTTATTTATTCTGCTTTCAAGAGCCTAGTCTTCAACAAATTTTCTGTTTGCTTGAACTAATTTAGCATAAGACAAATGAGTCAAGCTAGTGAAGTTATTAACAAGATATGTATTAGAACTACTTCTTTGTTCTTACTAACTGTTGTTAACTGTCCAAATCACCCTGTCGTCACCAGCCTCGCTCAGATCATTCAGACTTAGGGCTGTGACCTCCTTGACTGAGTCCATCCGCCTATAATGCAGCCTTTCTCTTTTCCTACTGCCTTCTACTTTACCAAGCATTATTTTCTTTTCTAATTAGTTATGTCTTCTTATGATATGTCCAAAGTACAATGATCTCAGTTTAGTCATTCTAGCTTCTAGGGAAAATTCAGGCTTGATTTATTCTATAATCTATTCACTCGGCTATTTAGTGGTCTGCGGTATCTGTAGAATTCTCCTCCGGCACCACATTTCAAATGAGCTGATTTTGTTTCTATCAGCCACATATATACTACTTTTCAGACAAAGAGGGATGAAGGCTGAAAGATGTATATTTTTACTTGTGAAGTGCTTGTTTTGGTATACAGACCAGAATAGCAGTGAATATCTGAAGAAGAGTTGTGCTTCTAGTATAATGCTAGCCCAGGAATTGCTTCCTCTTCCAACCTCCAGAAAGAAAAATTTGGGATGCCATATTTTGCATTAAATAAAAAATGCTAGCTACCACGAAACAGAACCACTTAACCTCCAACTCCTAGGCAAGAAAAACTCAGAGGGGGTTTGCCATTGCCTTCCTCTGAATAGCCAGATGCTCAGCTAAGAAAATTAGTTGCCAGGGAACTTGAGGGCACATGCACACATAGACACAATGGCCTAAAACCAATTGTTAGCTCCAACTGGAATAGACACACTGAATCAATGGAACTTGCACAATTATTTCTCTCCGATTCAGTGGGGTTTATTCTAGATGGGAGTAATAACTACATTTAGCCCAAAATGTGAAGTCTCCTTAATATTACCCAACGACATAGCAGGATGTACATTAACCAGTTAATGCTTCTTTATGAGTCAGTTTGAAATTACTATTATCCATAACCAACAATGAATTTCCTGCTCTTAAGAGAAATCAAAAAACATATTTTTAACATACACATGACAAAAGGTGATCTACTACACTATTGCCCCTTTGCTAAGAAATTAATCTTCTATGAAAGTGACAGATAAGAGTTATGATTCATTTGCCTTATCAGAAAATCCAAACCTCTGAATGACAGCTTAATGGCACAAAAGAAACACTAACATTCTACAAGTCGCTCATTTTTTCACAACTTTGTGACAGAATAAAATAGTGGGACATCTCTACATGCAAGAGTATGAATCAACATTCCCTGCTGTCACAACAGTTTATAGGAACTTCTCATGATCACTAGAGCTTCTGCCTCACATTAAACTTAATTAAGATACAACTAACACAAACATGCAGAAAGAGAAACACACAGAAATTTGGCTTTATTATAGCTTTGCCCATTTTTCTCAAATATATGTACTCACCAAAAAAGTATCTTTTATCTTCGTAGTATTTGTTCCCATATTTATCAACACCAACTAGTGTGCCAGTCTTTAGATCATTCACTCTGCAAAAACCCCAAAAGAAGAGTGTTAACATGTAACAGTACTTCAGTTATATCCTGCCTGAACAGAATAAGACATGATACATACAGCTGTCTTTGAAAAGTGTTCAGAAATTTCAGCTGTTCCAAAATGTTGCAGCCAAAGTGCTCAACAGGGCCAGTTACAGGGAAGACAGTACAATGTCAACAATTTCACTGGCTATTTGTCTGTTTCTAGTTTCAATTCCAAAGCACTGGAATTATGAACTATAAAGCAGTATATGACTTGGGTCTGGCTATCTGAAGAAACTTATTCTCCAGTACAAGCTTGCTTGGCCTTTGAGATCTTTGACAGAATCTTTCTAGGCTCTGGAAATCCAAACCAAGGAGAGGCTGGTCTGGCCCACTCTCCATTGTCCTTTTCCCAACAGGAAAACCCTTTTTATTCAGGTAGGCTTGTTGTACCTGACCAGTTATAGAAGAAGGGGCTTTTTATCTAAGCTCTAAATTGTCATTAATTTAACTATGTTTTAATATTTGGGCCCATTGTGTGATTTAATTACATTTTTAACTGACTCTTACAATGAGATGCTAGAATTCTATTCTTGGGAGAAAAAAAATCCAATAAATGAATAAATAAAATTGTGAAAGGTCTGGAAACTATGCCCTATGAGGAGAGGCTTAGGGAGCTGACAAAAAGAAGGAAGAGACATGTTTAAATATTTTAAGGGATGTCATGTTGAAGATGGCGCAAACAGTGGAGTCAAACTACAGGAAAAAGAGATTTCACCTAAACATCAGGAAGAACTTTCTGACAGTCAGAGCCATTTGACAGTGGAATATGCTGTCCCAGAGTATGGGGGAGTCATCTTCTAAGGAGGTTTTTAAGCAGAAGCTGGATGGCTGGGGGTGCTTTGAATGTTTGTTACTGTACAGCAGGGGACTGGACTTGATGGCCATTGTGGTCTCTTCCAACTCTTTGTTTCTATGATTCTATGAAATTGTTGTTGTGTGCCTTCCAAGGTATTTCCAACTAAGGTGAACCTATTACAAGGTTTTCTGGGCTGAGAGTGTGTGACATATCAAGGGTCACCAACAGGGTTTCTATGGCTAAGCAGGGACTCAAACCTCAATCTCCAGGGTCATAGTCCAATGCTCAAACCACTAAACCACACTGGCTCTCAAAAATAGTCAACATTTGCTAGGGAGCTGTGGTTTACCAGTAAAGCGTATCTTTTTTTATGCAAAAGGTTCTCCAGTTCAATCTCTGCCAGATTTGTGTAGACAGAGAAATCTATCTGAAAAACAGAAAGCTATTGCCAGTTGGGAGTACATATTACTGAACTAGAAAGACCAAGGGAAGAATCATACACAATTATAGGCATGCCTGACAAGAAGCTCTTTCTTTATGTAGTCTTGTTATGCTCCTAGCCCCTTTTTCCTCCTTGTCCTCCATGTAGCTGGAATTTTTCAGTAGCCTCACAAGAGATGAAGGAAAGCTGGAGAAACACATTTTTTCTGGTGTGAGATTGCAGCAGGGTGCCTACACTAAAAGATGCAATAAAGTCTGAGCTAAGAAAGAATGATTATATTCTAGCCAATCCTAAAGTAGCTGTGTGTCAGCCTGCAATAGGAAGGTAAACAGGACCTGCCTCCAAAATCCCTTAATGAGCATGAATGCACAG
Source organism: Ctenosaura bakeri (assembly GCA_948474755.1). NCBI lineage: Eukaryota > Metazoa > Chordata > Lepidosauria > Squamata > Iguanidae > Ctenosaura > Ctenosaura bakeri. The sequence goes on along the minus strand of CAOLHI010003854.1, from coordinate 141,913 downwards.
CAAAACAGAAAGAAAAGGGAATAGCAAATAAACCTGCCCCACCAACTACCCCTAACAATTTTTTTTAAAAAAAGTAAAGAATTGTAAGTTTGGTCACCAAAACGGAAATCATAAAAGAACTGGAGGCTGGTGGAAGAAAAGTCATCCTTGGCTGTACTTTGGAAGAAGCTTTAACATAATTTCTAGAAAATTCAACAAGCTGTTGACTTATGCAAGGCTTCTCTGACCTGATTTGTTTCATTCCACATGTGCATATTGTTAGTTTTGAATAAAAGGTTTTCTGAACATGTTCAGCTGCTCTTTTTTGTGGTGTAGGAACTTGTTCCTATTGCACGTTATTTCTGCCTCTGGTACTAAATTTACTCCTATAGAAGTAATACCTAGGAACAGATTTACTTCTTTAACGAAGGTATCTCTCTATCCCAAACCTAACTACTGCATTTCTCCTTGAAAACAGGCCTGAACTATGTATACATAACATGCTTAGAAATAAATATCACTCTCAAACGTCAAAAGAATTTTCTACTAAATTATCCCCATATAGACTGAAGATAAGAACTTGAACTGTCACAGGCAACTCCTAAGGACAACAAAGATCTGCGAAGACTTCCCGACCAGCTTCAATAACCAAGAAAAACTTGATTGACTCGTCGTCTTTAAACTATTTTTTTTATTCCAGAGTTCAGTACAAAAGCTCTCAGGTCCGATAATAATCTCAATTTTTTTCCTTCACCCTTTTTATTGTCACAACCGCCCAGGGAGGCAGGTTAGGCGTGGAGACAGCGACTAGCCACTGAGGGATCTCCTCAGTCACCCTCCGGGATTCTAACCATTACACCACACTGTCTCTGTTCAATCTTTACATGAGCCCACTAATACACGAAGCGGTTTTCTATCTACGCCATGGTGCAAGAAAGCTGCCCCGTAATTCCGGCCGGAGGACGCCACTTCTTCTCCTCCGACGGTCCCTCAGCACAGACAAATCCAGGAGCCTTCGCTCTGCTTGCCCCTCATAAGTCCGTGGCCGCCTGACAAGAGTTTCAGGGGAAGAGACCATTCCCTGCGACCCAGACAGTGGCGCCAAGGTGACCCCCCACCGCTAACCCCTCCCGCTCTCCCCGCGCCTTGTTCCAACCGCTGCGGAAGGGCCTGAGGCGCCCCTTTACCTGAGCAACTGCCACAAGGCCCCGCGAACGCCGCCGTGACCTCCGAGCTGCTGCAGCGCCCTCTTCGCCACCTGCACGTACTCCGCCATCTTCCCCAAGGCCCGACTGGGCCGCGCTCTCCGCCCTGTCGCCGCCACTGCGCAGCTGCCGCTCCGCAGCCGTCGGACCGAGGCCCCGCCTCGCTGTATCGTTCGGCCTTCTCTTCCAGGAAACGTTCAGGCGTCTTGGGGGCATCCAGGTTGGTCGTTGTGTGCCTTCAAGTCCTTTCAAGTTTACGGCCACCTGAAGGCGAGCCTATCACAGGGTTTTCTGGGCAAGATTTTTTTTTTTTTTAGCGGGGGTTTGCCCTTGGCTTCTTCCGAGGGCGAGAGAGTGTGACTTGCCCAAGGCGACCCAGTGGGTTTCTCTGGCTGACCAAGGATTCGATCCATAGACCGTTTCCGCACTAGACTGTTATAGCGCTATGATTCCACCTTCAACATCCTATGGAATCCTGGAGTTTGCCGTGGTTTTCTTGCCAAGGTTTGTTCAGAGGGGGTTTGCCTTTGCCTTCCTCCGGGGCTGAAAGAGTGTGGCTTGCCCGAGGTCACCCAGTGAATGTTCATGAATCTCAAGCAGAGGTTCAATCCCTGGTCCCCAGAGTTGCAGTCCAGTGCTCAAACCACTACACCGCTGTGAGGCCATTTCCGCACTAGACTGTTATAGGCCATTTCCGCACGAGCTTGTTAGAGCGCGATGATTCCACTTTCAGCCTCCTCTGGAATCCTGGGGTTTGCAGTTTCGGGAGGGGCCGGACGGCCCCTCCCGAAACTGCAAACCCCAGGATTCCAGAGGAGGCTGAAAGTGGAATCATCGCGCTCTAACAGGCTCGTGCGGAAATGGCCATAGTGCTATTATTCCACTTTCAACATCCTGTGTAATCCTGGGATTTGCAGGTTGGAGAGGGGCTGGCTGGCGCTATAACAGTCTAGTGTGGAAATGGCTGGAGTCTCAGCTCCTCCTATCATGTTTTTAAAAACACAGGTCTTTAAGTTTGGTCACCAAAATGAAAAACACAAAGAGGAGCAGCCCAGTGAACAAGCCATCTCTTGGTGCATTTTGGAAGAACCTTTCAAGAGGTTGCCAGGTTTACTTATGTAGGACTTTCCTGTCCAGCTGTTTCACTTTTGTGTGCCTATTGTTACTTTTGAACGAAAAAGTTGCTGAAACATGTTGAACGGCTTTTCTGAGGTTGAGGAACGTCTCTCTATTCTTTTCAAATTATTTCTGCTTGATATCAAATTTCCTGTTGAAGTAGTAATTCCCAGGAACACATCCATTTCATCAACTGAGGTGCTGCTTGTATCTGCTCTTTATTTGTGCCTGTGTTGTTATAAACTGCCTTGAATCCCAATTCTGGGGAAAGGCGGAATGATTGCATCCAATACTACTGCTTCCGGTGTTGCTTTTTACTATGGCTGGTGGAGTGGGCATTGGTTTTGGACCTGATTCAGCAATTTAGATCAGAGCCAGCAGAGTCCAGATCAATCAGTCCCTCTCAGGATCTGAATCTAGGATTAAATAACCTAGATTGGTCCATTCTCTTCCACTGATTTGCAGAAAGCAACAAAAGTGCAACTTTTTGGAAGCTGCCTTGGATCTCATCTTGGGAGAAAAGGTGGCACAGAAACTCAATCTAATATGTCAAAGTTTGTCTGTTTGTCTATCAGAGGAAGACTTCATATGATTGGCTGTCTAAGAAGATTCTATGGGATCTGGGATTTGAAGTTTAGGCAGGGGCCTTTAGAATTCTCAGCCAGAGAGCTCTTGGGCCTCAGTCAACTGTGCCTATCTTTAATAGGCTAGTTGCTATGGAGATGAGGCCTGGCAGCAAGGAGGAGGACACTATTCCCTCAGGATCCCAACTCATGTATGTTAATAACTCTGAATACAGATTGGATTGGGGAATATGGGGAAAAGTTACAGGTACTGGACAAGACAGTTTGGGGGATTAGAGACACAGGATCTCAAAGCTTTCTAACAAGTATTACCTATGAAAAAATAAAATCTTGGACAATACTGGGTATATATGCTAGTAATAAATAAAAATAAATAAACTTAACTTTTTAAAATGCATCTGCAGAACATTATAGAGATCATAGTTCCTAAAGAGGGGACTGATCAGCCAAATTTCAGACAACTAGTTTCAGGGACTTTTGTACTAGACACCTATTATTTTTCAATAGCAAAACCTGTATTTATAAACTGTTCAGTGCTAAATCATGACAATTCATACTGCTTTTGTCTCAGCGATTGTCCAACTAACATTGCAAAATCTTCGGATGATACCTAGATACTTATGCCCTACGTTGCTTCAGACTGAGTAGTGCCACTCTAGAAAGGATAGGGCCAATTTGAAGCTGGCACAAAACAGTTTGAATCAGCCCAATTCATTTTTTTTTTAATTTGGGACCTAGGCAAACCAATGGCACAGCCCTGGCTTATGCCACTTGTCTAAAACTCGAAAATATATTAGAGTTTGTTTATTGTCTTTTTAATCCCCTATGTTTTATATATTAATACATGTTAATAAAAGTACTAAAACTTGAAAAGATGCCAACCCTCCCTTGCAAGAGTTCCACAATCCATTGCTACTAAGAAAAAGCCCTGTCTTGTGAGATGACTTGTAACCTGAGCAAGGGGATGTGGCATCTCACAGTGTGCACCCACCCCATCACAACAACAGGACCCTGGCATTATCTCATATACCAATGCAGCCTGTCTTGCAGGTGGGACAAAAGACTTCTAATGAAGATCACAAATTCCAGGTGGGTTCATATGGGATATAACAGACTTTCAGATATCCTGCCTCATTTTATAACAGAAAATCAGCATAAATTGGACTTGGAAACCAGTGAAATTGTTTCAAGACCAGTGATTCAAGGTTTCGGAGGTACACACTAGACAACAGTTCAGCTGTTGCATTCTGCATGGTGACTTTTGAATACTTTTTCACAGAAAGCATAGTCTAGATGAGAGGAAATAAAGGCATGGATCACTGTCATACTAAATATGATAAACTCTGCTATATTAAAAATAGTACTTTTCAGAACATCAACTTGAATTAAATTTTAAAAAACAGATTTCTGAATATTTGTACTCGGGCCAATAGAAAGACTAATGAACAAACAGGTCCAAATTGGTCAGCGATAGTGGCTGAAACCTGAACGGCAAAGTAGCACAGTGAATGCAACTGACTCAAAGTTTTATCATTCATTCCATCAGATTGCTGTGAAAAGTGAATTTTAAACATAGGTACAGTGTGTAAAACAATCCAAGTTTATGTATGATTCAGGTGAATGTTTAAAAAAAACCAACAACAAATAACAGCATTCTATATTAAAAGTTACAATTTATTTTTAAAAATACAGCCAAAATAGAATTTACACTTCTTCAGGTTTCAATACATTTACAGTATTTATTATACAACAACAAGACAGTACTTGGAACATTTTGATGCACACACTAAAAATGAACCACAAAAATGTACACAAAAGTTGAATGGAATGCAGTGGCAATTGATTTCCAGTGACAGTGAAGAAAAACTAGGTTTAACCAGTTTATTGACACCACAGGGAAGTGTGCAGATGACTTACAGGCAAGATTTATAATTATGGTATCATGGAATACATCATGAAGGAAAACTAGTACAACTGTGTGTATTATGCATACCTGCATACATCTAACATACATGGAACTTTCTGGATAAAAAAATTACCTGTTTGTTTCATTATTCTAAAGTGTCTCATTTTGCAATATACAAAGTGGAACCATTTTCTACTCAATCCGTTTTAAAAGCCTGATGCATTCTTAAATTATGGAAGGTCTTTTTCATTTGCTTAAAGGCCACAGACTGACAACTAGAACAGGTATGTTACCATGATCAGTACTTAACATCTGAAAGTAAAGTTCAAAATGAGAACTACCAAAACATTATATGGGCGACCTGTGATATAGTACACAAACATTTTATGTTGATGCTAGATTAACTTTACTAAAAGTGATTAAAAAATAAGCAGCCTTGAATGAATCACAAAGTGCATTTGGGGAAGTGTAGCAAACATACTTTAAAAACATAGCAGTAAGAAGATTCTGTAATCAGTACTGTTTATGAAACATTATGTGCTGTCAGTAACACATACATTCCATTATGGTTTATTTACTTACCTGTTTTTGAATATTTCAGAAAATCTACCCAGTTTTATCAGAATTGGATTATGACAACCTGAGATTTAACCTTGAAGGAGTCAGAATTGGTGCAGGAGAGCCAACTCTAGTAAGCATTGTACAATTGAGTGTCATCACTCAAAGAAAGGAGCACATGTCAAATCATTCTAATCCTTAGCTACGTAAATATATGGGAACTAACATTACTAAAATTAGCTTAGTTGGCACTGGTAAACTGACCTACGTATGTAAAAAATTTAGCAAGGCTTAAGGAGTAACACACATTGAGCATCTGATGCAATTAATATATCTAGAATTCATTACATCTAAATTATATTAGCAGCCAATGTAACTGTGAATATTACTATTATCTGTGATTCAAATTAACTCAAGGAATAGTGAATAATCATTGTATTGAGGCACTAACACAATGTCAAACCAGTGTTACAGCTTTCCAGTAACTTGTTTTCTATTTTAAGAAACAAAGGTCTATTAAAAATAAGTTCTGTTTAAAGCTGTTGAAAGATATCCAGTACTCTGAAACTATGTCCCATCAGAAATAAATTGGCTTATTCAAGATTTCAAAATTATATCAAATTGACAGAGTCAATTTTTAGAAACAAAATACCAAAAACACAACATTGGGAAGAAAGTTTATTTTTTTAGTAAATATCAGGTTAAAACGTTTAGATGAACTTCCTTTCACCAAAGGTTAGATTTTTTTGTACATTTGTTTGGAGTTCTTCAGTTCTATGTATAGCTAAACTACAAAAATAGGATGAGCTACACTTCTTGATTTTCTTTAGATTCTAAAGTAATATATAAAGTTCATGAAAACCAGATAAAAGGTAAATCATCCTGTACCTCTCAAAATATTCCACTGTGTTTCCCAAATGTATTGGTAAAGAGGAAGTGATCACTTCTTTCATATTTTCTTGTTGTAACATGTTATCTCTTGGAGATAAAGTATATTTACAATCACCATGATTACCATGGTATAGAATCTGTGGTGTAGCTTTTATACAGCATGACCAATTATTTGAGAGTTGTAATCTGCTGTCTCCATTCTTAGAATATATGGTATGATGCTGTCAATCTGAACATTTCCAATTAGTCCTGCAAAGAACAATTCTTCTGTGATAGCAGCACTCATCAGTCTCAGGGCTGGCAATCTGAGAAGCAGCCTAGAAAGCCTAGAAGACAGATTTGACAAAAGGGTGGCACAATTTTACATGCAAAAAGAAAAAAGGATTCCCTTCATTTATTTACCAGTAAATAAAAAGTACATTTCCCAGTTCTAATTAACAAATGTTAAATCTTGCTATTATTCACATCTTTCCAAATGCACTATTGATGTGTTTTCACATATATAAAACTAAAGGTCAACTTGGTTCTAATGTCTAATAACTTGAATACAATAAAGTCTAAATACTTTTTGTCAAGTGTGCTGCAGAATTAAGCAAAGATATAAAGCTCAGTCCTATGTGTGTGTTTTAGCAATAACTTGTCCATATGTAATTACATATGCTATTGCAATTACAGCTTATTTTGGTTCCAAGTGGGCAAGAGACAAGCAATTCTACCATGTCTCCCAGGAAACCTGATGCTTTCTATAAATGAGCTGATACAGACAGTTCTAAGTTTTCAAGGAGATTACATTTTCAAAATGAAGAAATAAAATTCTCCCTAGAGGTGGCCTTGGGTGAAACCTAGTAATTTCAATGTCAGCACAAGTCCAAGCATGAGTCTGCAAACACTTCCTCTTCAATACATCTTAGTTCAATGGCATGTAGAAAGTACCATCAAATCTCTTCCCACCTGATTTCTGTAAACATCTTGTCTGACAAACTCATCTGAAGATAGCAAAAGCTTGTAGAATTTTTTGTGCATTTTAGATACTCCAATAAAGGTACTACTACTATGTGCACTTTGGAATTTTCTTTCAGGACACCAAAACTTTGCTCTTTTCCCATATCCTATGTGTTACTACATCTCATGGGTACACATCTGCACCAGCTTTTACAATTCATGTGGCTCTACAAATTCCACAGGAAAATCCACATGTTTCTACTGGACCACAGAGGAGTCCCTCAGCACTTGCAAGATGACAGGGAGATACAGTGGAGTCATCATACAGCAGAATATAGACAATATTTTGCCACATACTAGTCTTAACAGTATGATGGAGGTGAGATGGCCCTTAGTTTCTCCCACAATAAACCTGTGGTGTTTTTTCATTGTATGCATGCCACTGGAGAAGCTTAAGGAATTTTTACTGTATATATACAAGAGTATACAGAAGTGAAAATGTCAAGAGAGATTATGATTTAACATTTAAAAAATCTATTTTGGTTTTCAAACACAAAAAAAGCTTGTCAGGTTTCTAAAATCACTACAATTTCTAAAGGAAACATGGGAGGCAAATCAATTACTTTTGTCAATTGTACACACCTGTAAGTATCATCTGGATATACTTTTGTTATATAATCCTGGAATTCCATATATGCTTTTTCTTGAAATTTTTCAATCTGCAGCACATTTTCTAAGCCTGGGTGATCTAAAACAAGTCTACAATTAGATCTGCTCCAAATTTGATGGCATAAATTGGCAAAGAACTTTGTAATAGGTTTGCTTATTACCAAAAATGTAAACAGGTTAGGTTCAAATTGTCCAGTATCTACAAAGAACCAGCACTATACAATTAAAAATACCATTTTATTTAAGACATTTATAGACACTCTAATATAGTTGGTTCTTCCACATTTGCAGGTTTAACTTTCACAGACTTAATAATTTGTGACTTTTTCCAAACCCTGCCCCCTCACCTCAGGAACTTCTTTTCCAGCAGAAACTTTTATTTCAGTGGCTCTGATCAGGCCATACAGCCCTTTAAAAGCCCGCTACTGGTCGTCCTCCTCCTTGTCCTCCATCAGCCACTGCCTGGCCAGTTGAGGCAATTTCTCAGCACCACAAAACCAATCCTGGTGCCCCCACCGCCACAGGAAGGAGATGGGCAAGAGCAAGGAAGCATATCATGCTGATCCACCCCTTTCCCCATTACTTCTCTGACCTGGTTTGGACCCTGGATTCCCATTCTTCCCTACCATGTCTTATCCCCCTTCCCACAGACACACACATATGTTTTGATATGAGCAATTTTTCCACTTTGGCAGGGATCCTATGCCCATAGCCATAGCAAATCTGGAGGGCTATCTGTACTTCTTATACTTAAAAGTTCCTATCAAAGCAAATCCTGCTCCCACAACTGGGGGCAGAAGGGGAGGGAGACAAAAATCAAAGTTTTCTTCTGCTGACAGCTTCATCAAGCAGCAACACTGCACAATGGCAGTTGGGGGATAATGCAGAGCATGTGCCAGTTTTCGTTCCAGTCAGTAGTAAATGATTATTAAAATAATACCATCAAATAAGTAGGATTTTAACCCTATATGGGTGGTGGAAATGTAGAACAGCTTAACCTCAACACATTGGTGATATAGCCCCAAAACTTCTGCTGACCTTATTAAGTGGATTTGTACAGTCATTAGTAACTGTAGTTCTACAAATCATACATTAGAGGAGGAAGCCAGTGTCACAAGAGACCACATTCAGAAGTGGAGATGATAACTGCTCCTCCTTCTGCAGTTCCCAATGCAATGAGCCTCACTGTTCCAAAGGACCTGCCAAGAAGGTTCTTCCCCTCATTCCCCATGGGCGGGGGAACAAGTAACTGCAAGGGAAGGGGGAGTGAACAAAATCTCCCTCCTCCTCTATCCTGCCAGTGGAAATGTGTACACAAGACCTTCGATCCAAGCCAAACAATCTATACAGAGATTCAGCTGTGTTAGAATTTACTTAACATACAGGTAACTTTTCAAAAGACTGATATTCATGCACTAACAGGCAGAGCAAAGTCAAATAATTTAGTTTTCATGTTTTTACATACCAGGACTGAAGAGGACGATAGCTTTCAAATAAGCATATTCATAACCATCAAGGCAAAGCTTCACCATACTGTTGCAGAAATCCTGAAGTTTGAAGATATGCTCCATCACTAACTTTCCTCTATCAGCTGACAGCTTATCTAAGTTAATTAAAGATTGTATGAATCTAATTAGGATTCTTTTATTGCTTTTAATATGTGAATCTCTAAATTCAATTTCAAGCTGTTAAAAAATCTAAATGGGATAGGCAAGTGCGTGGAGCCCATTTTTCACAACTGTACCCACACAGAGGCTCTATCTGCAGCTCTGATGCTACTGGGGAAAAATAAATAAAATAATATAGAATAATTAAGAAAGCAGATGTTTCTCATGGGTACTTTTAAATTCAATATTATGTATACAGCAACATCTGTATACAGCATTTATACATAGCACTGATCAGGTTAGTATAAGCAAGTGCAATCACATGTATTTATGCCTTCAGATTTCAACAGCAAAATAAGAAATGACAGTGCAAGTTACTGAACCTATTTGCATACTTTCTGGAGAAACTGGGGATGCCTCTTACCTTGCTGTAAACTATTATGAAGGTGATTAACAAATGCAGTTAGTATAGTTGCTACATTCATTACTTGTGAACACTGTGCGAGACCAAGTGTAAAAAGTTCATTCCAGCAGGCTTTCACCAGTGATATGCTATTATCCTGCCTATAAAATAGGAATAGAATTATATTAATCAAAGTGTTCGCTATAATGCTCTGCATATAGTTGCAATTTTTCAGCATCTCTGACGTACAGACAAAAGATCTCTTCTCTCACATGAAGTGGATGTTTCTAGTGCAACTCACATGAAAATTCTGTGCTCACACTTCCCTAATTACAGAAGAAAAAGATATGCCTGTTTAGGTGAAACTCTGAATCATGACGATATTTTCATATGATTACAATGTCTAATTTTCAGAGGGATCTCTGAACATAAGATAGACTTCATTTATGGATGGCATAGCTACCCAATTTTTGCAAACCTCTACCCTTTTGCTTCATACCAGTCTTCCCAAATTTAGCAGAGTCCCACAGGCATCTGTGTAGCATTCTTAGGGTCTAGAAGTGGTACCATGTGGAAAAAGGGATAGGAATATCTGCTTCTGTCAGCCCTATTGCATGCACCCAAATCTTGAATTAACTCAATCTTTTCTAGATTAACAACTACAAGATACTATTACATGGATATGGTGTTGGGCTAGATGATCTTCCAGACCCTTCCTAAGGTATTACTCTAATAAAAGTTCATCCAGGTGTCAGATTTATCAGTAATATTATTAACAAATTCAGAGGTAATACTGGAAAACTTTCACAAAAGAGACATCCATTAGCATGGGGGAATAATTCTGTTTCCCTTTAGTCAAATTCATTTTGTTAAGTCTATCTCAGTTTTCAGAGATCAGCTGAAAACTCCAGCATAGCTGCAGATGTCTAAGATGACACTACTGGAGGGAATAAAGTTTGGAAGTACTTTAGTAAGAGGTAAACAACTGAAGACAGGGAATGGCTTAAGCTCTGTGGTTTGTGCCTTTATACCTAAATCTAGTCCTTAAGCTACAAATTAAAAAAGAATGATAACAATCAAGATTTGCTTTAACAACAGATAATCCAAGCTCATGTTCCTTTGCTGAAAATCTCAGCTCCTCCTGCTATAAATGAACATACAAGCAGCCATATTTGAACAACACAAACTCATTACCTCTTTCAAAATGTATCCCTTTCTTATGCATATAGTATACAAGAATAATCTGCAGGCTTCAACAATTCTGTTTAAAATTACAACTGTGGTTCCACCATTTGGCAAACTTTTGAGTTAATGTAGTTGCTCATTATGTTTGCCACAGGGTGGCATCACAGCTGGAGGTAGTTGGTAATCAGTTCAAATGATCAAACTGTCAAGTCCAGAGCTCTGACACATAAGCTCTCCTTACTGGGAAAAAGCATGGGAGGAGTTGCTGGTAACTAGTCCTAATTTTTGCTTGCCCAGCAGGATCTGCCAAAAAATGCAGACCTCTACCCCGGCTACACAGATGTAGCAACACAGAACACAACTATACCGAAATGGCCCTTGGTTGTATTGAGTCAACCCTTTAACACTCACCCCAGAGCTTGAAAGGAAGGAATAGAACGTGCCCAGTGCATAGATAAGAATAGCAATCTGGAGGCTGATTCACAAATATAATGTACATTCAGGTATTCAGGCATAGGCGAAGGCATGGTGAGCTGTCACAAAAAAACGTATTTTCAGAAATTTCTGAATTGTCATTTTTCAAATAATACAAATACTAAAAATGCTAAAGTAAAGTTTTCAAAGAAAGTGGTACAACTCTGTTATATATTAAAAATATAAGACTGGAATTTTCATGATACATCCTTATTCTCTCCAACAAGAGTAGACAACTGTAGTGGATCCAGGGGAGCATTTTTTGCCTCTGGGATTTTATGGTGGCCACACAGGTTGCCAAAAATTAAACAAAACCAAAACCTGGAAGAAGTAAAAAATCCACCTCTAGTTTTGAAAGAATGGGAAAATTTTGTGTTAAAAATTGGGGCCTATGACATATTAAACCTTGAGGTTTTCAGGACAGGCAATTCACCTTTTTCTTTTGTTGCCAGAAAAAAGGTGGGTGGATGGGGGAGGGGACTTTTGGTGGCTACACAGAGCCCTTGGACCATACTTTACCCACCTGTGCTCTACAATCTGTCCACTACAATCTGTCCACAAATTAATGTATTTTTTTTAGTGTTAAATTTAATATAAATTCTATTTCTTCAATTAAGAATTATTTTGGAGTTGATGTGAGAACAGCACAGCCAACAGCAGTTTCAGTGAAATATTTAAGATATTTGGGGGGGCACAAAAACTTGGTACAACTGATAATTTAATCAATTAATCAACCAATGAGTCACTTTATTTATAGTCCATCTTTTTCTCAAGAGTGAACTCAAGGCCATTTAAAGGATAGATGAGATAGAATTAAAACATTAATCAGGGTTTTTATAGCAAAAGAACTCTTTGGCAATGATGCAATTCACTATGAACTTCTCCTTCAGGCAAATTCCTATTCCTGAAGGAATACCCAGAAATCTTTCACTGAATAGCTTGCTGTTCGATGACCTTCCTCACCTTGAACACAATGAGAAGTGTTTTCTCAACAGCATATTGGTTCCTGGGTATACCTGCTTCGTGTATGAACTTTCTGCCCCAACTATCTGTTCATTCAAATTACTGCAAGAAATATTCAGGTTGTGGAATATTTTAGTACTTGAATGGATTATTACCTTCTCTCAGAACATTTTAAAACACTGAAATGTTAACATAATGACTAATAATGTGGCAGATTTGCACAATTTTTCTGAATGGTTATTTGGGCTTATTTTGAGTACAGCCACCACATCTGAAACTGTATGGTAGGCAGTTATGTGCACCAGTTCATGTGTGCCTGCATTTCAGATCCTTATCTAAGCAGATATGTCACTTTTTTGCACATCTGTTGAAAGCATTCTCACAGCATGCATCTACATGCAATTATCTATCATGTATTTCTCAATAGTAAAGGGGGCAGAGGTAGGCCATGGGTCACCATACTCCCATTCCCTCAGTGTGAAATCTACCTTATGTTCTTAAGTTTTAACACTCAACCACAATTCATGCATAGGATCTCACTAACTGTAATATTAAAGTGCTGGTGCAGTGGCTAAATTAATTTGTGAGATTAGAAAACAAAATACATTTCTCTCAGCAATTTGGACAGAGAAGTTTTTAGACTTGGTTGCTATGAACAGCATTTTATGGACAAGATGGTACACTAAATTTAATTGCTTGGTCAGATTTCTTGAAGCTCTACAGAAATTGAATCTTGGAAAAGAGAGAAAACAGGCTTATTCTGTAGTTTTATATAAATGTGCAATGGATTTTCTTTTTTATTTATGCACCCTATTGTTATACTATTTATTTACCCATCCATATACTTTATTAGTGGTTTGTGGAATTATTCTTGTGAAAAAGAAAATCATCATTTCCATTTCATCATCAACTGTGCAATGACATAGCTCAGTTTTTCACCCTTCAGAAAACCACATCAATGGTGTGAAAGCAGTTGCCACTTAACAATATCTGTGAACTACATGAGCAAGAGTTAGCAACTAGCTAAGAGAAACCTTGCTGTGAATTACTACATGTGTTATTTCATTTCTCAGCATACAGATTAGTCTACAGGGCCCCATGGTGATTAATTTTATGTGAAACTACAGATTTGTTGATTTCAGAATATATATTAAACATTTGTTTCTTAATGTGAGACCACCAACTGATACCTGTTTTTGAAGGAATGCATTAGAGAGGTGTCACATACATAAGAATACTCTACAGTCACAGTAGGCAGTAATACATAATATGTAATACGTAATATATAAGACATACATAAATACTTATTTTGTACTGCTCTTTTCACAGTCTGGGACTCAGAATGGCTTACAAAAGTCAAAACACACACAGCTTTAAAATTCTTATCGTACTAAAGTAAATATATAATTAAACTAGCAACAGAATTAAAAACAGTTAAAAGGAAGACCATTAAGAAGGAAACAATGAACAGGCAGTACAGCATATTCCAAAAGAGCCCTTTTGCCTTGAGCAATCGGCCATCCAAGGACTGTTGAAATGAAAAGGTCTTCCTATGAATCAATATCATAGTGTTCAGTTTAATCTCCCTAGGAACAGAGTCCCAGAGCCTGGGAGCAGCCTTTGAGAAGGCCCTCTGCTGTGTTCCCACCAGACATACCTGTGAAGGTAAGAAGGACAGAGAAAAGTGTCTCTCCAGAACATCCCAAAATGTAGGCAGGGTCATATGTGAGAAGATGGTCCTCCAGATAACTCAGACCCAATCATTGTAAGGCTTTATAAATCATAACCAGCACTTTGAACTGTGTGTGGAAATGGACTGGTAGCCAGTGGTGCTATTGCAACAAGGGAATTGTGTGCAACCCCCAGTTAACAACCTGGCTTTGGACCAAGTGACATTTCCAAACATTCTTCAAAGGCAATCCTACATACAGCATATTACATTAATCCAAAGGGGATGTAGTTACAGCATGCATTGCCCTGGCTAGATCCAATGTCTCTGGTGTATGAGCCTCAACTGTGCAATTTCACTCACTATTCCCTGATCTGTCAATCAGCTGAGGAGGAGGACTTCTGTCCAGTCCATTACTGATAGCAGGCACTGGTTCAGAACTAAGACTGCTTGCTTGGATTGAGGTGGAAAGGAATAATACAGCTGTCATCTGCATAATGATGGCACACTTTTAATTCAATGTCAACAAGGCATTCAATAATGGTACACATTATTCCTTAAAGACTCACATAATCAAAAAGTTCAATTAATAACTACAAAAGGTAAATAGTTCATAATTATAAGTTAATAAATGTTTAAGTACCCTGAAAGCTACATGAGCATCACTGAGAAGTGGACCCTCTATTTCAACAATATTCATGTTTGTTTCTTCACCAGCCAGACGTGCACTGGCTTCCATACTTTCTGCAGAGCTTTGACATGACGCAGTCTCTCCTGGGTTTAGTGCTTTCGCAAGAGTATCAAATGCCCTACAAACAATGCATTGAAAATGGTAAAGTCAATCAAGTTGGAAAGGGAAAAAACCCTAAAAGTTTATTCAACTAATTAGTTTATTCAACTAATAATACAGATATGTTTTTGCACATCTCCACATTGCAAAAAAGAAAAGTTTTAGGAGGGCCAGAACTATACATTAAATCAAATTAATGAAATAAGGAGAAAAAGGAAGTCAGATAAATGGTCCCAGAAATCCCTAATCACCATAAACAATGTTGCATCTTCTGACAGAACTTAAAAAAAGTCCTAAAAAGAGGGTGGAAAGCTACCTGCTGAGAATAGTTTAGCTGGAGATCCTGCATTGAGCAGGGGATTGGACTCAATGGTCCATGGGGTCCCTTCCAACCCTATGGTTCTATTTGTTTTTTTGTTTTTTTATTTGAAATCAAAAATTATTTGAGCTAGATCAAAGGCACCACCAATGTGATGGTAATTCTCATCCCTCATTCCCATTGATTTTTATGGACACTGCAGGTAGAACTAAGAATAATGACACAGGCCCATTACACATCTCTTTCAGCCAGCTTCAAAAACAAACAAACCAAAAAAAAAAAACTAGTGTCATGAAACATTAAATATTTTCTTTGAACAAGTTCCAAGAATTTCTTCTGTGCCATAATGACTGCAAGCAACAATCTTAAACTAAGTTTAAACCATGAGTTAACACTCTTGTTCCAAAGCTTGTAATCACAATTTCCCAATTCACATACCATGAGAAACTGTGGTTAATTAACCCAGAAGGTGCTGAATAACACACTGAGAAAGGAAGGGGTGCCAGAAGAATGGAGTGTTTATCTCTGCTGTATAAGCCAAGATACATCCATGTTGGACATAAGACAATTACATAGCAGACCCAACTGGTTTAACAACACTAAACATGGTTAACCAGTAAAAAAGATTGATTATGCCGTTTTCCACCTTATTAAAAGAGGTGAAAGTGTCTACTGAGGTTCCCATATTAGTCTTAGCATATTTAATGATTTCATACGCTACCAGAACATACCTTGTAACGTCAGTACTTGCATGCTCATCTTGCTGGAGTTCAGTCAATGAAGTGTCTCCATTGCTTAAGCTTTCTATCATAGACAGATCAGGACTACTCTGAGACACATCTTTGGACTTGCTTAGACTTGCTAATGATGTTACCACATTTGCTAAAGTACTTAAATCTCCTTGACATGTTTCAACCTAAGAAAAATAATAACAGATAGGGGAAGAGGTTAGCATTGACAGTAGACCTTTACAGACGGACCAGAGAGAATACTACATTATTAAAAAGAGAACCTTAATTGCAATCATATCAATACCAAGTAAACAGCAATTTACAATAATGAAAGAATTTTATTCAGAAACATTTCAGATGCCATCTTGATTCATGTATCTTAAAGCAGGAATGGGCAACTATTAAGGTACAGGGGCTATTGACCCCATAGGTTGCATCCATATGTTTTTTGTAAAAAACAAACAAAAAAGAAAACCAAAGTGATCACAAAGTCAATGCCAGCTTGGAAAAATGGCTATTTTAGGTGTGGGTGTGAGGGAAGCAGCCATTAAATGGAAATCTGTACCCCCAGAGCCACAATTCTCCATTCTTTCCACTTTTTCAGCCTTAGGGAAGAGACCTCCAGAGGCTGTACAAAAGGTCTCCCAGATTGCAAAATTTCCATCTCATCTTAAAGACTATTGCTCCTGACAGTTCGTATATTTAACAAAATCACCAAAAAATGCGTTCTATACCTTTGTAATTTTTTCCTAATTAAGGGCTGTTCATATTACACTATTTACAGCTGCCCACAATATATTAGCTAATGGGTTGGTATGTTGGAATGTTGCAGAAATTCAAACTAGGAAGCAGAAGACTGACACAGGCTCCTGACTTGCCAGGTCTTGGATACAAGAGAAGAGGAGTCTTCAGTCTCTGTGATTACTTCTACAGACAGAGATAGACTGATCCTGTTCAACTAAGCTCTGTCTCTGGCTTTCCCATCCCTATTTACTATGATTTTTGGTGAACTGGATTGAAAGACCATGTTCTGGGACTATATTGCCAATCCTTGCATAGGCATGAAATATACTTGTGTCATTTTTTTTTTTATAATAATTTTTTATTAATTATATAACTAGAAAACAAAAGCAAAAAATTAAACAGCATGTGTTATACATAATAGTGAAAAAAAAAAGAAAAATTTTTTCCCTTTAAACAACATAAACTTGCATTATTTTTTTCTCTTTTACACTTGAAATCATAACCTTATTCAGCTTATTCCATATCATACAGCTTATACATTTTTGTTCTATTATTAATTATAATCTTATTACTTCAAAGCCAGTTAACTTTTAACTTTTTTTTCCTTTTAAAATATCCAATTTCATCAATAGATCACAAGTTTAACACACACGCGTAATATAAAATAAAAATAAAAAATAAAGAATACAAAACCAAACCAAACATACTTGTGTCATTTTAAGGCATACCATTCAAAGTTGGTCCCACCATTTTGATGGAGTTCAGAGTGAGTAGAGTCAAAGAAATATCAGTTCAACTCCCGTTATGATTTTCGAGACTTAGTTTGTCACAGGGCCTTGCTGTAGCCTCAGGAGAACAGCACAACTTATAGCAACTCTAGGGACTTCACTTACCAGCTATCTTCCCTTACTGGAACAGGGATGGGAACAGAATGGAAGAAGGGGGAGAAGTTCCCCTTCTGCCTCTGCCCTGTTCTCTTGGCCCCCCTCAATGAGTTGCAAACATTTTTCTCTGCATACCTCAATGCTTTTAAAAATGGTAGTATAGAATAATAGAAGCTTTATAAAAAGAAGGCATTTAGTACCAATTTCAATGGTCAAATTTATCAAAACAAGCAAAACTTGCATTCAACAAAACTTATATTCAATAAAAGAGTTCCCTCGCCATGTACCTTATCTGTAGTCATCAGAACTGTAGGCTCATTCTTTACACCAGACTGATGTATGTTCACAAACATTCCAGACTCCAACATTCCTGTTGATCTGAAATAAAAGAAGACCATGTTCCTTGTTCTTAAGAAATGCCATCAAATTATCTAATTCAGGGGAGTATTTGCATACCTTGCAGTTTCACTGTCTGTTACAAAAGTTGGAGTTGCTGTAAGTGGACTCCGTAAATCTTTTCGAATATAAATCTTTTCTGTGGAAGCTGCACAATTTGAAGACTTTTCTCGGGACACTTCAACAGGTTTCCTCTCACACTGAACAGCTACAAAAGGGTGTGGAGCTATCAGTAACAATTCAAAATTCATACACAATTAGCTGTTATAAACTATATTTGGATTTTCAATTACTACTATATGTTTTGCATTTTAAACATTTTTACAATATCAAACATAAATTTTAAGCACATTAAAGGCTTGAAGTATTATATTAATTTATACAGAAGTCATCAGTTTGTGAGTGACCTCAAAGAAACTTACAAACATACTAACTTTTTGTTTGTTTAGATTTCAACTGACACAAATTTTTAAGAAACTGTTTTCACAGTTTGTCTGTCAAGGTAAACATGTGTGTTGCAAAAGATTCTGGACTTTAAGAGTGTGTGCTTAGTCCTTCTGTTGAAAGTGTACACTCAGTTTTCAGGAGGGATACTGGGCCAAAAGGTTCAGTTAGCATTCCAGAAGATTTATTGGATTCTCTGTAGGCTATTTCCAATCTTGCAACTGACACACAAAAACTTAAGTGCCCATTCTAAAACACATCCAATGTTTCAGTGGTATGTTACAAAGATAATGGCAGTTAAGCATAGACAAGCTGTATATCAGAGAGTGCTGTTCACCTTTATTGATCTTCTAACTGGAGAATCTTGGCAAGCTATCAAGCAGTTTCAAGGTTTTTTGGAATGTATTTTCAAAGCCAATGCTTTTAAATTATTTCTGATTTTGTAGTATGTGTAATACAAAATAGCTCCATCTTAACCTTACCATCACTGCACCACACATGAGCCATGAGAACATTTTCTACATATGCAAAATATTTACAGACCTCCCTTTTCAGATAGTGGGGGAAAAAGAGGAGAAATCCTCTAGGAGTCTGAACAGCTATCAGATGCAGCGCAATTTTTTCCCCCCTGACTGGCAATTACATATGCAAAAATGACAGGGAGCAGATGAGCTCTCAGTAAATGCTTACTATCACACACACAGAGAATGTGAAAGCAAAGTGCTCACTCTAGAAGCCACTTAGGACTTCACTGCATCAACAGTTCCTTGTTTCTAAACTTTTAACTCATCCCCCATCCTAATCTGGACGTAATGGGTATGACTCCACAAGAAAATCAACTATGTCCTCCAGCGACTGTCTATTCCCTACAATAAACTTTTGTCAATGCCCATACTTACAATCTTGTTTCATTCCAAATGCAATACATCTCTGCAGCCTGCAGTACTGACATCTGTTTCTATGATGTTTGTTAATCACACAGTCTCTTGCCCCTCGGCAGGAGTATACTAAATTTTTTCGTATACTTCTTTTAAAGAATCCTTTGCATCCTTCACATGTCACTGCTCCATAATGGCGCCCTGGTCGCATAACAAAAGCCATTAATTATGAAATATTATTGTTAGATGCTCTATTGTTTCTCTATGCCAAATGACTCGTTACAAAAGATAAACCAAGTTTTGGGATACCTTAACAATTAACAAATTATATGCAATGTAAGCTTTCATTGACAGCAGCATACTTCATCAGACACATAGACAGAGACTCAGATGACATATTTATATCTAGCAATACTATTACAGTAGGTATACATCTAGCAATACTTCTGTCATCTGCAGTATAAAAGGTTTGTACGCCTGCTCATCTTCCAATGTGACATACACCATTATTTTCCGGCACTGTCTTACTGCATTTCACCCACAATAAATAGAACATTTTCTGCACAAAAGAATAAATGGACACAAAACTGGTGTCAGATGTAGAAATATTTGAAAACAAATGGGGGACCACTTAGGACATAGTATCTCTAACCTCAAGGTGGCCATCTTTGTACAAAAGAACTTCAGAGACAATTTATAAACATGAAAAAGCTTAACAAGAATTCTTCAGGTGTATCAATTTTATCTCTAGTCACTTGAACAAGGACAATAACTTTTTATACCATACATAACTTGATCAGCTCACCACTGCAACAATATCTATGTTGCCACCCAACCAACAATTAATATTTAAAGTACAACTACACCTGTGATTTACCTGATGCCTTGTCTCCACAAACAACACAGAGATCAAATACTTTATTCAGAGTCTGTTCTGTGGAAGAACTGTCTGTCAAAATCTGGAAAAATAATAAATAATTTAATTCATCTCTTGCTTTCACCGATTCCTTTGCTATTTACTCACTCTCTCTCACACACATACATATATAAAAAACAAACAACCTGCTTACAAGCATGACGGCTACTTCATAGAGTATAGCTAAGGTCTAGATGAAACATGTGATAAATCATTCAGAAGACATTAAACTAATATAGAACTAGAAAAACAGTACAGAACAAAATTAATAAATGGGAAGTATAATTATTAACATTGCTGCTAATTAGTATTTCTCCTAATTTTTATTTGATTTTCTTGTCTTATCATTTTTTGCTGAAATATGGAGACTGAAACTTTTCTTTCCTGGTACTATCTTAAAATTTGGCAATATAATAAGAATTTAGGATGCAGAATGTCCAGACTGCTTTATATTTAAATTTGCAAACATACAACTATTTTCTCAAGCCTCCTTCATTTTCATGATTGCAGAAAATATAGATACAGTAATAGACTGGTCACATAGCTCACCAATAGGGGTAAAATTTCAAAAATCACTGTACTGAAGATGAAGACAAATTACTAGAAATGAGAACAGTAGAGAACAAAGGAACTACAGTTGGCTCTATACATCTGCAGTTTTAGCTTTCACAGATCTGAATAATTTGGGAGTTTCTCCAGCCCCTGCCCCCCTCCACTTTCAGGTGCTTCTTTTCCAACAGAACCTTTCCTCTCAGCAGATCTGATCAGGCTACATAGCCCTAAAAAATGCACCTCTGGTCCTCCTCTTCCTATACCAGTTGCTGCCTGGCCAGCTAAGAACAGCTCACAGCCCTATTTCTCAGTGTCCCCCCAATACCCAAGGAAGGAGATGGGTGAGACAGAGGAAGTATAAGGACACAATGCCAATCCCATCTTTTCTCCCTCTCCTTTCCCTGACCAGGCTTGGACTCAGGGTGCCCACTTCCACACTGTGCCTTGGATCCTTTCCCACAGACACAAATACACAGTTTGATATTTGCAATTTTTCCACTTTTGCGGCAGTCCTGTGCCCCTAACCCTAGCAAATGTGGAGGGCTGACTGTACATTGAGCTGTACAAATTCAATTGCACTGTGCAACCAGAATATAACAGGCAGCACTCCACATTCAAGCTGTAATATTCTTACACTGAGAAAATGCAACTTTTTCCTAGATAACACAACCTCTAATCCTGCCACTGTATATAGGATATATAAAATGAGAGGAGATATTTGCACTTCTAATGAACACATTACTCTCTGAAACTCATCCAGCCCCTTCTACAACTATTCAAAGACTTCCCGGTTCTTCAAATGATTCTACCAATTTCTCTTTGCTGTCTGTTATGCCTGTGACTACCTCCCTCATTTCTTTTAATTCCTTCTCAAAACCTCTTTTTCCAGGAAGCCTTGGGATCCTTCCTCTAGTCCCTGTACCTTATGTAACTTATGTATGATCTGCCACTGTTTACCCATACCCAGTTTTCACCTCATCCTCTATTGTTTTCTTGTGTTTATTTTAGAGTGAAAGTTAATCAAAGTTAAGGAACTGCTATATCTGTTCTGTCAAAGTGCCATAAGTACATACATGCATGGGCAGTGCTATACAAACAAATATACCAACTAACTGAGACCATGACATCACCAAGCCTAAGACACCAAAGAATATCTGCCAATACCAATTCTATTTCATGATTGTAAAACTGTTTGCATTTTTCTGAAAGTTAAGTACTCCTTTACCATAATATTCACAAATGTCACCACCAAAGACACTATACACACTGCACCAGAGTAATGCAATAATAAAAATATTAGACCAAGATCAGAAAAACTGACTTTCAAAGTCCTACTCCACTCATTGGGCCACGAACCATCTCTGAGACTAAATGGGCTCAATGTTGTTGAGAGCTCCCTAGAGATAACAATGCAATTAATAAATTGGTCCTGTTTGGACCAAACAGTGTCCTAACATTTTGTGAACATTTAATTGTTTAAAAGCATACTTGTTTTAAGAATTACTATTTCCTCTCCAGCACCAAAGGACCCATATCTTGTGATATTCTGGTTTAAAAACCAACAAACTCATTATCTCCTATCCACAGTAAAGATATCAGCCATAACATGCAGACAGGATATTAACCTATTTTACATTGATTAGGATTAGCATGAATACTGTGTTAAGTGTCAAAATTTGGGTTTTAAAAGTCATCTCAATAACTTCCAAGGGTATGGGACACCATACCTGAATGTGTTGTGTAGATATATCTGGAGATGTAAAAAACAGCTGGTTCACCCCTGCAGCATCTGGAGTTGTTAGAAAAACCTTTCCTGGAGCAGTATCTTGTCTTGCAAGGATCACTTTGCTTGGGGTAGAACCATCATGATTTGTTAAAATGAACTGCTTGCCTGTTGCAGACTGATCAAGTGCTGTTACGATCTGAATCTTCTGCCCTGTCTGCTGATCTGTAACAATCTATTAACAAATTTATCTCAAATTGTTATGGTAGTTTATGCTTAAAAGGAGGTGTGATCTAACATAATCATGGTGTTATCAAGCATGACTAAACACCAACTACTTTCAGAAGATGCTGCATACATTCCACAAATCACAACTGAAGCCAAACTCTAGCATCATGCATACTCACTCAAGATTTAAGAGTGCCTGATATCTAAAGACATGGTACTCATGAAAAATAAGGAAACATTATGCAGAACTAGAATTACTACTACAATTACCACTGGGTGGTGTCCGTTGCCACTGTTGCCACACATCACATCATTGGGGTAATTAATCCTTGTGGTGTTTGAGATAGGCACCTCAGTTTAAATTAAGACATATTTGGACTAGATCAGTTTAAATAAATAGGACTAATAATCAAGATTAGCTTAACTTTTATTTAAACTGGTCTAGTATAACTGTTGGTTCTACAATGATGGGTATGTGTTTGTTAGTAACAAACAGTAGTAACAAACAGTTAGTAACAAACAACAGCCCTAAAAAGGTATATAAGTACAGTGATGACTACATAAGCTGCTCTGAGCCATTCATGTTATAAATTTGTATACATTTCAGAATAAGTACGAAATAATGCTTTAAGTATTCAAAATGTAGGGGAAAAGCAAGTTTAGGATGAATCCAGGTGGTTATGTACTTTTGTGATTATTGGAAAACTAAAGCAATGGTCTAAGCTTCACAGACTCTCTATTTTCAGAAGTCTATGGTTATTTAAAGATGTAAAAACCTGGAGCGGAGAAATGGAAAAACTGGGGGCATTTTTCTCTCCATTCCCAATGATCTTTTAAAATTTATTGGAAGGTGAGTAAAATAAAACTGGGGATGCATTTCAGCCCTTAAGAAGTGCTCTCATCTTCATAAGATGACCAGGCAGGGCCTTAATTGCTTATGAATTGCTTCTTGTCCTCTTCTAATACCTTCTGATGTAGTGTGAAGACACCAGAAGCAAGTACGGTGATTTCTTTCTCACCAGGCCCTTTACAGCAGGCCTTTTCACTATTCCCCTCACACAGACAATCTCAGTAGTTTAGGATGCAGTGGTTTGTATACCTTTCTGGGTAAGATATTGGGTATGTAGTATTGACATTTTTAACTGTAAAAAAAGATTTTGAGGGCACAACCTAGATTAAGTTCTACTAAAAAGAATGGCTCTTACTTCTGAGTGATTTTTTAAAAAAATACTAAGTCTAATACTAGGTGGCTTATTTTAAAATAAAGTATGAAATAGAGTGACATGAGGGAATACTGTGGCATGATAGAGTGACATGATGGAATACTGTGGTGCAGTGGTATGTGTGTTGGACTAGGACTCCAGAAGATTAGGGATCAAATCGCTGCTTAGCCACTGAAACTCACTGGGTGATCCAGGGCAAGCTGCAATTTCTCAGCCTCATAGGTAGTCAAAGAATACCCCCTCCCCTGAACAAATCTTCCCAAGAAAACCCTGAGATACATCTGCCCTAGGGTCGCCATAAGTTGGAAAGAACTTGAAGGACACAATAGCAACAAGGGTTGATTTCAAAATTGAATAAATTTGTCCAGCAGCACAATTTTATATGTTAATTTAGAAAGTATCTATTTTATGTTGTTAGTGCAGTTAAATGCATTTGAGCTTGTTAAGAAAGCACTTGGCACATATTTTCCTCCCCAAATTTTCTCATTTAGGAAATATTTCCAACTAGTTAAACAAAATGCACCTGTATCCGCTGTGATAAGGAGAGACCTGTATCTGCAGGGACAATCTGAATTCTCTGTGCTGTCCCATCCATTAGTGTTTGGGTAACAGATCCTTGTGAATGAGCCATCTGCAACAAAAAAAACATATACACAGACACAATAACTCAGTCAATCTGAGACAGGCCACTGTGGCTGACTCTCCAAATTCTTCTGGTCTACAGTTTCCCTAAGCCTTAGCCAGTACAGCCGATGGTGAAATATTATGAAAGCTGTAGCCCACAGTGGCCTGCCCTGCACTAAATGAAGAAAGTTTGCTGAATGCTTGCATTGCTTTCCCAAAGCACGACTGCCCTTTTAAAAGGGCATGGGACAAGGTAACTGATAAAACAAAAGATAGAACTGAGAATCAAGTATTTTTAAGAACACATGTTTTCCTTATTAATAAATATGACCCTGCCCTGCCCTGAGAAGGACCACTTTTATTTATCCATACCACAAGAGTTAATAGACTTATCAAACAAAATAACCATCAGCTAGAATTTTCTGAGTGCTTACACTGAAACTTATTTATTAAAAAAGTTCGGAGAAAAATAACATAAATTGAAATGAAGTTTTAAAAAAAAGATTGTCAGAGCCTCCTTCTAAATCTTTTTCTTTTTTTTAATTGTTTAACTTCTTATTGGATTCTATCAAATTCAATTCTAAATTTATAATTTGTGCTATTAGCATTCTCAGATACTTTAAATTTATATTCAAGATGTTAAGAATAAATATTCTGAAGTAACTAACAATGAATTACTGCAATGTCTTTATATGTCAATTTTTATGACACATTACATAATCCTCCTAAAAATTTATATACAAGTACCTCTCCCATTTGTTGTTCAATAATTTGATGGGCCAATTCCTCAATTGTTGCCATGATCTTGAGTCACTTGAGTTCCTGTTAAAGAGAGAGATTATTAATGATGAAACAGAAAGAACTAGAAGAAAAATAAATAATGGAAGTCAAGATGCTTCAACAGTACTGCTCTGAAAAATGGGACTGCTGTCAGAATGTTATTCGGTATAACCTCAAACTCTACTCCTAAATCATATTACACTATTGTCAAGCTAGCATGATTTGTCTACAGCTATTAGGTTCTAATCTTATATCCCTTTAACTGAAAAACAGTCCAACTTAATTCAATGGATTATGTCTGAGTGGACATGTGTATGATTCCATCTTCAGACTTTTAAGATACATGTGAACAATTTAATTCTAGAAAATATAGCAACAAAGCCAGGATATCAACAGTGGATAACTATATAAATGACAAAATAAATAGCTGCCTTGAATGTCAAGAGATAATAAAATTATATCCTGCCTCTTGAAACCTGTTAACATCACACTTTAAGGCTGTAACCTGCATAGTTTTCAGATGTTGGGAGCATGTTGTTTTCTTTTTTGTGTGTGAGTATAAATGCTTCCTCTAACAAAACATATTTCTATTTCTCTTTTGTTTTTCACCTAAAGCATTTCTCACTATCTTTGCAGATTAGATTGCAAACAAGAATCCAACATCACTCTCAACAAAAAAATACACTTCCTTGAAGTTAAATGATGTCCCAATTGCTTTCAACAGAGTCTAACATAGAAATTATGGCAGAAATATTATCTGTTTCTGTAGAAAAACAATCTTGCTTTTAGATATCGGCTTCCTCATTCACTAAATGAGATTGTATCGTTTCACATGTAACCTGACAGTCACACACATTATACTGATATGTTTTCCTCTGATTGCATGATGGCTGCAATGAAAAGATAGATCTATCATCTCTACTGAAGCGACCAGGTTTATGTGAGCTCAATTTTACAGTGCACAATATTTGTTAAGCTTTATCAAGAGAATATTAAACTTTTATAATGAACAATTACTTGCTTGTAGTAAGCTAAACATCTTAATAAATTTCCCTGTGGCTAAACTTATTTCACAATGAACATATTTCCCTAAACAATTAGTCTACTTTTCAGCAACAAAGTTTATGACTCTAACTTTCAATTATAAGAAAGCCTCAAAGTTACAGTCATAGGGTAATCCATTATAGCAGCCATTTCAGCTGCTATAATTTTCTGTTCTCTGAAAAGAGCAATCAAGAGAATATTATCAAACGCTAACTGAAATATTTATTATTTCTGCTGTCATTAACTTTAGTCTCTCAGGTACATGAAAGTACAAAGTCAAAATGCAGTCTTTAATTTTTTTCTTCCAACTAAAACTAGTAATTTTGATAACTGAATTATCAAGTCTGCTTTCATGGACACATTTTTGCAAAGCTTTGCTATTCTTGTTACTGTTTTTTTAAATATGGTTTGTTTACAATTTACAATTGTAATTTAGCTGAACAAAAGTTTAGTTATAGCATCCATTTTACCTATAGTCTAGATCTGGATTTTTTAACAGGCTTACTGAATGTCTAATCTTGTGGTAAAAAAGAATATTCCACCACATTTCATACCTAACTTGCATTTTTGGCTCTATAATTGAATGTAGTGCAGTCATCCAACCACTTCTGCAAATTTGACCTTTGTGAATTTAATTATCCATGGTTCATTTGCTGCCACCTCTGCCTCCCTCCCTCAACTCACAAGCGCAGGTGAGTGGGGGGAGTGTGGAGGGAAGGTGCACGCATTCCCTCATGCACTCACTTGGGGATTGGATGGAAGAGGGAACGCATGTGTGTGCCTTCCATTGCTTACTCACTTGGGCAGGAGGGAGAAGATATTTACAGTTTGTGCACTTTCGCGGGGGTCCTGCATCCTTAAACCTCAGGAAAGTGAAGCGCTGACTCTACTTCCACAATGAATAAACCAAAGGCAAATAGGAATGTGGACCTTTCAAGATCATAAGTCTTATAAATACTTTCAACCTTTGGAATGGAGCCAGGAGAAGGGATCCCAAAATTGTGGTGCAGTTTATTAGCAAATCATTATTTTTGACTGGCACTATTTTTCCCCCTGCAGACCACTCAGAGGAGTGTTTTTGATAAGCATTCAAAGAAGGGGAAAGTCTCCATTTTACTACATGAAATAGGCACTAGTGAACTGGGAAAGAGAAACACGGAAGGTCTCATGTTTTGCATACAAGCAGCCCTACTTCTTAATCTGGCCTCTCCAGGTAGCGAAGAAAAAACATTCTGTCTAAAATTCCACAGATGCACTGGCAGTCAACATACAAAATACTACCCTTGAGAGACTAAAGAATCCATATAATACAGTATTCTATGTTCTCAGGGACATATGCTATTTCTTTCTTTTCCCAAGAGAATTATGAGTGAGGAAAAGATGCTGCTTATAATTTATCTGCATATGCCAGAAATCAGAGGGAAAGACAACTGATTTTGTCTGATACAGTACAAGGTTCCTCCTTGGGCTCTGCAAGGTACACAAAACTAACAGAAGGCAAACTCTGTTGGATACAGAAAAAGTCAAAATGGCATCTGGATTTATAGATTCTTGGTCAAATGTTCTATTACTAAAGCACTGTTAACGTGTACCAACGCAAGTTCTCAACTTGAACAAAAGGAAAGATACTCCTTGGCAAATGCCAACACTTCTAAACAATTTTAGCACAAGTTGAAACCACTAGCTATTAGATAACAAACCCAATATAAAACAAATAAAAAGAACAAATTATTTTTAAAAGAATTTAAAAATGTTCTAATGCTATTAAGGTCATTTGAAATGTTACTTACTCAGATTGTACCTACCCAGAGTGCAATTTTTTACATTCAACTTCCAGGATGCATAATCACTTTTTGGATGCTCCTGTGATTAAATTAAGAGAGACTGTTTACCTTTCAAAGATTTACACAGTGAAAATAATTTATAATTTTCTTCCCCTGGAACATATTACCAATAGTCCTACATTTGTAGGTTAAATCCTCTGATGTAAAGACTTTGTGTTTCTTTACAAAAATCAACACACGCTAAATGAGGCAATTATATTTAGAAAATTAAGAATGTCATCAGTACCAATGATATCCTTCTTAAAACATTAAATCTGTGAGATGACAAGCAATCTCAATAAACCTCATACTGATGCAGTCCAGGCATTATTTAACCGTGCTTGAGTTTTTCAGTAAAAACTATTCTAGAAATTTCTGTGACTAATGGTCCAGCATTCTGTGGGCTTATTATAATCTTGAATTTTTGCTTTAATTGCAATTAGTGGTGGTAAGGTATACTGTAAAGTGCTTGAACACATAGGGAGAGGGGAAAAAATCCTTCTCAGTGCATACTGACTAGGACAGAAACAACATACATAGAGTTGATATACTCCAACAGGGCTAGAATCCTCTAGAATCCTCTTGTGGATTTAAATTAGCATAATTTCCAGTCATACTAGCATAAGTACTTTTTTGAAGTTCCAGAAGGCAGTATCAATACCTCCTTACACAACAGTTTTGCCAGGCTATGCATTGGTTGCCAGACAGCATCATATGCAGCTCTTCCTCCACCCAAAAAAGGCTTGCTGAAAAGCTTCATGCCACCATCTGGCTGGCTGTTTTCACCCTCTCTCTTTGCTGGTCTCCTTTTACCCTCTCAAAATTCCAGTTAGGTAGTATGTAGGACTTTAATCAACGGATATACCAACCCTACTAAATGACACTTGTAACTAATGAGGTACTTCTGGGGTTGAAAACTGATGGCTTAGTTACTCCAAGTAGTGGTCCCTGCACTCTGCTGGTCCCTGAACCATTTGTTCCTGATGAGTTTCTAGGAAAGAAAGAAATAACTCCATGTTGAATATGGAGCAAGCTTGTTTTCTGCTACTCCAGAGACTAGGACATGGAGCAATGGATTCAAACTACAGGAAAAGAGAATTCACCTAAATATCAGGAGGAACTTCCTGACGGTAAGAGCTGTTTGACAGTGGAATATGCTGTCTCAGAGTCTACTGGAGTCACCTTCTTTGGTGATTTTTAAAAAGAGGCTGGATGGTCATTTGCTGGGAGTGCTTTGAGTGTGTGTTCCTGCATAGCAAGGGTTAGATTTGATGGTTGTTGTGGTCGCTTCCAACTCTGTGGTTCTATGAATGGGAACAATTATGGGGCTGGTCCCCAGGACACTGGAAAAAAAATTGCTGCTCCCCCACATTAAGAGAGCCTGAGAAGCACTGGCTGAGATAATTAAATCACTCCACTATATTCTGAACAGAATAATAATAATAATAATAATAATAATAATAATAATAATAATAATAATAATATTTATATCCTGCTTCTCCCCATGGATCAAGGCGATACTACAACAATACATTTAATACATTAAAAGCACTAAAACATAACCAATCCTCCCCACCCCGCAACCCATCTAAAACCAACCCCCTAAAACACATTAACTACAATCAACTAACTACTAAAAAATAGGAGTATGGCAGTAAGTCTTTTATTTTGTTACTACTAAAGGTATTTATAGCACCATGTTTATGTAATTTTTAATGTAAGGGATTATTCCTACAATCTGCTGCTACCTTTTTGCAGATATGCAAGTCTCATATACAAATCATTATTTACGAGTTACTGTCTCAGCCTAGAGCACCTACCCATACATGAATGCATAAATGGTGTAGGACCCACATTATATTTGCGGCTGTGCTACAAGGTCCATCACCCCAGGCCACTGGCCATGTTGGCTAGGGATGATAAAGTCGAAGTTTACATCTTGAGGGCAACAGGTTAACCAATCCCTGACTTACATATAGGCTATAACTTATTGCTGGAGCCTGACAAGGTGAGCAAGGTGAGTAAAATGCAGCACTTCATTACAACTTCCCTAGCTGGCATAGACAATGGTGAGGAATGCTGGGTATTTCAGGACCACACATTGCCCTGACAAGTTTACAGTGACTTCAAAAACATACAAGTATATCTGAGTTAACAAAGTAAATGTGTTTCTGGGTATTACATCTTTAATAGAAACTTTGGTAGGAATAACATGGAAAGAATAGGGATTAAGTTCTTACACCACAAAAAAGAAAAGCAGCAACATGTTAAAGCAAATTTTTAATTCAAACCTAATATTATGCACATGTGAAATGAAACAAACAGATCAGGTCAAGGCTTGCCAAGTAAACAAAAACATTTTCAATCTTTTAGATACCATTTGAAAGCTTCTTCCAAAATGCCTCCCAGCATGACTTTTTTTTCAACAGCCTCCACTTTTCTTATGATTTGCATTTTGGTCGTTACGCTTACAGATCAATGTTTTTCCTACATAACAGAGTGAGGCAAGACAATCTGTCTCCTCCTCTTCTTTCTCTTTTTCTCTTCACACATGGTCAGTAAGTGATTCAGGAAGCAGCTGATTACTTGTGTCTTTTGTACACAAGCACAGACAGCAGCAGTAGGATCACCTACAGTAGCATCCAATTCCTTTCCAGATCTAGATGTTACTGCCATGGCTGGGCCGCACTTAAGGTGACATAGATATCATTTTGATATCAATAATTTGGCTCTCATCCACCATCCCTCTCCACGTGTTTGTGAGGCCCCCGGACAAGCACAGAACTAGGCTCGGCCACTAATTGCTGCAATATCCCAACACAATACAGGCAGGTCAGAAATAGCCAGATCTCCGCTTTAGGAGACCTCTCTGCAAACACTCAATTCTGTATGCACACTACTTACAAAGAGATCCCTGCCCAGAGCAGGCAACTTGGCAAGCTGAATTCTCAATTGTCAAGCGCTCTCCGCATCTGCATACTGGCTACTCCTTTGTCAATTCAGACTTAACTCAACCATGCTAAACTCTGATCTTTCCAAAGCTTTGTCTCACGCCCGAAACTCATTGTTTTCCCCAAGTACAGAACAGCCTGCAGTTACATTTCTCCCTATAAAAGCCCCTGATTTCGAGACCTTCCTCGGATCGCTCCTGAGTTCCAGCCTGTCTTGCTGCCGCTTTGCTTGGCAAGCCTTCCCCTCAGTCATATTGGCTGAGACTGCGCAACTTCGGACCTTCGCAGTGACCTATCCGGGCTTCAGGACAGGTGTCGTATCACTCAATTCAACAATCCCTCTCAAAAACCCCTCTATACCTCTCCAACCTTTATTTTCTATAGTTATCTGAGTGCGTGTGTTGTATACACTGTTTGTCTGTATTTAATAAATATCACAATTATTCTTAAACCCGGTGTGCTCTTTGGCTTGGCCTGACCCTGTAGACATTGGGTAACAGATTCCGCTGCGTTGCCCTGCCTCTCGCATTGCTAACTTGTGCTCTAGCTAATTTCCCCAAACTTAGTTAATTGAGAGCGCATATAGGTGTCCCTCCCGGGACCCCCAGTAAACAAGGTAACTTAGCTTTATTATTCTATTATTTACTGCAAACACACTGTTGCAACTTAACACTGAAAATCTGTTCACCATCCTGTCAGTGGTGGAGAAACCTTAACAACTTCCAGCTAGACAGAAGACAAGGGGTGTGTGCTGGGCAGGGCTTCCATAAAAACCTTGTGAAAAGGAGCATCTTTGTCATGCCTGCAACCATCTGCTCAGTCAACAGAAGAGATTCTGAAGAAATTTGTCTTCTTTGGCCTACAATGACTAGCAGTTCCTAGCACTGCTTTAAAAGAATCCAATGCAAAAGAGAATCACAATATCATGGGTTACTACCACATACAAGACTCTGCTGAGCATATTATAAGAATTGCTTCCTCTAGAAGACACTGAAATGCAAGAAGGCAATTAGCACAATACTTATGTATCAGGATTAACAGAATATGCACCAAAACTCAAAGAAAACTGAGATCAGCACACACACACATTATGGTTGCATCAGAGTCTCATAAAATATAGAAATTAAAATAATGTAGAAAATATTACTATGAGCACTGAAGCTTTTTCTTCTTCAAAAGTGAGTTTAAGCATGTAAAAGAACTCAAGACAGGATTAGATGTCAACAACACAAATTCAAGATTTGATGTAGTATGTGGATAAAAAGTTAAATACAATTTCAGGACAGAAAGACATTCTAGACAAGTTATGATTATGCTATGTACTAAAAAGGTCAAAGCGGGGTCTGCTATCATGCTTAAATCACCAGATGATGTTTGAGAACAATGGTTTTAGAGATTAAACACAATGGTTACTTTGAGCTTTAGGGGAACGTATGAGTGAACAACCAATTTTCATGAAAATGCTGAAGTAGATGAATAGGTCATATGAGTTTTACGGGGTTTAGTAAATAACTTCAAGTGTATTTTCAGTTTAAAAGGGCTGCAAAACAACTCAAACTGAAACACTAATAGTAATTGCCGGTCATGGGGTACACATTTATTTTTTAAAGCATTTTAATTCCCCCATTTCTGCTTGATAACTGTAAAAGACTAGGGAGCTTCAATAGTCTCCCCAGGACACTTTGGAGGGCTGTACCTCCACATTGTCCACCCTACAAAAAGAAATAATTTGACTCCTGGTCCCGGGGGACATTCTCACCATGTTTTAAGCCCCACTGGGCATTTTAGTCACAGGAGAGGTCTTTTTGGCAACACAAGTGAGTGGTAGTCACTTCCTGTTTCAAAAAAAGGCTTTTCCCAGGTCTAAATTGGCCTGAGGAGGGCAAAAAATGTCTCCCATGCTCCCCTTTCTTCTGGGGGGCAGTTAAAGTTTTTTGCTAAAAAACCTGACCTCTGGGGAGTCTTGCCACTCCTGGATAACAAGCATTCAAAATTAATTACAGTAAAATATATATTTTACTGGCTCTGAATGTTTATGTACTGCAGTGTATCTTTGTTTCTACACTCACAAACATTCCCGTAGCCATTAGAATTTTCACTGAGGCTAGAAACTCTAGATCAGTGGTACCCAAACTTTGGTCCTACAGCCATTGTAGACTTCACCTCCTAGATGTCCCAGCCAGCTTGGCCAGTGATCAGGAATTCTGGGAGCTGAAATACAAAACATTTGGAAGAACAAGGTTTGGGAAACACTACTGTAGATTAAAGAACTCAACAATTTTTTTTCTTTTTATCTGGAGAAGAGTTAAAATACTCCAAAATGACTGAAAAAACACCGTACTGCAATGTGCAGTATGCACCAATGCAGAGGATCTACTGATAAAATTCATTAAGGCAGTCAATAACAGCCTTCTGATAGCATTCTTTGTGGACTAAATCCAAGGTTTGGAAAAATGGTCGCTATGGGAATTTGGGAGCTGCCATTCAAAAAAGTAACCTTCCCAAGCTGTGCAATCCAACCTAGGATTAGTCACCAGCACTATCTGATAAATGTATCTCAATGATGGAAAATACAAGAATTTCAGAGATGGCACTTTCTAACTAACAGGTATGTCCTTTCATTTCACTGATCAAAAATTCTACACAGACTCAGAGCTTAAGCAGGACCTTCTCTGGTCTGTCAAGGATGTAATACCTAGACAAATCATACTGTAGCATACTCCCTTGCTGCACAATAATCATCACTTCTAAGGCAAATGAATACTCTCTGTGCATGCAAACAGATGCAAAGAAAGAAAGCAGCAGAAAATACTCTACCATTTCCTTGTTGTTTATTTATAAAAATTAGGGAACAAACAGAAAACATCAGGCCTAGTTCTCACTAATAACAGACAAAATTATGAACTGCTGCTGAGATCTACGAATTCATGTGCTCTCACAAAAAACCCATATTCCTACATAAAGAAAACTAAATTAAGAAATGAGCCTTTACCTATGACATCTGATTTTTTTTGTGTGCAGAAAATTAATTCTTCTTCTACAAACACATACAAAAAACTTAGAGAAAAAATTTAAAATCCTTAACAAAATTACTAGGCCAAGCAGGAGATCTTGTGCAGGTTGTCAAAACTGTCATCCCTCTCTAACAGATAACAAACTTCCTCAGAATTTTTTGAAAATAGCATTTTTTTCCCCTGAAGAGATCGAGAGAACTCGAAAACTGGCATACATTTTTGCACCTCTTTTAGCCTATTCGAAGACATTCCATTATTACGGGCTTTTTAAAAGAAAACATGAAAGAACAATCAGTGTTCGGATGAAACGGTATAATTTATTCAAGATTTTTCTGCGGGCAGTTTGAGACAAGCAGAGGTCAGGCGTGAGGAGAAACAGAAGCCTAGGAGAGTTAGGCCGCCAGGTACCCGCCGCCAGGAGGAGGGCTCAACCCGCTGTCACTCGCTGGCACAAAATGGCTGCTCCAGGGCCAGGCCGGGCACTTCCAACCCCT
Organism: Ctenosaura bakeri; assembly: GCA_948474755.1. Taxonomy (NCBI): domain Eukaryota; kingdom Metazoa; phylum Chordata; class Lepidosauria; order Squamata; family Iguanidae; genus Ctenosaura; species Ctenosaura bakeri. Next base: position 107,204 of record CAOLHI010003854.1, on the reverse strand, counting down.
CCCGCACCGCTAAAGCAGCGGCGGCGGCCTGAACACGGCCGGGCTGCAACCACCAGCTCCGGCGCCCTCGGGCCCTCAGGAAGCAAAACACCAGGGCTGAGGAGGAGAGCGGGCCCCGGGGCGCGGCCGGGATCCGGGGAGGGGAGAGACAAGCCTTTCCTGTGGGTGAAAGGTCAGGGGGGCGGCGGCGGCGGCAGGAGGAGGAGGTGTGCCGCTGCGGCTGCTCCGGTCACTGCCGGGGCCGCTAGACGGCGAAGAAGGACGTCGCCCTTCCTCGGTCGTTGCTCCTGCTGCCGGGCACGCGAAACGCCGCGGCCGAGAAGGCTCCCTGAAGTAACGGCACCTGCCGAGGCCCCCGCGGCCGGAGCAGGCCTCATGCGCCGGAGACGCTTAGACCCCCCTCCCTCCCCCCATTCTCCGCCTCTTACCTGACAGGCGCAACGCAGCCGTAACCCGCTCAGGGTTTATGTGTCGGTGGCGGCTCCGGGAGGTCAGAGTTCGTGACCCCGCCCCCCTCGCTCGGTTCAGTCCCGTCTCGCGTGGCGTTCGCTAACGTTCTCCCGCCGCCTCCCCGCCTCCCTTCCGCTCAGCCGTCGTCGCCACCGCCACTACCACCACCACCCCTAGCAAGCACGGCTGCGCTTGCGCACAGCGACCCCATGGCGGAGGCGGAGCGAATGTCACCATCCCGGCCGGGAAAGAAGGGAAATGGAAGAGAGGGAGAAGAGCCTGGTCTGGAGTAGTCATAGCGATGGGGAAGATAACGGGGGGCAGTAACCGGCAGTGGGAACAGCCTGACTCTTCTACCTGAGGGCCAGGTTAAATGCTTTCCGCGCATGCGTGAGGGTGGTCGCTTCTTCTCCTCTCCCTGTGAACCCTCTGCGCCGCCCAGGTCGCGTTACTTAAGAATCCAAACAGACAGCATCTTTTCAAGAGCTGGGCCGGAAACCATTAACTGTATACCTGGACGGGCAGCCTTCAACATGGCGCCCTCCAGATGGGTTTTTGGCAGGGATGGTGGTGATGGATGTCGCCTAAGACATCTGGGAGACACCACCGTTGGAATGGGTGTTTTGCAGAGATACGCAGAAGGAATGTATAAGGGCACAGTGTGCATTTGCTCATCTAATAAGACAGTTCAAGTAAGTCATGCGCAAAGCATAGCAGTGCCTCCCCTCAGGTGTGGGAACCTACAGGCCAGAGGTAATGCAAGTTGCGGCCTAGGGCCCGGAGAGCCACGTATTCCTCACCCGTGCTGCAAATGCTGGCCAAAAAAGGTTTGGAAGTGTTGCTAATATTTACTTCCTAGCAAGTAGTATGCGAGTAAGGTCATAAAGGGAGCACTGCTTAATCTGACTGAAGCACCATCTAAGTAAGAAGATAGCATGTGCTGCCCGCGACCAGGGCTATTGTCAGCACTCTGCTTTGGTAATACCTAAGTTACTGCTACGCACACTTGCTTTGACACACCCCTGCCAGAATAATTTATTTGCAGCTCTAAACAGGTGCTTGGATCCAACCACCTCTTAATTCCCCACCGTGCTCAGTATGTAGGGCATGTGAAGAAGAGTGGGTAGACCTAGTACTTGGTACCGCTTGAAGCGCTGCCCCCACAACTAGGTAAGTGTACACTAGAACCCACTAACAGAGGTAGTGTTTATTTTATTTTATTATTTATTTGTATCCTGCCTCTCCATATGGATCGAGGCGGCGAACAACTTACAAATAGCATGTATTTCAAAACATTTCTATACATGCCCCCAACAAGCTGGGTACTCATTTTACCGACCTGCGGAAGGACAGAAGGCTGAGTCAACCTTGGAGCCCAGCAGGATCGAATTCACAACCTTGTGGCTTGCAGTACTGGCATTTAACCACTGCGCCACCAGGGCACATTAGAAATCCCATTAGAAGCCACTTTACCTACATCCCTCAAACGTACTCAAGGGCGAAGTGCTTTTGAATCTGAAAGGATTCACATAGTTTTAAGACTAGTCATAGATAACCTCATTAATTTAATCTTTTAAAATGCTAGTGATTGTCATATATTGTGGCAGTGAATTCCATTAAGAGTAATTTTTCTGCTCCATTGTGGTTGGCTTAATAAAGTTATTACACTAATATGGGTTTAGGTATTCTGTAAAATTTAGGTACTTTTTATTTCATATCTATTACAATTTCAGTAGACAACCACAAGTTCTAAGAATATGTGGAAAAGCTATGCTTTCTTAAGGCAGTATAGGCTTTCATAAACCACTGTTATCTTGTATTGTGTTTCATTTTTTTTTCTTCTAAACGATAAGGATCCAACTATTTTTTCTTCTGGGAAAAAATATTCCAGACTTCTGATAGTTTTATCTGCCCCTTTCTTCAACTCTTCTACGTCTAGGATTATCTTGATACCAGATTTTGTATTTATAGACATAGAAGTGGCGGCAAAGGTTTGTGAAGAAATCAGAATAAACAAAAAAAGCAGTGTTCTGTACTTACCAGTATTTAACCTTAGCTTGACTAGAATGTTAAGATTTACGCATTATTTTTGAAAAATAGCAGTTGCAGAGCAACTCCATCTTCCTTTTGATTCTTCTGGCTTGTGGTGATAGAAGTTGCAGTTCACTGTCTGCAGAGCTATATGTTCTCCATTCTTGTAATATAATGAAAATATGCAGTATATAAGGGTATCTTGGCCTTCACTTACAAAATTATCAGAACTGATAGAAAATTGGCTGAGGGTAAAGCAACCTAAAACAAAATCCAGAAAGGAAAGCAGTTCTGTTGTTTACAGGATCAACTGGCCCAAAAGTTTGCCTGAATGGAGATGCCATTCCCCCATTTGTTTATCTATTGATTAATCTCAGAGCATTCTTTGATCTGATGCTTCTTTTAAATGCTTAGTGAGAACTACTTTGGCTAGCACTCTAGCTGAATTTTTTGGCTGATGCAGTATTATCTTAGTAACCCCTGCAGCTGAGTGGGAATATAGTTTTGGATGGAAAATTGGTGAGATCTGTATGAAATCAAAGTGAAATTGAATTGGGGTATTTGGGCATCCACTGATCTGCTTACATGGTTCAGTAAGTCCTTTTTCTCAGCAGTGATACTTGATCTTATGTAAAATGTGTTACAGCAGATAAGAACACAAGAGCTGTGTGGCATTAGCTTTCAGGTCCCACCCTGACTCATTCAGGGAAGTACAAGTCAATTGTCTCTGTCGAGTTCAGCCTTCTAATCAAATGCATCTACAAATATAAGCAGGACACCAATATTCCCTATTTTGTTCTTGACTTAAGTATCACAGCAACCAAAGGGCAAGGTGATATACTTTCATTATGTATCTGTACTTTGCAATACCCTGGTCACACTTGAACAAAAATAATAACGAAGGTAATGTATCATGTATGAAAAACCTATAGCCAGTCTTCATCATGCTTTTCCTTAAGGTTGTTCTATCTCTTAGTCTGAAAGAAAATTAAGAAAGGGTATCAGAGTAGACTTGTGGCTCCTGGCATTGCAGATACCTCTATGAGTACAGAACAGGTTCAGGTACTGATAAGCCAATGAAAGGAAACAATGGGATTTCCCAGGAAAGAGAGGACCAGTATAGAGTCTCTTAAAGAAAACAGCAGAAACTGTTGAAGAAAATAGAGATTGGACAGAGCTTGGAAAGCATACTTCTTTAGAATACAATTTCTACATTCTCCCAGGCAGCATGGCCACATGCTATGCTTGTTGGGGAACTGGAGTAGGGGGTTTGGGGATGCAATAGTACAAAAAGGTTTTTTTCCCCAAGTTTGGATCTTGTGATTGGTGATTGGTATGGGATACACTAGTGAGTGGTTGTTAAGGAGAATAAGAACTGTGATGGACCTGGGTCTAACTCAGCGGTTCTCAACCTGTGGGTCGCAACCCCTTTGGGGGGTCGAATTACCCTTTCACAGGGGTCACCTAAGACCATCGGAAAATACATATTTCCGATAGTCTTAGGCTCCATTCCCTCCTCGGTGGGGGTGCGCAAGCGCGAGCCACACGCTCACGTCCTCCTGCTCCAGCCAAAGGGGGCAAGAGGACGCGAGCGTGTGGCTCGCATTTGCGCACCACCACTCCTGAGCCTTTTCCGCACGTTACCTTATCGCGGAGGTGGGGGGTGCTGTTTGCACAAGCAGGTTCTTGCACGAGGCGCTCTCTTCGCTGCTCCGTCCTGCAGCTGGCTTCCTAGTCATGCGACTGCCCCGCCCCTTCCTTCCGCAGTGCAGTCTGGGAGCTGTAGGCTGTGCTGGGGGAGGAAGTGCGACTGGTGCACCTGCGACGACGTACCGCAGGGCAGGTAAGTGTGCGCAGGCCCCGGGAGCATTGCCCGACTGCACAGCATTTTCGGCTTAGAGCCGAAAATAAAAAAATCTGTGCGCGGCCCGCTTTAGGCTCATGAGTCGTATGGACGGCCGCTCCCATTTACGCGACGCTCAAGGGGCCCTCTCGCAAAAGAAACTGTGTGTGAAAAGGGCCCTGCTGTGGCAACGCTGCTGGGCCCCCCCGTCTTCCCTGGGTGGTGGTGCACAAGCGCAAGCCATGCGCTTGCGTCCTCCTGCTCCCTTTGGCAGGAGTGCGTGTGGCCACAGCGTCGCCACAGCAGGAGTGGTGGTGTGCAAGCGCAAGCCACGCACTCGCGTCCTCCTGCCCCTTGTTCAGAAGGGACTGAAATTGCTCCCCTTCTCCGCTACGGGAGAATCTCCTGTCTGACGAGCCAGCTTGGGGGGCGGCAGCAGCACAGGGGGCAGGCCCCCTCCTTGCCATGGCCCCTGCCCCACTTGCCACGGAGGGGGGCGCTGCGGAAGGGCTGGGGGACCGCAAGGTGGCGCTTTTCCGGGGCGGCAAGCTGCACCCGGCACAAAAGACAAAGGCGCTGGGATTCCTCCCCCCCCGGCCAGGGTCAACACTCTGGAAACTTTTCCCACACTGCCCCTCCCAGCGGAAATGAGAGCGAAGCAGAGCCTGGGCGGGTTCTCAGAGTTCTTTCCTGGGGGAGACGTGCGGCTCCTCTTTCCCCCCTGCCCACCTCCCCGTTCCTGGCCAGCGAGGCAGCCTTTGCCGGGGGAGGGGGAGGCATCGTAAATAATTTTATGGTTGGGGGTCACCACAACATGAGGAACTGTATTAAAGGGTCATGGCATTAGGAAGGTTGAGAACCACCTGTTACTTCTGATTATAATAGACCCTTAAATCAATCGAATTTATTTACAGGTTGACTCACCATTTAACAGTTGAGCCAGTGGGTCTACTCTAGTTTTGATTAACCAACAAGATTCCATCCTGGATGTGAATATAGTAGGGTAGCAGAAGTTGCAAGATACCTAATCATAACTTCTAATGCATTTATTGTTCTGCCAGTTTTAAAATACGCACAAACGGTTTATAGGCCATTCATCCTGCCACCTGATGGTAAAACCCAAGAGTGTTTCCCCCCTTCAAAATAGTGGTTTTGTTAATCACAAATATTATTATTATTATTATTATTATTATTATTATTACTACTACTACTACTACTACTATTATTATTATTTCTATCCCGCCTCTCCCCATGGATCGAGGCAGCGAACAACAATAATACATTAATTACATTAAAAAACATACCCAATCCTCCCCACCCACCAACCCACCTAAAACCAACCCCCTAAAACACACAACAATTAACAATTAACAACAATCAACTGACTATTAAAAGAACAGCAAGAAAGTTGGTGGGAGGCGGTGGAAGTACTAGTCTGGGAAGGCCTGTCGGAAGAGAGCAGTCTTGGCTGCTTTTTTAAAGCAGTCAAGACTGGTAATATGCCGGGTCTCCTCCAGCAGGCCGTTCCATAACTTGGGAGCGATAGAAGAGAAGGTCCTCTGGGTAACCACAGCCAACCTAGTTCTGACTGGCTGCAGTAAATTCCTCTCAGAGGACCTTAGTGTGTGGGGCGGATTATATGGGAGAAGGCGATCCTGCAGGTAGGCTGGTCCCAAGCCATGAAGGGCTTTAAAGGTAAGAACCAACACCTTGTACTGTGCCCAGAAACTAATAGGTAGCCAATGTAAATAAAGACTTCAGAATTGGTGCAAAAGTCCATAAAGATCCATACCCTGTAGAAGATATATCTTAACAGTGATCAAAATATTTTGGATGAACAAATGTGTCTATTCTTCCTGTTTTACAACTTTAAAAAAAAAACATTTTCAGGATAATCTGCTATTGCTCAGCCTTTTGGAAGAGGAAGACACTTGCAAATTGGTTTTCATAAAAACAATTTACAATTATTTTAAACTATTTTAATCTGCAATGTAAAATGTTTTTCCATTTACTAATTACAAATATAGTACAATCTTTAAACACTTAACATAAAAGGCACTTGTAAACTAGGTAACATCAATTGAAAGAAAAAACATGTAAAATAGCTTTAAGTTCTGTGACACAAACTTCTGAAGACCATTGTGGCCTGTTCACAATAAAAACAGATTCATTCAATCAATTTAAAATTATGCCATAATGATTAAACAGTGCTTATGACAGAATATTGTTTATAACAGACACTTAACATAAAACAAATTGGAAAAAAGGTTATTTGTCCCATTCTAAAGTGTCTTAATTGACAAAGGATGAACTACTAAAACTATATTAATTTAGCTTCCTGCAGGCTAAACTAAGCCCATATGTCAAACATTGGGAATGCTAGAGGATTCCTGTCCTGCTTGTGGGATACCTATTGGTGGCTGGATGGCCACGTGAATAGAAAGTTAGAGCAGATAGGTTTTTTGCCCTAAACCAACATTGCTCATTTTCTTGAGTGATGAAAATCTACTATATAAAAGCCAAAATTTGTGAGTGATTTTGTCTGTTTGTCTGTGTCAGGCAGGCACAGACCTCATATGATTGGCTGTATGAAGCAAGAAGAAATTATATGATTGGCTGGCTGTGAAGATTCTATAGAATCCTGGGATTGGCAGTTCAGGGACGGGCCTTTAGAATTCTCAGCCAGAGAGCTCTGAATAGGCCGGCTGCTATGGAGATGAGGCCTGGCAGCAAATCCCCTCACGGACCCAACCTCTGTATGTTAACAACTCTGAATACAAACTGGATTGGGGGATATGGACAAAAGTTACAGGTACTGAACAACACAGTTTGAGGAATTAGAGACACAAGATCTCAAATCTGTGTATTTCAACTGCATCTAAGTCCTAAGGTAAGGTAATTCCTAAGGTAGTTCTAACAAGTGTTACCTATGAGAAAATAAAATTCCAGGCAACGTTGGGTAAATACACTAGTCTTGTATATTCAAGTGGCTCATTTAGTGACATCTGTGTACAAAGTAGATGTTCCAATTCATGTGTCCTGCACTAAACAAACCACTTTTGAAATATTTTGAAGTGGGTTGGTAAGTTCAGCTTTTAGGGGATAGCAAAAATGCCAAATGTGTCAACAGAAGCCAAAGGGGGTCATTTTTCATTATGTTAAAAATATTTCCTTTCACATGTTTCTTTTTAAATACTCTGGAGGCTTATATTTGGAATTGAGAAATTCTGACAATTGTAATGTGCTGTTCTATAAGCTATATTAAAATATTTGCATAAGCTAACTTTAACTGTCATCTTCATTTGGAACTTGTCATAGATTTATTCAGTCAGGATTTGCATCTAAACAAGTAAAAACGTACTTTTTGCCTACTGAGCAGTGAATGCTCATTATGAAAGAGAGTGGGATTGATGGAAACTATTCATCAAGTCACTGCTTTACCTTTATTGTGTTTAATTGCATATATCAGATGATCAAGTCAATTCCTTAATACTACTTAAATAAATTATAATGTTCCTTTTGTCACTTTCCTTGGTACCAAGTGTCTTGAAGAAGGGTCTCAGATCTGAACTAGGTCAATACAAGTTATCAAAGCAGAATTTGCTCAGCAGTATTATGCCCCTTGCCTTAACCTATGCAGTATCCTCAAAGATAATATTAATTCTATCCTGATCCTAGAAGGGCTACTGACAAGTTTGTCTTTTTTGTTGGGAGTTGGGGTGGGGAATCATAAAAGAGAATTAACCACAGTTTTGCATCATGAAATAAGACAAAGCAAAACCAAAACAAACCAGAAATAATTTTTCTGTCTTTTTCTGTAGGTAACTTCAACTGAGTGTGCCAAACTGAGACTTAATTCAGTAGTGTACTTTCCATGTATATTCCTACTTAAGAATGTACAACACAGCTAAAAGAATGTTCTTAAGGAAATAAATTGCATATTGAAAATAGAATGAATCACAAAATCATAGAGTTGGAAGTTATCACAAAGACCAGATAGTCCAACTTTATATCAGTGTAGGAATCAAATAACATTCCTTGTAAAAGCCATTTCCCAAAATTGTGAGTGGGAATCATGTAGCCCGTTAAACTATATTGGACTGCAGTTCCTAGCAGCTCTCACTAACATAGTCAATGGCAAGGAATGCTTGGAGCTGCAAGTCAAGCATCATCTGAAATGTCACAGATTCCATCCATCCTAAAATACTGTGCATTCTTGTTACTTCAATTCCAGTTTCAGCATTTAATAAATTTGCTTTCAAGACCTTAAAATGTCATATTCCACATTATGTATGTGCATAATGGTATTAGCTTCAATAAGAATGTATATAACTGAAAATTCATGCTGAAAGTAAACTTTGCCTGCCTGAGTGATCTAGTTCACTGTTTTAAAAAAGTACATTGCATCTTCATTTTAAAATCTTTGGTATTTATGACTTGCTATAACATACGCTGTAATGTCACCAGAGGAAGAGAAAGATTACTCTTTCCCTAAAAGCCACACCAATTCACACAATCACAGTAATGAACATTTTGTTTCTACACTGTGGCCTATTCAAGTAGATCCACTGAATCAATTGATAAATAATAACTCAACATTTAGGTATATCCCTTAGATTAAATGGATCTACTTTGGTTGTGACTAGCAACTGGATTAGGATTCTCAGTCTAAAAATCTTGCAATTCTGGAATACCAAGGGGGAAACTGACTGACTTTAAGATGGCCATTGTTCAAGGCCATCGTAGAACAATTCAGAAATAATTTGAGAACATACATAAATGTGCCTCCTGTAATGAAGTAAATGCAACCATTTTAAAGTGTTCATACGCAATGCCTCCAACATTTCATAAACAAGGACATGTGGCCAATCAACATCAGAGTGTGGTAAATATGGCAACAGGTATAAAGGAGGAAGAGCGCACAAGATAGGAAAGGGAGTAGCTGTTTGCTTTTGCCTGACTTTAGAGAGAAAGCAAAATTTCATCATGCTTCTCCCACACTGCTGAGTTAAGTGACTGCAAACTACTCTTGTACTTTTCATTCCTTCCAACATTTCACAGATGAAAACTGGAACACATCTGGCCAAACAGCAGCAAAATGTGGTCAAAATGGCAAAAAATATTAATGAGGAAGAATACACAAGCTAAGAGAGCATGCAGCAGTTTGCTGTTGCTTAAATCCATTTGGAAAGGAAAGATTCTGCCCTCTTTTTTCCCCGTCCTGAGTTGAGTGCATTTTAAACTCGGCCTGTTTCTGCACTAGACAGTTATACTGTGATTATTCCACTTTCAAAGCCCTTCCCTAAATGGCAAGCCCCAGAATTCCATAGGATGTTGAAAGTGGAATAATTACACTATAACAGTCTAGTGTGGAAATGGCCTCAGTTTGCAACAATCCAAGTAAACTGAGTAGTACAAAGGGGAAATGTGGGAAGAGAAGAAAGAAACGGGGAGAGTTGAAAAAAGTTGGACAGCAAAGGATTATTTGGGACTGTCCCTGCCAAATCAAGACAGTTGGAAGGTATGACTTTAAGATCAGTTTACATCAATCAAAGTAACCTGAGGACACATGAGGAAAGTGTGATGAGAGAAGCAGAGGTGTTTTAAAACCAGCTGGAAAAGTACGACGACAGGATTGTCCCTACCAAATCAGGACAACTGGAAAGTATGATACGCAGATTTTAAGAGTTTCTTAGTGTTTCTAAATATATGTATAAAAGCTTCAGATAAATTATAAATTCACCTTGCATTGGAAGAGAGCATGCAACATTTTAGGATTTTTTTTTAAAAAAAATCTGCTTAAATGCCTTCCTACCAAAAGGAAAATTCAACAGCAAGTCTGATACCATTGATGACAATCCTATTTCAAACTAGGTTTTCTGGCCAATAAAATTAAATATAAAAATCCAAGGTCAAGGACACTTTGGAACTCAATGTGAATTTCAGAAATGATTCTGACCATTAAGTAAAGCAGTGGCAGAGTTTAATAAATAACACTTTTTGTATGACAAAAAGACAAGTATACACATTTCTTTAAAAATTACCATGCGTGAACAAAAGAAGCAGGGTCTCCTAACTTTGATATACAAACTAGGATTGTTTCAGTTAATGTTTACAAAATTCAGTGAATCTCCTGTAGTATGTACTTGTGTTATCTGACATTCTTTTCCTTTAAGAAACAGACACCACCACCCAAATTACAATATTGTGGCTTCTTGAAAAGCTTCTATCCACCTGTTGGAAAAGAAGAAATGTTACTTTCTTGTGATCAAACAAATTGATTTTCAGTTGAAATAATTTCATTAAGATTACTCCATTACTCAATTCTGTTTGTTGTTACCTAGAAACAGTACAGTTTTATCAAAACCACACTGTGGGCTGTTGTTAAACCCTTCAAAATCCTCAGTTTAAAAAGGCAACCATCTATGTGTTTGGAAACAAAGGCCAAGATCCAATGCCAGCAGGATTAGTTCCTTCTTTCTCTTCCACTATAGCCTTCTGTCATATCAAATACCTACTTCAAAGTGTTTCACAGCATTCTTGGGCAAGTTTTTAGGGTGCACTGTGGAGCTTCAGGAAAGAGGGAGATTACAGATAATGGGGGAAACTGTGAGATCCAGAAGTACATGATTGGATTCTGGACAAAGTTTATTTGAGGCCACACACAACAATAAGTAGCTTCCTCTTTACTAACATTATCCCTATAAACACTGAGAGAATAGATACTTCTCTTTTTATACTGTGTGTACCATCTGCAAAATGAGTTTGTGGAAACTTGTGCTATGACTTAATAGGCAACCTATGAGCCCGCAGATGTTGGACTGCAACCTCTCTCAGCTTTCTCCGCTCTTGCTAGACTGGTAAAAGTTGCAGACTAACAATATCTAGTAGGTCACAGAGTGCTCTGTGATTTATATTAACCTGCTTTAGTATAAGTTGGGCAAATCATGCCAGTACAGGTACAAAAATTATGCAAATAAAGTATATATTGTATAGATTCCTAAGTCTCTTACTGAACATGCAAGGTTTAATCAAGGAATGATAACTTACTTTTGTGTTGACTGGGGGTCATCTGCTTTGAATATGTAAAACAAGGTATTTTTGTGCATCAGATGGAACACTTTAGAATCCAAATGCTCATCTTTGACTTCAGCAACTGTGAAGCCCAATAAAGGCTGGCTTTCCAAAGCAGCTACATCCTAATTTTACAAAAGAATCCAGAATCAAAGATTATATTTTTATAACTGTGGCCACCTGTAAAGTAAGCTGTAGTCTCAAGGGTGCACCAAAATAAAACACAAACATTTCCTGCAACCTCAAAGCAAATTCCTTGGAATGGATCCCAAGGATCACTTCTATGAGCAGAGGCAACCTCTCATTTGAATCTCTTCTTTTTTTCATTTATTGTACTGTTTACTTAATACACATCTTCTCTGTTCAAGAGTTCCTATAAGAGTAAACTGATATTGTCTGACTCAGAGAGAATCCTGGCTTATTTTTCACAAATGCTGTAATAACAACTCCTAGCTTCCCGATGGCTTCTTCTTGGCTTCCTCTATCAGAAGCAGGCATAGCAACCAGAAGTTTAGCAGGAAGATTCAATTTAGTGATATGTCTAAATTGAGACCTGAAGTTTGTTACAAAATAATCCAGGAGTCAGAAGCCACTTTCAAACTCTGGCTTTAGATTCTTACTTGTAAACTGAGCAACAATCCAAAGTCTGAATCCTATCAGTTAGACCTAAGTGGAAAAAATCTACTGAATCAATTGTTGAATGGTCAGTAGGCATGTAGGTAAATCACACTGATTGAACAGGTCTACTGATCAAACAGGTCTACTCTAGTTGAGTCTAACAATAGGTTTTAGGCCCAAGGATTCCAGTTTGGTTGTGTAACCAGTCTTTTTCTCCTGGCAAATCCAGGTTTGACAGAAGAATTAATATTAAGCAAGATTTTACCAGAAATCTGCCCTATTGTTTTGTGCTATTCTAACCACTGTTCATCATACTATTGTTTTGAAAATCTCAGGAGCAACTTCTTAAACTCACTGTATATGAATTAAAATTTTACCCCAGTTTTTGGGCCTCACCCCAACATTTCACTTGCTTATCTACAAAATCTTCTCTATTAGCTTGGCATCTGAGTTTTGATTTCTTACCTCACTAGCAGCATATGTGTACAGCACCTTATTTTTTATCACAAACCACAGGTGTTTCCATGGCTTTTTGCTACCCTTTGATCTGTATAAATAGCCACTCATTGAAGAATCTTCTGTGCTTGCTGATACCTACAATTAAAATAAATATGATACTGTAAGTCAGCGAGCTGCCAGTCTTTCCTAAGTATATTTTATTATCTCCATATTGCAGATTTTATTATCTGGCATCAGGAACAGGCCTTTTAAACCTGAGGGAGTGGAGCCAGCCACCCAGACTCCTAGCCAGACATTGAAAATATTTTTTAATGCTTTCTGCTCTTTAAAAAAATGTTCTGCACACTGGTGAGTGAAGTGCTCTCTGGCCACTGCAATGTCTTCCAGAGTCAGAGCTGTGCACAGGCAAAAGGAGCAAAACTCTGTCCATGTTTCTTTCTCTTCCACTTCTCAGTAGTCTAATCCTTCTCTTCTGGCTTCATGTCCAAGGTCTTCCACTGGGGCCATTTCCACACTAGACTGTTATGGTGCTATTATTCCACTTTCAACATTCTATGGAATCTTGGAGTTTGCAGTCTGTGGGGGACTCAAGGGCCCCTCCTTAAACTGCAAACCCCAGGATTACATAAGATGTTGAAAGTGGAATTATACCGCTATAACAGTCTAGTGCAGAAATGGCCTGGGTTTCCATGACTGAGCAGGGATGCAAACCCTTGTCTCCTGAAGTCCTGATCCACCACTAAATCACACTGGAGCTTACTTTGAGGTAAGTGTGTTTAAGATTGTTTGCATCATTTGCCAGCAACCTCCCTTCTGTCTCTTAATACTACTATTTGGCATGGTGATCTAGTTTAAACGTAACATCTAGATTTTACTATTCAGAATGCGGATCTATAAAATATGGGGGACTATATGGTTGGAGAAAAAGTTGTTTTTGGTTTTGCAAGAGTACATAGGTTCTGATACTAAAAAGAGAAAAAGGACTTGGAGTAGCAGGACATACTTTACAAAAAAGATAGAAGATGGGCAGATTTATTAAATAGATTGAAATAGCTCAACTATTTTAATTTGTTAGGCATACACTCTCAGTTTCAGGCCTCCCAAATCCTCATAGTAATTCCAGGGATAAATTACCCAGCTGGCTGTGCCTGCCAAAGGTAAATCTGCATCTTCATCTCATTTCGCTTTCAGCACTGCACACTGCCCTCTCATCTCCCTGTCTGCCTACTCCCACTCTGCACCAGCATTTCTATATTACAGTTTCCTTTCTCTACATCCTTTTACACTCTCTTCCTATGCCAACCACTGACTTCTCAACAAACTCAGCAAAGCATATAAGGCAATCTCTTTTTCCTGCTGTTCTCACACTAAGGATCTCATCCTACTGGGTGAAGATTCTACTGGTCTCAGTGGGACTGAAATTCTGAGCAGACATGTATAAGCATTGAAGTAGATCAACTCAAGTTTGAGAGCCAGCATGGTATAGTAGTTTGAGCACTGGACTATGATCCTAGAGATCAGAGTTTGATCCCCTGCTTGGTCATAGAAACCCACTGGGTGACCTTGGGCGGTCCATACATTTTCAGCCCCAGAAAATACCACGACAGGTTTGCCTTTGGGTTGGAATAAGTTGGAAATGACCTGAGGGCACACAACAACAGAGTTTGCTTTGTATCTAATGTATCTAATAAGAGTGCCAACTATCTGATGGGTATATTCTGTATCAGTGCTACCCAAAGTGGTGGTCCCAGGATCAGTGGTGGTCTGCAAGCTGTTTGCAAAGCTTCCAGGGAAAAAAAGAAACAGCTGTAGTCTGCAGGCACAAATATGGTACTGGTCCCTGGCACGCTGGAGAAGGATAATTGCTAGTGCCCGACATCAGATAGCCTGAGAAGGACTGCACTGTTTTTGGTGCATTTCCAAACATGTTTGCCTTAGCCACATACTATATTTTTTGTTCCAGCTGTGTTCCTTTAAAACTGTTTAATACACCCTCCTCCCAAAGTAATGGTCTTCAAATACGTTAAGGTTGCATAATAGCCTTCCCTTTTTTGGTGCCTCCATAGTGTTAGACTATAACTGCCATCATCCACAGTCGCAGACCATCAATATAAACCACAAAGAGCAGATTTCCTTCCTTCCTTCCTTCCTTCCTTCCTTCCTTCCTTCCTTCCTTCCTTTTTTAAAAAACTAACTCTACAGTATTACTAAATTGTAGATACGGTTGAATATGAGAAGCCTTTTGGTGGATAAACTGGTTACCATTTTCTGTAGAACATAAATATGGAGGTTTTTAAAACTAAGAGGTTTGCAAAATAAATAAGTACAGTGTAAGCTATCACTCTGCTAGAAAGAACCGATTCTAGCATGAAAAATTAATTGGCACTGAGCAGAGAAAGCTGAGTTAAACCTTACACTGAACTCTTCTGCATCAATGTTCTGTGTAGACAGCATATAGCAAGTACTGCACATAACATACTTCCAAGGATACATTAAATATACATCAGAAACTTAAATAGCTCAGAACTACCACTGGAATATAAACACATTTAAGTTAGATAAATAATTTGTGTCTGGAAATTCCTCAGGCACTCTGCTGTTTCTTCAGCAACCAGGCACGGAAAAGTTCTAAGATTCTAGGAATGCTTTTCATCCAATTGTGCAAAGAAATAATATACAGCTTCAGTGATCTGAACACCAAAAATATCCAGTGAATTGCAACAGAACACCCCAAAGGGGCAATGAATAACCAGGACTGTATTTTCCTATGTTTGATGGTTGAATTCCAACCATTTAAAAGTAACACATTGCATGAAAATGTATCTACTGAATCATACACAGCTTTATAGTGGTTTTTCTTTCTACCACAGGTCCTCTGAGAGCCAGTTCTAGGCACAAAAGGTCTCTAGGGAACTTGGTCTCTCATTAAGAATGAAAGTTTGAATTAACTTCAAGGGATCAATAGGATTTTCAACCTGCCATGTTTACCACATTTTAAATTCTTTAACCAAGGGGAAGGGAGGGAGGAACAAATGCTAGTGGCATAGATTGTATCTAACAAAATGTAAGTGGTCCCTAATTATTTGTATACAAACTCTTACCACTTCACTAAAATTCTGTCACTGAATAAAAACAAAACAGTATGTTATATTCCAGTTAAATAAATCTCTTCTCCCCAGAAATGTAGTTTGCTAAAGATTAGCAATAAGTCTTTTCCAAGTAAATACAGATAACTTTAATGTTAAAAATACATAACACATACTTCCTTGAGAGCAGCTGGAATCTTCTTCTGCTTTCTTCCAGAAGGGATACTATGCAACACTGTGGACAAAGCACTAGATGGAGACCTGTGGTTTATTGGAGAGCCATTTTTAGGAGATGTGCAGAGGTTATCTGAAATGGAGAAAAATGTTTTACTTATTTTGTGCTACAAACAAAAATCTCAACTTCCTGATTTTAGGTTATTGACTGCAAATGTTAAAAGGCACACCATCCATTTGCCTCTGGCAGTACTTTCATAGGTGACATGAACAGTGCCTTTTAGTTTTTCTTATACTATTTGTAAGTTTATTGGTAATTGAATTGCATTTTTAGTGCTCTGTAATCTACCACTCTGCTTATTTTGTTAAATTTGTGAACCCAGCTGGAATGAATATGGTCAAAGATAAGTGAGAGATTGTTAAAACAAATTTCAGATCTCCTGAAAAACTGGTCTCAAGTGGGTACAGATTTTTACAAACATTGTCACCCAAATTAACCAAACAAGCGACTGTAAATTTGAATTTAAATTTCCAGTTGCCCTTATGCAAAACATTTTTAAAACAGAAGAGTAAGGAAAGATGTTTAATCAGCAAGATACATTTTCACCTCAGGAGAACCGAAAGTTAAAGACTAAAATATCTTACACAGAACATTTTTCCTTTGTGAAATTAATTCTGTTCTATTTAATCCTCAAAGAACTTTGCCTTAAGCCACAGAGAAATAAAGGAAGCTCTGTCTCTGGGATTACAGCCCCTAAAAAGAGATCTGAACTGAAAATAAAAGTAGCAAATCTAAAAGCAGGGTTAGGTAAAATCTTTTCTTTACCCTGTTTTTGTAGCTCTTTAAAGCAGTGATCACATACTCTTGCAGGGTGATTTTTCATATAGTCTAACCCATGCTTATTGGAAGAACAAGCCTGGCAGATTATCTGGAAAAAAAAACATGTAACAGGTACATACACACGTATACACATTTCTTTCAGGTCTGCACTTGCCAGGATCAGAAATATACATAGGTCTGTTCAGGACATACGAGTAAACTATAAAAATAAATGTCCCCTCCCCCATCAATACAACCAGTTCATTTACTCTTCCCGTAACTTGTTCATTTACTCTTCTCTCTCATATTGTTTTGAGGAAGGACTTGGGAGCTTTTAATCCTCCTTCCCGCTTTTTAAATTATCCATAGGTTTGTTTTTTTTAATCACCCAAACCTAATTTGAGCAATTATCACTGGCAACAAGGCAACTTCAAACCAGAAATTATGAAGCTGAAGGTTTTTGTTAGCTGTAGCTGGACAGTTTAGGGTTTGGACAATGAAATAAACTATACCTGGTCTAAAAACAGTGGTGGAATTTTTAGCAATAGATCGGCTGCTGAGGAAGAAGCTTTAATGGTGGGACAGTATACTCTTCTGACCCCCAAAGTTTTTAAGACTGTTTTTAATTTATTTTATAATTGTATTTTAATATTAAGACTTACAGTGATTTTAATTTTGAGGTGAAATTTAGAAGCCAGTTAGCAGAAGACTCACCCTTCCACCCCACGTCCCTCCTTCATTTCCTCTTATGCTTACAGTGACCTCTACTAGAAACGGCAGATAATTATTCTAGGACAGCGGTTCTCAACCTGTGGGTCGCGATCCCTTTGGGGGTCGAACGACCCTTTCACAGGGGTTGCCTAAGACCATCGGAAAATACGTATTTCCGATGGTCTTAGGCTCCATTCCCTCCTCGGTGGTGGTGCGCAAGCACGAGCCACACGCTCACGTCCTCCTGCTCCAGCCAAAGGGGGCAGGAGGACGTGAGCGCGTGGCTCGCGCTTGCGCACCACCACTCCTGAGCCTTTTCCGCACGTTACCTTATCGCAGAGGTGGGGGGTGCCGTTCGCACAAGCAGGTTCTTGCACGAGGCACTCTCTTCGCTGCTCCTTCATCCCGCAGCTGGCTTCCTGGTCATGCGACCGCCCCGCCCCTTCCTTCTGCAGTGCAGTCTGGGAACTGTAGGCTGTGCTGGGGGAGGAAGTGCGACTGGCGCACTTGTGATGACGTACCGCAGGGCAGGTAACTGTGCGCGGGCCCCGGGAGCATTGCGCAACTGCACAGCATTTTCAGCTTAGAGCTGAAAATAAAAAAATCTGTGCGCAGCCCACTTTAGGCTTGTGAGCGTAGCGTAAATGGGAGTGCGTCGTACAGACGGCCGTTCCCATTTACGCGACGCTAAGGGGCCCTCTCGCAAAAGAAACTGCGTGCGAAAAGAGCCCTGCTGTGGCAACGCTGCTGAGCCCCCCCGTCTTCCCTGGGTGGTGGTGTGCAGGCGCGAGCCACACGCTCGCATCCTTCTGCCCCCTATTCAGAAGGGACTGAAATTGCTCCCCTTCTCCGCTACCGGGAGAGCCTCCCGTCTGACGGGCCAGCTTGGGGAGCGGCGGCAGGCCCCCTCCTCGCCATGGCCCCTGCCCCACTTGCCACAGAGGGGGCGCTGCGGAAGGGCTGGGGGGCCGCAAGGCGGTGCTTTTCCAGGGGTGTGAGCTGCACCCTGCGCAAAAGACAAAGGCGCTGGGATTCCTCCCCCCAGCCAGGGTCAACACTCTGGAAACTTTCCCACATTGCCCCTCCCAGCGGAAACGAGAGCGAAGCAGAAGCAGAGCCCAGGGGGGTTCTCAGAGTTTTTTCCTGGGGGAGATGTGCGGCTCCTCTTTCTCTCCCTGCCCACCCATCCCCGTTCCTGGCCAGCAAGGCAGCCTTTGCCGGGGGAGGGAGAGGCATCGTAAATAATAAATAATTTTATGGTTGGGGGTCACCACAACATGAGGAACTGTATTAAAGGGTCGCGGCATTAGGAAGGTTGAGAACCACTGTTCTAGGGTTTGGAGCTATTTGGCGTATTGTGAGTTACACACTGAAGAACATTGTACTGGAGTACAATCTTCTCAAAATTTCAATGCTTTATTAAGAGGCCACCATGATACACTATAGCTGTGTGAAATGTTTCCAACCTTTCCACATGCTCTGCAGTGATGTCTTCTCCATGTCAGTGTGAATTCACTGGTACAGATCATACACATGGTAGCTCTTGTGTCAGGAATCCAGATTGGAGCCTTTGACCCTATTGGACTATCTTCTTGTTCTTTCTCTGGGTCTGTCTAAGAAAGACAGAGAAAGGTGATTAACTTAGGGAAAATCTCACATGTTTACAGTTTTTTTAAAATAAGATTTATATTTAGGAGTCTATGTGTTACAACTGTTCATTTATCAAAGACATCAACAATTCTTGCACATATTCATGATTAAATCACAAAGAAAGCATATTTTAGGAGCATTTGTTGAAGTTATTTTACTTTACATCATAGAATCATAGAGCCAGAAGTTGCCTTGTAGACCATCTAGACTGATTTTTTAATCAATACTAGAAATTTGAAGCTACAGCTGAAGTTTTCACAGGGACAACCAACTTCTGGGAACTGGCTCCATTTGAAAAATCTCTTATTAGCGTCAAAATATTTGTTCTATTATTCTGTTAAAGCACTATTCTCCTGTAATATGATAGCTACAGGATTACTATCAAGAGAGGACAAACGTACAGTTATCCGTTATCCATTCTATTCCACAGAAAATTACAGAATCATAGAATCTTAGGAGATGAGAGGGACCACCAAGAACATCTAGTTCAACCCTCTGCAATGCAGGAATGCAGAACTATGGCATTCCTGAAAGAATAGGAGTATGCAGGACACTGTGTATAAAACTGGTGGGCTGGACTATCAAGGCTGCTGATCCTGAAAAATAAATTATATGCGATCTAAAACAAACTGGAGTAAAGGACAGGCATGTTATAGCTCTAAGAATTAATGACTGAATGAAAGAAAATATACATACACACACAGCAACACACTAAAGAAAAGAGAACCTACCTCTTCCAGACTTTTA
This sequence comes from Ctenosaura bakeri, assembly GCA_948474755.1. NCBI lineage: Eukaryota > Metazoa > Chordata > Lepidosauria > Squamata > Iguanidae > Ctenosaura > Ctenosaura bakeri. The sequence continues at coordinate 87,541 of CAOLHI010003854.1, read as the reverse complement.
CTAGGGTTAAAAGTGATTCTTTTCTTTGTATAGTCTTCAATTGCCCTGGAGATAGCTTCTAACCATTCATCTCTTTCTGTAGCAGAACTGGGATGGGGAGAAGAGTAAATGCCTATAAGTTAAGCAACACACTTCTACATAACAGAACAAAGCAACATTTTTTCCTCACAAATTTTAATTATGTATTAACATGGGTATGTGTGGCATAATGCTGTGTTTCCCAGGTAAATTAATTTTATGGCAAGAACTTACCTTGCTGAAAGAATGAAGGATCGTTCTACACTTTCAATGTTAAGTTCATTCTGGTAAGCTTCATGAGTTGGTTTTCTAACCTGAAAAGGAAGTGGAATTAACAACTTAGTCTAAAAGGAAAACTGGTCTTTTAACTAGCTATCTCAAAGGACTTACCAAGGAAAGATAAAAAGCACAACAGATCAGCCCAATATTTTCACATATCAGAGACTAAGATTTAGAAAACAATGGTAATATATTAAATGTATCAGTGTATAAAAAAATGAGTTTCTTTAGTCTAAGAGGCCAAATAATACATTTATTGTAACTGTTGTCTGCAAGCAAGTTTAGCCATTTTAATCCTGAAACATCTTTTCAGATCTATATAAACTAGTGAAATTGAAGTATATGAAACTAATGCTGTGCAAAGCTGAAGTACACAGAACTGAAATTGCACATGTTCATCTCACTATTTTTTCAGGATCTTCAGAGCAAGAACTTGCCTTTTTTTTTAAGTTTTCTCTCAGACACCTGAACAATAATGGATCCATATCAATCTGAAAGTGTTGTGCTAGAGTACTGAACTGAGGCCAGAAACATCAAATATCAAATCTCCAGTGAGACACATCTTAGTGGGAGTATATAGAGTCAATCTCCATTTCCCAGTCTCCTCATAGGGCTACTGTGCAGATTAAAGGAAAGATCATGTGTTGTGATCCACGCTCCTTATGAAAATAAGATAAAAATGAAATAAAATATAAATAGTAAAGTAAACTGTATAGCAGATTCTCTACTTTTTCTGATATGAAAAGCATAAAACAAGTTCAGTTAATTAAATACAGACTCATTTAACAGTAAACTAAAAACTGCATTCCGCAGCAAAGACCACAGCAAAACAACAGACACAGCACACAACAGCATTTGTTAGAAGGGATTTCAGTACAGGAGTTCAAGCTACATATTACAAATTATGATAATGGCAGAAATTTCATTCACTCACTTTCATTCCAGCCAGAGACAGCATGTTGTTGAGTTTATACATTCCAGACTGTACAGGAGTTGTGTACAGGAGAGCATCATTAAACTGCAATACAAAATTTTTGAAAATGTAATTGAAATGATGATGATGATGATGATGTTGTTGTTGTTGTGTGCCTTCAGGTCATTTCTGACTTACGGTGACCCTAAAGCAAACGCTATCACAAGTTGCTGTTATGTCATTTCAAGTTGACTGAATTATGGTGACCATCTCATAGGGTTTTCTTGGCAAGATTTTTTCAGAGGGGGTTTCTCTTTGCCTTCCTCTGAGGCTGAGAGAATGTGACTTGCCCAAGGTCACCCAGTGGTTTTCCTGGGATGAATGAGGATTTGAACCCTGGTCTTCCAGTGTCTTAATCCAACACTCAAACAACTACACCATGCTAAAATCGTATTGTATTTAACATACAAATATCATGTACATATCACATAAAGGCTGTTACATAGAAGAAGGCAGAGGAGGTCACAGATGGTCACACAGGCCAATGTGCCATGCAGAGCATGTCAACCCATGTTTGTTTTCTGCCTTAGGAGTATCTTGAAAGTATATTCTCCTTAACGCCCCCCCCCAGCCATGTTGGCTATGAAGTTTCTAGTAGCCAAATTATATTTGTAGTGCACCTGGTCAAACCATTATGAAATCACTATAGTGTTAGGAATGTAAACTTACCAAGAAGAACATTCGGGGCTGCATAACTTTCCTGGACAGTTTCATCAATGTTCCCTCTTTTAAGAAAACCTGGATGTTCAAGCAAATATATAACTGCAGAATTTAGTAACTGAGGACATGGACTCTCTTTATAAGGCAAGTAGCTATTTAAAGATTTTAGGTTCTAAGCAGGAGTCCAACCCCCCCACAAACCCACCAGTGGGCCCATGAAGACAGGAAAGCAGAGAACCCTAACAGATAAGAGAAAATTACCATGAGAGAAGCAGCTACCCTTAGCTCTTAAATAAGCCTATATAGTTATGGTGCTGCTCTTGTTAAATCAAGAAAGGAGAAGAAATCTATTAATTCCACCTAAAGTATTGCATGGGAGGAAGGGAAGTGAAGAAGCTAAATTTCACACATTAGAGTTTAGCAAAACCAGCTAAAACAAAAGGAGAGAGACAAGGTAATCTGTAGGCTGGACCTATCTAAGCCGGAGTGAACAACTCTTCCACCCTGGAATCTATTGTGGGTCATATACAGACATTCATCAATGCCAAAAACTGCAGAAACTTAAACACAAGTGAAAGAAAGCCATCTCACATTTCAAATTTCGGGCTTTCAAACAAAACAAAGCCATGTGCCCTACTTTATAAAGGAACTATGCTTCCTAGAGTGAGATTCACCTTGTTTTAATCTAATTTTTAAAAATCTTTCTAGAAGACAATAAGGGGTATAAAAAAGTGGGTGGAGATTGCATGAAAGTCATACTAATACAGAAAGGATGGCTTTTCCAGAGGAGGGAGAAAATACACAGATTCAGGGAGCTACCCCTGAAATTACAGGGAGCATAGGGAGATAGAGGGTGGAGAAAATTTAACATGGAAGTGGGGGTATACCACAGTGCTTGTTGGCCCCAAGCTATTTCCCATGTCAAATAACGGGGATAGCCTTGCTAACAGTCTCCCTGCTGTTGAATGCCAAGTCACTGAATAGGAAAAACAAGTGCCATTCAGGATGTTATTCTAGATGAGCATGCTGACTTGGCCTTTATTACAGAGACCTGGCTGGATGAGGCTGGGGAGGTGTTTATCTCTCTCAGCTCTGCCCTCCAGCAGCAGGCAAGACCTGGAGTGGCAGTGGTCTATCGGAATTCTATCTCCCTAACCACATACCCCCCCAACAGTCCACACGTTTTGAGTATGTATACCTACAGATGGGTTGCTGGGACAGAACAGGGATTCTGTTAGAGTAGTACCCATCCCATTGCTCAATAATGTCCCTTCTTCAGCTAGCTGGGGTGGTCTCGGAGTTGGTGCTGGAGTCTCTGTGGCTAACAGTGCTGAGGGACTTCAACATCATGCTGAGACTGCCCTGTTGGGAGTGGCTCAAGACATCATAGCTTCCATGAGAACCATGGGTCTATCCCAAGTGGCTCTACTCATGCTATTGGGTACATTCTGGACTTTGTTTTCTGTGCTAGGTGGAGAAAGGAGAGGGCCTTCTCAGTGGCTACCCCTAGACTGTGGAACTCCTTTCCCAGGGAGGCCAGAATAGCTCCCTCCTTGTTGTCCTTCCATCAGCAGGCTAAAATATTTTTTATCCAGATAGACTTTTAATACAATTTTTTTTTAAAGAACAGACTAGAGTGTGCTGTATTATTTTAACTGAACTATTTTAAGAGCTTCTTATCTTTTTAATTGCATTTTATTTTTTAACTTCAGGTATGATGTGTTTTAACACTGTGAATAATTTAATTCTATTTTAATGGTCACTTTTTACACATTTTTCTTTGCATCGTTCCTTTAAATTATGAGCTACATTGAGTCCCAATTGGGGGAAAAAAGCAGGATATAAATAAATATCAATATCATCACCATGCACCACCACCACACCATCCCTGATCTTAGCAGGCCTCCTGGGTTCACCAGAACATGGTTGTAATGGTAGGTAGAGTTAACAGGGTACTATAATGGTAACATGCTTTGCTTTGTCATCCTCCCACATGGCAGTATCATTCTTTCCTGAAAGAGGCTATAGACACAATTATTTTCAGAGGAGGGTTGTGAGACCAAGAACCTAGATCTTCCTTCTTTCATTTAGATATTCCTGGCTCATTGGATAATCACAAAAAGTTACCTTCAGATGGCGATTTTCTTATAATCTCTTATCCATCAGTGAACTTACCCTTCCTGGCTGCACAATCTCATGATGACCATTTAAACTGTACTGTATTTGCATAAGTTTCTGAAAGTTATCCTAGAGGGTAAAAGTATGAATTCATTGTAAACAGGGAAGCATGAGAGTTACTGTACAGATAAAATCCTACCCAAACCTGAGAAAATCAGATTGTTAATTGAACTGGCTACAGAAACACTTTATAGTTCTACATTCTGTGTACTAGTATGTACTATTGGAGCCCATCTTCCTGAGAAGGATATTTTCTTGAAGTCTGAAGTACAAAATAAGAGCTGCCACAAGCTGGAAATTAACATATTAGGGTTTGAAACTACAAGCTATTCTATACATTTTTTCAGCAGCACATCCCGTGATTCTACATCACTTGGAGAAGCCACCCGCAAAAGTAGTTTTTAGAAACTTTTTGGAAGCCAGATGTGATGGACTGGCTGTAGATTCCTTGGGAGTCAGTTCCAACTGTAACTGATACACATGTGTGTGTATACACACACGTATAGAGTGCTCCAAAATTTTAATAAATGCAATACTGCTAAACTGATATACTTAAAACCATGTAAGAGTTTACAATTAAGATTCTACTTACACCCTGTTTCATAATGTCATTGGCATGGTTGGCCACCTCTATAACAATAGCAAGAGCACCTTAAAAACAAAACAGAATTGTTCTTATATATTGACTGTGTGTGTTCATAATAACAGCACATATCAATTCTAAGGAAGACATATCAGCTGTATTCAGAGATCAATATAAATATATTTCCTTTGACTTCTTTAGAATTTTGGCAATTCTAAACAAACCAATCTGCTCTTGTTCATTCATCTTCACTTGACCCTTCTGCCAGAAGGGGCAGCTAAAACAAGCCAAGGTTCTTTATCAATTATTTGTATATTATATTTTTATAGTATGACATCAGAAACTACATCTCTGGCTTATGATTCTGGCTCGTTAGAAATCTAACAAACCAGAGTTCTCAACTTGGAAGTCACACTAAACAAATGGAGAGTCACTACCATTTTTATCAACTCCTACTGGATGGTGAAATGAAGTCAAAATGAATGAGAGCCATGCACAAGTATTTTGTTTGTTCACAGTAAGCTGGAGTTCAATAGAAATCTGGCTTCTTCTTCGTGGTCTCTGTGCCTTCATACACTAGGAGCTTTAGCGCCTGCGCGGTAGCGTTCGGAAACTTCTAGAGCTTGTTCGCTTGGCGGGAACCCCTCCCCCACGCCGGTACTGCGCATGCTCCTCCCGCCGAGCAACGGTCTCTCCTCAGTTCTTTCTCGTCCGCCGTCGCGTACGGAAGGTTCTTCGGTTTGTTCCTCTGATTTTTTGTGCTTGGCTTGCTGTTTCACGGTTTTATGGACTTTTGGACTGTCTCTGACCTCTCTTTCGGACTCCCCATTCGGTTTTTGGTGATTTTGGATCTTCACACTTTGGCGTTTTTCGTCTTATGTCCGCGCTCTTCAAAAAGTGCGTGTCCTGCGGGCGCAAAGTTGCCCTCAACGACGGCCACAAGGAGTGTCTCTTCTGTTTGGGTGAGTCCCACAACACTCGGACTTGCCCAATTTGCCGGGATTTTACTCCCCAAACTCTCCGCAACCGGTCCGCGAGACTTAAGTCTTATTGTTGGGAACAGTCTCTGCGGGCGATAGACGAGACCTCCACTTCCAAAATGGCCGACAAGAAGACGACCACGCCATCGACGGTATCGGCGGCTGCCGTTCCGTCCACCTCGTCGGTATCGGGCTCGGTACCGGCGAGAACGCCGATCTCGGCGTTACCGAGGATCCCGAAGCTGTCGGCGGCTGCCAAGTCAGCGAAAGGATCCTCGACAGCGAGGAAGGCTGAGGCTCCCCTGAAGGAGACGCTTGCTAAAAAGCGCCCTGCTCCGGACGGAGACAAGGGCAAGGAGAAGGAGAAGAAGAAGAAGAAGAAGGAGAAAAAGCGCTCCCCGGCTGGGGACGTTCAACCTCCTACTCCTCCTCCTACTCAGCAGCCTTCCAAAGGGCGAGGCGAGTCCGTCGATCTCTCGGACGATGAGATCGAGGACGTTCCCCAACAGCGCCCGGACTCGCCTGTGGCAGACCCTCCAACCCTGGTGGAGGAGCACCACCGCCCTCCCAGCCATCGCAGGTCGCCCGACCTGCAGCAGAGAGAGCCCTCTGCTTCTCCGGAGCGGCGTTCGACCTCCTTCAGGTCCCAGTCCCGCTCTTCGGAGCGTCCGGTGGCCTTGCCGCCTCCTAGGGAGACTAGAGAGGAACAACCTCGCTCGTCTGCCTCCAGATACACCTCGGCGTCCTACGTGGCCAGGTACGCGAGGGAATCTGAATGGAGAGAGCGCCCGGCCTCTTATCGGTCACATTCGCCATCGTACCGGGATCGGTACCATCGTGACCCGAGTCGCTGGGAGACCTTCCGGAGGTCCCGGTCACCTCGTCGACAGCGCGAATCGAGACCGTCCTCCGGCCCGTCGGCCAGACGCACGGTTAGACGACGCCCGGCTTCGTCCAAGAAGTCCTCCTCCGAGACAAAGTCTCGGTTTTGACGTGCCTGGCAGGACCTACCAATACCCACTCTTCAGCCTACCATCTGCACTCGGAGACCGACCGACTCTAGCTCGACACCTCGCGGAGTGGCAACATGTCACTACGGACTCTTGGGTGCTTTCCATCGTCCGTCTTGGTTACGCCATCGAGTTTCACGATATTCCGCCTCCAGGCGTTTACTACTCCACCCCGTCGAGTCCAGCCCTCCTGGAAGAGATCCAGTCCCTCCTCCAGAAAGGGGCGATCGAGCAGCTCCCGCAAGAAGCCAAGACCACCGGCTTCTTCTCCAGGTACTTCACGGTACCGAAGGCCGACGGTACCCTCCGGCCGATCCTAGACCTCAGAGGGGTGAACTACTACATCCGCCCCAAGAGGTTCAAGATGGTCACGATACCGTCGATCCTGCCCTTCCTACATCGAGGGGACTGGTTCGCCTCCATCGATCTCCGAGACGCATACTTCCATATCGCCATTCGCCCGCAGCACAGACGATACCTCCGCTTCGCAGTCGACGATATCTGCTACCAGTACAAGGTGCTGCCGTTCGGACTCTCGACTGCCCCAAGGGTCTTCACCAAGTGCATGGCCCCGGTGGTATCCTTCCTGCGGACGAAGGGTGCTTCTGTCTTCCCTTACCTCGACGATTGGCTGTTGGTGGCGTCCTGCAAACAGAGACTTTACCACGACGTCCACATGACGTTGTCACTCCTGACCCGCCTTGGTCTACGGGTGAATCCGAAGAAGTCCCACCTCGAGCCGGCGAGGATCTTGGACTTCATCGGGGCGACGCTCGACTCGACCTCCGCCAGGGCGTACCTACCAGAGTCTCGAGCCCAAACCCTGATCCGGGCCGCCGCTCACGCTCGTACGGCCCCGACGTTATCTGCGAGAAGCGTCCAGCAGCTCTTGGGCTACATGGCTGCAACGACCGCTGTGACATATCTCGCCAGGCTGAGAGCGAGACCTCTTCAACACTGGTTCGTCCGCATATTCGACCCCCTGCGAGACGAACAGACACTCCGACTGCAGCTGCCGGAAGACGTCCGCTCATCCCTCCGATGGTGGCAGTCGCGACGCAATCTGATGTCAGGGATGCCTTTCCAACAGCCGACACCAAAGGTGACGGTAACGACCGACGCCTCCCTGTATGGATGGGGTGCCCACTGCGGCGATCTCAGAGTCCGCGACAGATGGACCGACGACGAGACCGCTCTCCATATCAACGCGCTGGAGCTGCTCGCCGTCTGGAAAGCCCTACGGGCGTTCCGGCACGCCGTGGCGGGACGCACGGTCCTGATTCTGACGGACAACACCACCGCCGTCTGCTACATCAACAGACAAGGAGGGACTCATTCCACGACCCTGCTCCACATCGTGCTCGACCTGTGGGAATGCTGCATTCGCCTGCACACGCATCCCGTGGCGGTTCACCTGGCCGGGCAGGAGAACACCACGGCAGACGCCCTCAGCAGGGACACCTCATCCCATCACGAATGGTCCCTCTCCGGAGAGGCATTCAGACTGATTCGAGACCGCTGGGGCGAACCATCCATCGACCTCTTCGCGACCAGGGAAAACGCGAAGTGTCGCCGATTCTGCTCCAGAGCGGGCCACGATCGCGCCTCCATCGGGGACGCTTTCCAGTTTCCGTGGACCGGGGAACTCCTCTACGCGTTCCCGCCGTTCCCGCTGCTCGGCCGGACGATATCGAAGATCCACGCCGACCGAGCCGACGCGATCCTGGTAGCCCCGTACTGGCCGAGGCAACATTGGTTCGCACCCCTGCTACAAGCTGCACGAGACGACCTGCTCCGGTTGCCACCGATACCGGACCTGCTCTCCCACTCCGGCGGCCGAGTCCTCCATCCGGACCTGCCACGCCTGGCCCTCCATGCCTGGAGGATATCGCACTAGACGATCCCGTGCTCGGTACCGTCCTCGTCGCGGCCAGGAAGGAATCCACCCGTCGCAACTATCAATATAAATGGCGACGCTTCCTGACCTTCGCTAACGAGAGGAGTGAGCCGGTATCGCCCGCGGGGCTCTCTACCGTCCTGCATTTCCTCCTGCACCTCCGGCAACAGGGGCTGGCGTTTCCATCCCTGAAGGTGTATCTCTCCGCGATCGTGGCATACCAACCGCCACGATCTGCTGCCTCGGCCTTCTTCAGGAACGATACCGTTAAGCGGTTTCTGAAAGGACTTCATCATCTCTACCCGCCGGTATCGCCGCCGCTACCGCCGTGGTCCCTCTCGCTGGTGCTCTCGCAGCTGACAAAGCCGCCCTTCGAGCCAATGGCAACCTCGGATGACAGGCTCCTGACCATGAAAACTGCCTTCCTGGTAGCGGTGACCTCAGCGAGGCGAGCGGGTGAGATCACGGCTCTTCGATCCGATGAGCCCTTCACGGTCTTCCACAGAGACAAGGTGGTCCTGAGACCTGACATCTCGTTCCTGCCTAAGGTGGTGTCCAGTTTCCATCTCAACCAGGACATCATCCTGCCTGCCTTCTTCCCGAATCCGACGACACCATTGGAGCGGTCCCTCCACTCCCTGGACGTGCGTCGGGCCTTGGCCTTCTACAAGGACAGGACTGCTTCCTTCCGACAGACGCCGCATCTCTTCGTTTGCTATGGGCGACGTCGGAAGGGCCTCAAAGTGTCCACCCAGCGCTTCTCCAAATGGGTGGTACGGACTATTCAACTGGCGTATGAGCTCGCGAGGAAGCCTCCGCCAGTCCTGCTTCGAGCCCACTCCACCAGAGCTGTGGCTACTTCTGCGGCCCTCCTGCGAGGAGTTGACCTGCATGAACTCTGCCGTGTGGCAACCTGGTCCCAACCATCGACCTTCGTGCGCCACTACAGGCTCGACTGCCGGTCGCGCAGAGATGCCCGGTTTGGACGTGAGGTGCTGGCTTCCGTGCTGTAGGACCTGACCCGCCATCCGACCGGTAAGCTACACAGTCTCCTAGTGTATGAAGGCACAGAGACCACGAAGAAGAAGAACAGGTTGCTTACCTGTAACTGTGGTTCTTCGAGTGGTCATCTGTGCCATCATACACACCCGCCCTTCCTCCCCTCTTTCTCAGGTCCCTGTAGGTTCTACGGCGGACGACAGAACTGAGGAGAGACCGTTGCTCGGCGGGAGGAGCATGCGCAGTACCGGCGTGGGGGTGGGGTCCCGCCAAGCGAACAAGCTCTAGAAGTTTCCGAACGCTACCGCGCAGGCGCTAAAGCTCCTAGTGTATGATGGCACAGATGACCACTCGAAGAACCACAGTTACAGGTAAGCAACCTGTTCATACTGTGATATACAAGTGTGGTCTTTAGAGCAATCTTACATATAACTGGGGAAAAAAGGCAGGGGGGAGAAATAACCAATGTTGTACTTTACAGATGGGGGAAAAGACAGAATGGGGTTTTAATTCTTCCAATTTTGAAATTTCAGACTTAAAGTAGTGGCAACTAACAGTTGTTGGATGATGTTAGATTATCAGCCATATGAAATTAAATCAAAGTTTCCTCACTGTCTCCAAAAAGTTACCCTAAAAGTTACTTCAAAGCTAGCTTCATGCATCAGTTCCAACTCAAGACTAGAAGAAACAGAGAATGCATGTGGAGTTAATTCATACCATCCACTCCCTTTCCTCACAGATGTAGCATTACAGTGTAGTTTTAGCCAGCTTTGAAAAAGCATATGGAAGAGGGATACACCTTTATAGAAAGTACACAAAGTATACAAAAGAAGACTACTGGGGGATGGGACACTTGGTGTGGAAGAATGACTCCATTGCCTGTCACTGAATATGTGCCTAAGGTATACTAAATATTGCTTCGTTGGCAAAAAAGTCTTTTCCATTGTTCTAATGCCCTCAGTCTATTGTGAACGGCAGAATATATGCTGTTTTAGACCTGGTTCTATGCCACATTGCAGAAAAGGGATATCTGCCATGCCTTCCAACATGTTAGTTTTAGGTTGTTTTTTAAATAGCTCTTGCAATTCTGCTTTCAAAAGCACTCTGATCTTTGCCTCCACTCAGATTTCAGATTCCCCAATTCTATACTGCTTCAGGTTGTTTGGACGGTTTTAATATCACAAATCAGCAACCCCATGAAGCATTGAGAGTACGAGCAGGTCTGTCTCACCACATTAATTTCTCTTTGGTCTCTTGGAAATTGTTTTTGACTATTGAATACACTTAGTCATAGAACTTCATGGACTACATCCCAATGTGCTCATGCTTCTAGTCATAGAAAATAAATCAATTTGTAAAATTCTACTTCCAGAACCATCTTGGATCTAGTGGCAATTCCATGGATAAAAAGTGGTGTGGGACACTATCTTTCAATTCCCTGTTTCCCTCCCATGTCCCTTCTCATGCTGTTCCACATCTCCCAGCCTCTCAAAGCAGACTTCTGGGAACGTAGACAGCTGCAGAAAAAGAGGGAACCAGGAGCAGAATTTCCTTTAACTCTGGATCTAATTCCTGAAATGTCTGAAATGTCTACTGAATGTGATACATTAAATGAAATGTAAATAGAATTGTATTTTTCATTTAACTAGATCTATAACTATAGTACAATTACCTTGCGTGTCTCTGAAATCAGCTGAATCTTCTGAAAGATTCTTTAAATAATCTGTGAAAGAAAAACATGAATGAAGTGCGCAAATGATGTCATTACAATGAGCAAACACAGTATACTGTGCTGCCTTAAATATGCATTCAATAATTGGTGAAACGCTGAAGTTCTAAAACATTTTTTAAAAAAACAGCATTGTACAAATTTGTGTTTCTTCAAAACAATTCAGGAAAAATTGAGAGACTGGACATAGAAGTGATTAAATATATAGTGAGTCATGTCTTCAGTTAAAGCTTGGAATGTAAGGCTTAAACAATAATTCACTTATGCTTATAGATAGAAATAGGACAATTAATTAGTTGTTAAGAGTAACATTTATTGTTGTGTTAATTGTTATTTTGTTAGTTAACTAGTTCACTATTTTTTTTAAAAACAAGAATCACAAAATTTCTGAAAAATGAATGTTTGGTTGTCACGTTTGCTCCTAAGGAACATATTTGTCACTCATTCTTCAAAATGGGTTTCTTTCTTTTCTGGTAGTGTTTATGTTGCCTTTACCAGTCTAGTAATATGCTGGATTACAAGTTTCACAATCTGATTGATGGCTGGAGATGGTGGCATTCACAGAATCTAATAATCTGTTCAATTCAAGCATTGTCACTAATGTACCTTTCTTCCTACTCCCATCAGCATGTATGCTGTTCACTTATCCTTTTTTTTATCTGCACTGTAAAAGATTAATAAGGAATGATGTGTTCACTCCATTTAAAGGATGTTGATCGGCTGCAATACTAAACTGTAGCAATAAAGTTCACTTGGGAAATCAAGGATAAAGAGTATTTTGAGTGGCTCTGAGCATATGTAGATCACTTTTTGTGTATCACAGAATAACTCTGCCTTTATTTCCCTGCTCAACTTAAATTTCTGCAAAGATCATTTTTGGAACACATTGTCTTCTTGAGATGCTGTCAACAATAAATAATAAGGCAAAACCTCTTATTCAGTGTACCACAAAGGGAGAAATGAGATAGCACCTAACTCATTAGATTTAACTAGTTACATCCAAGTTCTGTCTTTGGTGCAGTGAGACTGTGTTCTGTTTATGCTGCTCAGTTTATGATGGAACTTGGGAGATCTACATGTGACATGAAATTTTAACAATACAATCCCACACATTTAACTTTTATGAGCTAGAATGACACCTATTTCAGACTGCAAGAATAACATTTTGTAACAGCTTGTATCAAAGTCCACACAGAACTAATTCTACAAGATAGAACTCTATGGCATTGGACGCTTTCATACTCTGCAATTATAGCGCTATCATTTAACTGTCACATCCTATGGTATCCTGGATTTTGTAGTTTGCAGAGACACTAGAGCTTTCCAATCAAGAATTCTAAATACCTCTCCCGGAACTTCAAGTCTAACTGTTCCGCACGAGGTTGCCACTGCAGTTAAAGTAGAATCACAGCACTGTAATTGCGTGTTGCGAATGACACTGTTGCCACTTGAACAGTTGCAAATAATGTGCTCAGATTTCAGTCAGATGATATGTACATTAAAAAAAAAATTTTTTTTGTCAACGGGTGTTTTAAAATTTTCATTATTTGTTTATTTATTACTTGTTTTTGGACCAAAAATTCTCAAGCTGTTTTTCAATGAACCGCTATGCAGAGAAGCAGTAATGATGTGTTCTGGTTGTCTACAGGTTGGTCTCATTTGGGGGCAGCAGGCATAATGGTATTCTCATTTGGGTCACAAAATAGAGAAAGGTGTCCATTAATAATCCTAGCCATAACCACAACCTTAACTCTCATTACAATGGAATTTTCCATGGGGTCAGAGAATACCCCGCAGCTCACTAAACTTACATTTTCTTTTTAAAATCATGCTGCATGAGGGTTAGTCAGCAATAAGTTTCACTGTGTTCTGTAGGGCTCACTTCCAGCTAACTAGAATTGCACCTATAAGTCTCTTATTTAAAGCCCTTCATAAATATAATTGTACAGGACTCTTTAACAAAGCAAAAACTGCAATTATCCATTGTTTATGAATGGTTTGCTCTTGGCCACTAGATGGCCCAACTGAACCATAAAATTATTCCAACCACCAAAAGTTTTAAAACATTTAATTACACACACAAAAATCACACACACTTTTTTTAAAAGGAAATTAGAAGTGCTTACTGTAGCAGAACTGTGTCCAAGTACTACCATTATTTAACATGTTTTTATATACTGAATCCAGTGGAGGTTTGACCACATGCAGCATACCTTCTTGAAATGAGATGCTTTATTCTTCTCCCAACCAGAAGGTAGCAAGTATTGTGGTAAGAGATATATTTACTAGCCCACATTCTTCTGCCACCACAGAATTCTAAGAGGTGTATGTACTTGAGAGTACTGTACATGGTCTCTCATCTAAGCACTAACCAGACCTAGACCTGTTTAGCTTTAACACAGTGAGTTCATAATCTGCTTTCAGCATAGGTCAAGGGAAGCATGAACATAGTACTCCAGATAAGAACTTCCACTAGCTCTGTGTTAATTTAGAGATGATTAACAGCAAAACTTTGGCTGATCTTTCACCCTGCATGCCTGTGTGGTTCTCCCACACACAATAGCTTATTATCATCAAGTGATTTCTGATATACAGTACAGTATTTAAGACTCATGAACTGGTTTGAGCACTGGCCTATGATTCTGGAGACCAGGATTTGAATTGCTCTCACCCATGGAAACACACTGGGTGACCTTGGGTAAGTCACAGCATCAGAGGAAGGTAAAGGCAAACAAATCTGAACAAATCTTGCCAAGAAAACCCCATGATAGGGTTGCCTTGGGTCACCAGAAGTTGGAAATAAGTTGAAGGCACACATCAGCAACAAAATTAACATCTATCTACTACCATCACCAGTGTCACACTTTTGCATGTTATATTTTTCACATTTAACTTTACAGTTTACTCTTAACATTTCATGGGAAAGGGTAACAATGTTAGATAAAATTCAACTTTTTTCCTAGACAAATACAGCACTTTTGGAATCCCTCTTATAAGTAGAGTGGAGGAAAAAAAACCTTTCTGTTTATGCAACAATTGAGGAAAGTGGGGCAAACAAACAGCACTAGAGAACGATGTTGCAAATGGTAGACAGGAAAAAGATTGAGACAGGAAGAAGATTAAGAGAAAGAAGTGAAGGATATGAATCAACTAAAGAAGGGGAAATAAATACATGATCCCTTTCCTTCAGAGGAAGACCCACTCTACTGACCAGCTAGAATTCAATTTATGAGGGATTAAGCTGAACTAGGGCTTCCAAAAACTCACGTCTTAGAAGAAGTTTCTCATGTTTTACAGAAGAACCCTTGAATATGTAGAATAATACATATATAAGACTGCCCATTGTGCATGTGCTAGATGATATTTTCACCACTAATCTGTGGAAGGCAAGCAGGGTCAGTCCTGGTTAGTACTTGGATGGGAGACAACCAATGAATACCAGCTGCTATAGGCTGTATTTCAAAGGAAGGAACTGGAAAAACCAAAGGAAGGAACTGAGTATTCCTTGTCTAAGAAAACCCTATGAAACCCATGGGATTGCCCTAAGTTGACAGTTGACTTGAAGGCACATATCCAATTACAGCCACAGATATGAGGTGGGGGAAGGGCTCCTATTCCACACAGATAATTTGGCAGCAGGCTTGAGCTCCACTTGCCATTGCAGTTACAAAAAATGTTAAAAGATGGCTCAGTATGCCTGCACCCACAGGTTTTGTTGTCACCATACTGTCAGTTTTGTTTTAAGGTCACCCCTCTCACTTACAGGATCACCATCACCATAGTTCAGGAATAAAGAAAATGTGGCCCTGCAGATATGCTGGACTGCATCTCCCATAATTCCTCATCACTGGCTAGGGCTGATAGTTCAACAACAACTGGAAGGCCAGAATTCCTGATGCAATTATAAAACAACAGAAGCAAAAGAGATAAACCTCTTTCCCCACAGAGTTGATAGTCTGATTGAGATGTGGGACACAGATGAAGAAGAGGCAAAAGAAACAAAGAATGAACAGAAACAAATGTAGTTGCAGATACTTAAGTTTCGTTTTAGCTGGGAATGAAATAAGAGATAAAACTGAATTAGCATAGTGCTTAACTCCTCTGCAGGTACTGGAAGGAAATTAGATTAACCATTTTCTGTATTAGAAAAATCTGAAGAGAATGAATGTTAAGGATGCCCCTCTGAGTAGTATAGCATCTTCAATGCTAATAAATGTATAACCGTGCACACAGTAATCATATAAATACATCTTTCAATGTCAGAAAGACTATTCCTTATTTTGCAGCTATAGACTAACAACATTACCCCATCTGTCACTTTTTCTCATGGTTCACAGACTGATTTCAGTCATAATCTAAGAGAGTAACAAATTCCAGAATGGATGTATGTTGTTCCAACAAACTGTGTAACCCCACACAAGTTAACTCCATTGTATGCCATGTTATATTCAGTAGGATTTAGTATGAATAGAAGTGCATGCCAAGAGTCATACAGAATCTGGAAGATCAACAAATGGACAGGCGTGCAATTGTGGTGCAATTGTGCATAAAGACTTCACCCATCTGACAGAGGACTCTTAACCATAAAACTGTGCCTCAGTAAACCTGTCATTCTCTCAGAATAGAACTCCTTATCATAACCTCATAACCTAACTTACTTTTTGGTAATGGTTTCAAACAAATTCTCAAGCAAATGCAAATTAAAACAAATTCAAGACGACTGGCATGTGGATTCAAAAAGGTCTTTAGAACATGAAGGTTACTCTTTTCTAATCAGAATCTTTCGCTTACAGTTATTTGAAATGTCAATATTCTTTTCTTCTGGGAATAATCTCTGACGTGGGATAAAATTTGTTACCATAAAACAGAAATTGAACATCTTACTCCAACTCCATGCTTTCCTTGAATAGCAATCAGAAGGTTCATGCCTAAAAATAATCTTACCAGAAATGCCTAGCTAAGAAATATAGGAACAGTGGTGCATGCAGTTAGGTGTCAATAGAATTAGTAATAGTAATTCATGCTGACCCATAAGTCAGCAGATGTCTTGAAGGCAAGCATATACCCATTTGGAAGCCAAATGTGGGCATCATTTCCAAGACTCAAGGCATGTGGTTTTGTTTTCTTTAACTTGTTATCAACAAATCACTATGCACGTTTATAGGTACTAAATATTATCCACATGGAGTCTTCTGCTGGTATCCAAAAATGAAGACTCTCCGATTTGCACATAGCTTTATGTACAAGCAAACTTGCTTATATGTATGTATGCATACACACACACACACACACACACATACATGAACCTGCACTGCTGATACATATATAAAAGACAAAAATAAATAAATGGTATTAATATTTTCCAGGAACAAGTTATGTATCTTTGAAACTTAAACACAGTTTTCTCCTAATAAAGTGAACTAGAATAACCGCCTATTTGTTTATTTGTACTTGAAAGATAATCTGAGAGTAATCTGCCATAAAAAGAATGCTTGAAACAGAAAATGCATCCCACTGAGGAACAATTGTCATGGAGGAAGGGTAAGTTGTGAAACGATTTCCTTCTACATGTTGCTGTATGGTCTCTTAAACTTTTCCAAATGCTAAGAGCAAGAAGGTTAAAACCAACATTTATAGCTCTTGACCTTCCAACACATTAACATAATACAAGAAAAACAAAACAGGATAAGGAAGTCTGAATAGTTTGGAATTCACTAACTCAGCATAAACAGTGTTTTCTGTATCTTTGGCAACAAGAGTTAACATTTTTTGGAGCAACCCTGCAGAAATAAGAAAGCAATAAAGAGGAAAAAAGTTTTCATTTAAGTAAAGAGAGAAAAATACTTGGCTGTATGAATGACAACAGTGTGGAGCACTGAATTACTATTTAGTAAAGCACTCCCTGCTTTATTAGGAATACCAGCAGACAAAAGTATTACATAGCCGAATGACACTAGCCATTTTAAAAAAAAAAAACCCTGAAAAATTAGCACAGGTTTATTCCCTCGCAAATAAGTCACACACACCACTTTTGATGGTATCAAAAAGAAAAAAGCAGTTAATTCTTTTGTTTCCATTTTCTTTTATAACAGGCAAACATTTATTGGTTTAAATCAAGCATGGGCAGCATATTTTCCCCACAACCTGATTTTGCAGCCCCTTCCAGAAAGTTGGCCAAACTCAGATTTAAAACCGCTTTAAAGCTCCACTACCATATTTAAACATGACTATTGCCACTTCTAGATGTGCCATCTCTGATTTTGTTTTATCTATGGAAACTGGCCATCACTGGTTCATACTACAGATCAAAATCTTTAAAACATTATCAATTAACATATGCTCTGGTAGCTTCCATACACTTATAAGGAAGTTGCAGAAGGGGCTGAAGTTAAGCTCTGAAGACAGGAAGGACCTGAAGCTGTAGAATGGTAGAAACAGAATTAGAGGAGCTACAACTTCTTCTTTTTTTTTTAACTTAAAACACAATTAAAACATGTCAGCAATGCTTTCTGCATGTAAATGGTCACAGGCGAGTACTTCCCACCTACATTTTCATGTTGTTCCTTCAATTATGAACATTACCAACTATTGTTACAAATAAAAAAAAAATCATTTTACCGTGTTTCTTGTTATTAACTTGAACAAAATGTTAATCTTTAACAGAAAACCAGCAGCAATAAAATAGTGATATCTAGTTTTTGTGACACTCTGTTCATGGAATATATCTACAAATCTTTATTTTTAATGCCAGAGAACAAAATCTTAGAGGAAAACAAGAACTGTTAAAACTCCCTGTTTAACTGCAACTGCTAAAACAACCTGCAGCATAGGTCAATGTGCATAAATACAGGAGTAAGTCTTACTGTTGAGTGCGGCTCACTTCCTGGTAAAAAATTTAGGAATGCAATCTTGAGAAAAGATCAAAGTGAGGATAGAATATGGATTTTTTTTTATAAAGTCTATACATAATCTCAGCATCATCACCAAAGCATTAAAATATGCATGGATCAGCATTTGTGATAAGAAAAATGTTTGTATTATATCAGTTTTCAGAGCCTCCTCTTTCCCTTTTGAAATCAATACTGCTCTATCCTGAACAGCAGGAACAGAACCGAACAGCTGAGGAAACATAGCCTAACATCATATGTATGATGCTTATCACCATCAAAATTTATTTAACAGAAGATGAAAAAGAGCCAAGATGACACTTTATTTCCTTTGTATTTTCATCTTTTAATGGAATAGACCATTAAAATTTCTACCTATATAGTTTTGTCACAGAGCTGAACTCAGATTAAAATAGTCTTCATAAACTGAGACTGCTACACACAGAGTCAGAAAAAGTCACCTTTTTTGGACTACATATCCCAGGATCCCTAACCCATGCTATTTGGGGAAATTCAGATACAGTCAAAAAGGCAACTTTCCCAAGTTTTACACATGGACAGAATAGCTCTTAGCTCATAAAGTGAATCCTTACCTGTCAAAAGCAGCCTGTACTGGGGGATTCTCTGCACTGGTTTCAGCAAGTAATGCTTAAGTGCTAAGTTAGCACAGCGGGGGCTCATCTGAAAGGCAAAGCATGCAGAACAGTCAACTACAATTATTTTAAGCTATTTTGGCTTAAAATGTATGTATGATGAAATGAATGCTGTAGGATGGTGACTGATAAAATGAAGTTTTAATTGGATTTTACACTATCAAAAGGTCATAGTTCTCTTTGATTTAGAAATCTGATATAAGGTATAGAATATGCAGCATGTCAGCATATTAGGGTATCAGGGCTTTACTGTTTTGAAAGCTTCCTCTCAGTACTTGAGCTGAACTATAGCAAACAACTTTTGTCTAACAATTCTAAAACACCATGGCTTCATCTGTGCAAACCACATACAAGGTGATGTGGAAGTATAATGCTTTGAATTTGCATGCTGGCAGAATATTTAATCCAAAATTACAAGAGCTTTAGCCAAGAGGCTTGACCTACTTCTAACATTCCATTCTATTTAAATTGGCTGAAAAGATCATTATTTGTGGACCCAGGACAAACACAAACACTGACTCATAGATTGGAAGGGGTCTCATAGACCGGGGCTCCTTAAGCTATCTGATGTAGTGTACTGGCAGATTCCCCCCCCCGATGTACCAGGCTTAGTGTTGTATTTATCACCATCAACTTATTTCATTCTTTCCTGGAAACTGGCATGGCAGCCAATAGCTCATGAATAAATAACAGTCCATGCACCACCATTTTGAGTATCATTCTTGTAGACTATCTGGTCCAGCTTCTGCTCAGTGTAAGATGTGGGCTAGCAAAACACTTGCTAATAGAGGAAAATGGTCTGTTGTTCACTCTTACTTAGTTATGGATTTATCTATTTAATTTTTATCCCACCTCTATCTCAACGTGGTACCCAAGACAACTCACCACACACACACTAAAACAAGGTTTAGTTAAAACACAATTATAATAAAAAAAACTTTAAAAATAAACAAAATATTCTATTTAAAACAGCACTAAACAGTTTAGAAACATTTAAAATGTAAGTATGAGAATAAATGTACTGCATAAACACACCATAAAGACACCCTTCTGCTGCACATTTCACTGGGAGTGCACAACATATAATGGAGCTGTGAAGTTGCATCTGATTCAACCCAACTTGCTAGCAGCCATAACATCCCTATGATGACTAACCTTCCTGAAATTAAATGAAACTATTTTTGGTTGCAATAATTACTTCTCCCATCTGATTTGGTAATTCCTTAAAATGAATCTACTCAAGGAAATAAATGCTTCCTAAGAGGTTATACTGGTGACAGTTGTGTATGCTTAACTACAGAAGTTTTAAATGGAGATTTTAAAAATTAAATGGTATTTACTCCTGTTCTGGACATACACCTTTTAAAAAGGTTATTTAAAATTAGTATTTGATTTTTTTTTCTTTTAAATTTGTCAATAAACCCATGATCTTTTGCATAAATGTCATCTGGCACCAAAAATTAATGATAAAATCTTTTGATTACATGCAGACCCCTACGGTCCCTTATACTGGACCTTTGGAGAAGGCCCAAAGTCATTCATAGCATTTTATTCCAGCTAGAATTTTGATTCAGGTGTTTTAAACTTCCCCTTGTTTCCCCTGCTATTCTTCTCTTTTAGACCTTTGGTCTAATGATGAAATCAGTGGCATTCATTTTGGTATGATGCACATGTACAATATATTGATGTGGTTTAAAAGATGCTATTAATATCTTTTATTATTTAAACCATTAAAATAGATACGCTTGTTATAGGTAATATATAGAACTTCCACTGATATGCTTTTTTTATGAAGGGAAAAATATGTGCTCTTCATCTTGTAACAAAACAGGTATTTTGTACTCTGGTATCGCATAAATAACTCCTAAACAAAACTATAGTTAAGAGATAATACAGAAATTCACTGGCACAGCAAATTCAGTTACCTCAAAATCTCGAACAACAGCAGCAAACCCTTGGTTCTTCTTGCACTGCTCATCTAGGAGGGCTATATTCCTTTCAAATTCTTTGATGTAAGTAGAATACATCTTTAAGTAAGGTCCTTTTTTCACAAATATATCAGCAATTCTCTCATCGTCAACCCTGGAATTTACCACCATGAACAATTAAAACTTATACCTGCAGAATACATAAGTTCCTTCTGCCCACCATGATCTATTTGTTGAAAAACACACAGGCCTAAATCCAATTATTTGTCCCAACGAAATCAGTAAGATTTACCTATGTGTTGACTTGTGTATTGAGCAACTGATTTAACGGATTGACCATAGCTGGAAATATTTAGCCACCCCACTGTCACAGTATTGGCCATATTCTACGAATGTCGTATCAGATTTTCCCATGGTGATTCCACATCCACCCAGGAATGAGTTACTTGAAGAGAAAGATGGGGAACTGTCTTGGTACCTAGAATCTTCTTTGGTTGCACAAAAGACAGACTAGTTGCAGATTTTTGGTATGAAAACATGGATGAATACTGCTACATATTGGATCTTTGTCTGTAAATAGCCACATTACAATATCAGATGTTTAACATCAGAAGTTACCTTTGCAATCTAAAAGAAGGATATTACCACAAGCCATATACTTTCTATACGGCATCTCTATAAGGCAAGCAATTAGCAAAAAAGAAAAGCTGGATAATTACCAGTGAGACAGACGTTCTTCTAGCTCTCTCAAGAGGTCTCGATTAAGCTCATATAGCTGAGGTAGGTAGTACAGGATCTGATTCAGGATCCTGTCTTCAATTAATGGCTTTCCAAGCTGCCTGGAAGCATGTGCCACTGAATCCCGGAAATCCTATTACAAGGCAAATGGGAAACACACAAACACATATCTTCTGAGAAACTGGCTGTCCAGCAACAATGCAGATACACTATCTCTCTTGTACTGACAGAGCAAACCCATTTGGCAAAGTTATCTAGGACTGGGCATGTAGCACAAGGGTAAACAGACTCACTTTTCAGCTTATTTATTTACCTCATTTCTGGATAGTATATAGCTGTGGCAGCAAACTCCAGCTCTTCTGCTACTTGTACTTGTCTCATAAACATACATGTTTGCAAATCTGTATTTAATATTAAAACTTGCATACCATTGACAAGGCTTTTGCTGGGTTTATACTGTCTACTCACCACCCACTTTTACATTTGATGTATTAACTAACCCATCCACAAAGCTGAATGCTGCAATAGGAGGATACTGCTTGCATACTTCATACAGAGATTTGGTGTTCATTCTTACTCTCATATAAATTCCTTACTCCCTGGCAGATCAAACATCTGCATGCTAGAGACATCAGGTTATACCGAGGGTACTACCGTACATTCTCTACCTTAACCCAGTATCAGAGTGGGAGAAAGTATTCAGATATGTCCTCCTTATTGCATCTCTCCCTGTATTTCTTGTTGGGAGTGGAGAATGCAACACACATTTTGTCTCCTCACAGATATTTCACTGTGTGGTTAAGCTCACTTTTGCCAGATTAACAAAAATTATATAATACATTCTAATATAAATATACAAATATATACAAGGTAAAGCAATTATGTGAATATGTGCACAGCTGTTTGAGATCTGAATTTCAATGCATTAAACCCCCCCTCTCCACCACACACATAGTTAAATGTGGGAATGAATGCTGGTGAACAATTCCCTTCATCTCCTAGATTTTTTTTTTCAACCTCTATTAAAGATAGATGACTCAAAAGAGAAATGGGAATGGTGCCTTTTGGCACCACGGGCTTAAATGCACTAGATTAAAATGAAAACAGATGGCTTTATTCATATGGAAATGTAGTATTCTTTGTCTCATGGGAGCCAACTGGCGACACAAAACTTAACAAGCTTTTTTACACTCCTGGGGTTTTATGACCTTCGAACACTGCCTGCACACACAAAAATAACCCAAGGAATTACTATACTCAATAGAATCCAGATGGAGCACAGTAGCTTCAGAGAACTGTTAGCTAAATACAACAAGGATAACATTAACAGGAACATTTAAAATACACTAGGGGAAAAATATGCTGGGAATGTGTATGTTCTTAACATGCATAAACCAAACTGGTGTTAAGTACTGATCTTGAATGCACTTATTCATGAACGTACAGCAGTCAAAGGCTAATAACAGTGGGTTTCTAGTTCTTTTTTGCATTAAGCCTTACAACTTTATTCCTCTTCCTCCCTGTCACTCTCGACCTATGCACCCCAACCTCTTCCCCAGAGAAAATAAGAACAGATGTATGCTTTCCACCATGTGAAAAAGGAAGGGTTCAATCTGAGCAACTGCAGGTCCCTACTCGGACACTTTTGATGTTATATGGTCTTTCTGTCACAAGAGAAAGAATAAAACTGTAACATGAGTAGATAAAACAGTCTGTCTCATTTCTTTAGCATTCACTGATCTTATTTATCCACTGAAGGACATAAGAAAATGCACTCCAGTAAACCTGTTCACCCAATAGGGCTCTCCACATGTATTATCCACTGCCCATCAAATGATGCTTTTTAAACTCTGGAATTTTAAAAAAATGGCTTATAATGCTGCAAAATTAATGTATACCATCCCAAAATTTGATACGTGCAGAATTCAAAATCCAAGCTGTAGAAACAATAAAGTATATTTCTAATTATAATACCTTTTCTTTTAAAAAATATCACTTTCCATATCAGATGGTTCTCAAAAGGAATTCTGACATATCCTTACTTTTAACATAAAAAGCACACCTGTCCAGCTTTAGAATCTATTGCCTAGTTACACTGGGTTCTAATATGCATGTACGTCTCCCAGGAGAGTCCTAGGAAAGGTTCAATTACTCTAATAAATTTTAATGGCTTACAGGTGCTGCATTCTTGAATGACAGTCTAGTAATGAACAGTTTCATGTACTTTATATTTTTTTAAAAAATTGAATCCTCTTGCAAACTTAAGAGCAGCTCTGTAGTCAGATGCTTACTTTTATATGTAAAAATATTCATTAAACCCTTTATATATAAAAACTGTTCAGTCATATGTAGATATCCATTTCTTCTTGTTGTATGCCTTCAAGTCAGTTCCAACTTGTGGTGCTCTTAAGGTGAACCTCTCATGGGTTTTTCTTGAAAGATTTGTTCAGATGGTTTTTGCCTTTGCCTTTCTCTGAAAGTGAGGGAGTGTAACATGGCTAAAGTCACCCAGTGGATTTCTGTAGCTAAGTGGGAATTTGTACCCTTGTCTCTAGAGTCATAGTTCAACACTCAAGCCACTATACCACACTAACTCTGTAGATACCCACATGATCATATAATCTTTACACATATATTCTAGTACACGGGCACCATCATTTTAAAGCAACTTTGTCATACTCAGAAGAAGTGAAAGAACTTCTTGACGGTCAGAACTGTCTGGCAGTGGAGTATGCTGCCTTGGAGTGTGGTGGACTTTCCTTTTTTGGAGGTTTTTAAGCAGAGGCTGGATGGCCATCTGTTGGGAATGCTTTGATGAGTGTTCCTGCACAGCAGGGGGTTGGACTCGATGGCTCTGTGGTCTCTTCCAACTCTATGATTCTAAGTGGCCAGTGTAAGGAGTCAGTGTACAAGCCATGAAGTGGTTTACAAAGGTATGCCAGAGTCCTGTTGGGATATTTATGAATGCATAACCCTGAGTTACACACTTGTGACTGATTCATATTCATGATCCCTATATAACCTCTAGTTTAGGGGGTACATAGGGACAGTGAAAGCCCCCCCAGTCTTCACTTATCAGACAGAAGCTGCTGCAATCAAAGGAGGTCTGCTCTTCTGTTGATCAGGAAGCAGCTGGCTGATGCCCCCCCTGCCCCTTGCACAAGCAATCTCCAGCCTGAGGGGCAATTGCAACAAAGGCCCTGATTCTAGTGATTGCTCATTGGAGGGGGAAAGAAACAGTAGTTAGCTGCTTCCCAATTGACAAGGGAACAGATGAACACGTTGCTTACCTGTAACTGTAGTTCTTTGAGTGGTCATCTGTGCCCTCACACATTAGGAGCTTTCGTGCCCGCGTGGTAGCATTTGGAAGATTCTAGAGCTCACTAGCTTGGCGGGAACCCCTCCACCATGCCGGTATTGCGCATGCTCCTCCCGCCGAGCAACGGTCTCTCCCCAGTTCGCTAGTCCGCCGTAGAACCTACAGGGACCTGAAAAAGAGGGGATGGAAGGGCAGGTATGTGTGAGGGCACAGATGACCACTCGAAGAACTACAGTTACAGGTAAGCAACCTGTTCTTCTTCTTCTTGGTCTCTGTGCCTCACACATTAGGAGACTGTGTAGCTTACCGGTTGGATGGCAGGTCAGGTCCTAGAGAACAGAAGCCAACACCTCACGTCCAAACCGAGCATCACTGTGAGACCGGCAGTCAAGCCTGTAGTGCCGCACGAAGGTCGATGGTTGGGACCAGGTCGCCACACGGCAGAGTTCAGGCAGGTCTACTCCTCTCAGGAGGGCTGCAGACGTCGCCACAGCCCTGGTGGAGTGGGCCCAAAGGAAGGCTGGCGGAGGCTTCCTGGCAAGCTCATACGCCAGCTGTATAGTCTGTACCACCCACTTGGAGAAGCGCTGGGTGGACACTTTGTGGCCCCTCCGATGTCTACCGTAGCACACGAAAAGGTGCGGGGTCTGTCTGAAGGGGGCAGTCCTGTCCTTGTAAAAAGCAAGGGCCCGACGGACATCCAAGGAGTGCAGGGACCGCTCCAAAGATGTCGTCGGGACCAGAAAGAAGGTAGGCAGGATGATGTCCTGGCTGAGATGGAAACTGGACACCACCTTCGGCAAGAAAGAAATGTCCAGCCGGAGGACGACCTTGTCTCTGTGAAAGACGAGGTAGGGTTCGTCTGCCCGTAGAGCTGTCAGCTCCCCTGCTCGCCTGGCCAAGGTGACAGTCACCAAAAAAGCAGTCTTCAAAGTAAGCAGTCTGTCGTCAGCAGTCGCCATTGGCTCGAAGGGCGGTTTCATCAGCTGCGACAGCACCAAAGATAACGACCACGGCAGTAGCGGCGGCGATACCGGCGGGTAGAGGTGCTGCAGTCCCTTCAGGAACCGTTTAATGGTATTGTCCCTGAAGAAGGCTGCTGACAGGGATCGTGGCGGTTGGTATGCCACGATTGAGGCGAGGTATACTTTCAGTGACAGGAAGGCCAAACCCTGCTGCCGGAGATGCAGTAGGAAGTGGAGGACGGTAGTCAAGGCCGCAGGTGATACTGTGTCCCTTCTTCCCTCACCAAAGGCCACAAAGCGCCGCCGCTTATAGCGGTAGTTGCGGCACGTCGACTCCTTCCTGGCCGCAGTCAAGACGTTACTGAGAACGGGATCGTCTACAGCGATATCCTCCAGGCATGGAGGGCCAAGAGTGGCAGGTCTGGGTGGACTACGAGGCCGTCGGAGTGGGACAGCAGATCCAGCGTCGACGGGAACCTGAGAAGTCGGTCGTGCGTGGCCTGGAGCAGGGGCACGAACCAGTGCTGCCTCGGCCAGTACGGGGGTATGAGGATGACATCTGCTCAATCAGCGAGGATCTTTGATATCACCCGACTGAGGAGGGGGAACGGCGGGAGCCCTTCGTTCCACCTGAACTGGAAGGCGTCGCCCATGGAGCCTGGATCGTGACCGGCTCTCGAGCAGTACCGACGGCACTTCACATTCTTGTTGGTTGCGAAGAGGTCGATCGTCGGTTCGCCCCAGCAGTCTCGGATCATCCGGAACGCCGCGTCGGAGAGGGACCACTCGTGATGGGAAGACACGTCCCTGCTGAGCGCGTCTGCAGTGGTGTTCTCCTGCCCAGCCAGGTGAACAGCCACAGGGTGGATTTGTAGTGGAATGCACCAATTCCAAAGGTCGAAGGCAATGTTGAGGAGGGTGGTCGAATGAGTCCCTCCTTGCCTGTTGATGTAGCAGACCACCATCATGTTGTCCGTCAGGATCAAGACCGTGCGGCCAACCACGATGTGGTGGAATGCCCTCAGCACTTTCCAAATGGCGAGCAGCTTGAGAGCGTTGATATGAAGAACGGTCTCGTCATCGATCCAGTGGCCTCGGACTCTGAGCTCGTTGCAGTGAGCTCCTCAGCCGTAGAGGGAGGCGTCTGTTGTCACTGTGACTCGTGGAGCCTGCTCCCGGAAAGGCATCCCCAACGGGAGGTTGTCATAGGACTGCCACCATAGTAGGGAAGGACGGATCTGCGCCAGCAGCTGTAGTCGCAGGGTCTGCTCATCTCGTAGCGGATTGAATGCACGGACGAACCAGTGTTGGAGAGGCCTTGCGCGCAGCCAGGCGAGATAAGTCATGGTGGTCATGGAAGTCATGTAGCCAAGGAGCTGCTGGATCCTCCTGGCTGATAGCATCGGGGCATTGTAAGCTGCCGACGCGGCTTGAATTAGAGTCCTTGCCCGGTCTAACAGCAGGTAGGCTCTGGCCGATACCGAGTCCAGTGTGGCACTGATAAAGTCCAGCTTCCTTGCCGGCTTGAGGTGGGACTTCTTCGGGTTGACCTGGAGACCGAGAGCGGTCAGAAGCTTCAAGGTCCGGTGGATGTTGTTGTAGAGTCTTTGTCTGCAGGACACCACCAACAGCCAATCGTCCAGATAGGGATAGACGGAGATGCCCTTCGTCCGCAGATATGATACCACTGGGGCCGTGCATTTGGTGAAGACCCTGGGCGCGGTCGAGAGACCGAACGGTAGCACCTTGTACTGGTAACAGGTGCCGTCGACCGCGAACCGGAGGTACCGTCTGTGCTGCGGGTGAATGGCGATGTGGAAATAAGTGTCCCGGAGATCAATGGAGGTGAACCAGTCCCCTCTATGAAGGAAAGGCAGGATCGACAGCAGCGTGACCATCTTGAACCTCTTGGGGTGGACGTATTTGTTTACCCCTCTGAGGTCTAGGATGGGCCACAGGGATCCGTCTGCCTTCGGTACAGTGAAGTACTGGGAGAAGAAGCCGGTGGTGCTGGCTGATGATGGAAGCATTTCGATTGCTCCCTTCTGAAGCAGGGACTGGATCTCTTCCAGCAGGACCGAGCTGGCCGGGGTGCAATAGTAGACGCCTTGTGGTGGAATATCTTGAAACTCTATGGCGTAGCCAAGACAGACGATGGAAAGCACTCAAGAGTCCGTGGTGACGTAGTGCCACTCCGCGAGATGTCTTGCCAAGCTCGGTCGATCTCTTGACGGCTGCTGGGAGGCTGAAGGTTGGGTGCGGCGGCGGCCTGTATGGGCAGTCAAAACCTGGACTTGGTGTCAGACGAAGATTTCTTCGATGATGTGGCTGGACGTTGCCTGAATGATCTTCGCGCTGACGAGACCGAGGACGGTCAGGACTGTCCAGATTGTGCGGACCACTGCTGAAAAGAGGAGGCCGAGGATTTGCGCCAGGACTGGCGGGAGCCTGAAGACCGACAGACCTGGGATTGTTGGTGCATCCCCATCTTCTTGGCGGTAAGACGCGCCTTGACGATGGAGTCCATGGTCTCGTCGGTCGCAGAGTTGAACAAGTCTTCGCCATCAAAGGGGAGGTCTTCTATCCGCTTTCGGCTGTCCTCTTGAAGTCCAGATGACCGCAGCCAGGCATGTTGGCGGAGCGCAACCGAACCTACCATCACCCTCGAAGCGACCTCCACGGCGTGCTTCGAGGAGACTATCTGTTGGTTGGCTATAGCCAGAGCCTCGCTGTAGAGCTGGCTGGTGGCTGAGCTGTTCTCCTCTGGGATCGCTGCCATGAGAGGGGCGAGCTGGTCAAGGATGTTTCGCAGGTACGCTGCGAGGCAAGCCTGCGTGTTGGACAATCTAATGTGGAGCGAGGAGGCAGAATAGAACCTCCTGGCGAAGGCGTCCAACTTACGACCCTTGTGGTCCGGCGGTGTCGTATGTGCCCTGTTGCCTCCCTTGACTTGAGAGGACTCGACAATGATCGAGTTCGGTACCGGATGGCTGAAGAGGAAGTCCACCTTCTTCTTCTGCGACCGGTACAAATGCTCCAGCTGATGCTGTATGGGCTGCGCCGACGCCGGTTTGGCCCAGGGCTGCTTCACGGCCTTGAGGATCTTCGGTAAGATCGGCAGCAGAGTGGTAGCCTGCTGCTTAGCTTCCACATAGGAGAAGACGGGATCGTCCTCCTCTGGCTCTGGTTCCATAACCTTTAGGCCGAGGATCACTGCCATGTGGAGCAGGATGGCAGAGAACTGTTGGACGTCCTCCAGTGCTGACTCCGGTATAGGGTCCCCAAAGCCCAAAGGTGGTGAGTCATGGGATGCTGGGGTGGAGTCCGCGGACTCCTCGCCGGATTCGTAGGACTCAGAGTATGGAGTCTGAGACCTCTCGGCCGATCGCTCCGGGGATGGGTCCCTGGATGCCCGCTAGGGGGACTGGCATGTTGTGCCAGCCTGAGCAGCTGTCGCCATAGCTGCCACCGTCGTGGTTGCCCTCGTCATGGTTGCGGTCCGCGATGTGGTTGAGGATTTCACCGGGAGGACCGCCGACCTCACTGTCTTAGCCGCAGTCATGGCCTGGTGGGCCGCTCTGGAGGTCATTGCCGCTCGTGTCGAGGTCGTTTCCACCGGCCGCATCGCAGTGGAGGTGACCCTTGGTGGAGGTGACACAGCCCGGTAATTTGGCGAAGGTTCTCTCGACCTCCGATAGTGAGGAGACGGGGAGCGACTATAGGAGCGCTCATACCGGCAACGTTCTCTGGGTGAACGACTATGAGAGCGGCTGTACCTGTGAGCCTCTCTATGCGGCGAGCGAGGCCAACAGGCCTCTCTTGCTGGCGAGCGAGAACGCCTGTGGGACCCCCAGCGCCTGGAGTCATGATGGTACCGATTCCGGTACAATGGTGAATGGGAACGGTAAGGCACTGGACGTTCTCTCCATTCAGACTCACGAACGCACCTGGCAATGTGTGAGGCGGAGGTGTAGCATGAGTTGGGGGAACGGGGGTGCTGATCGTCATGCACCTCCCGGTGCCGAGGAGATGGTGGCCTAACCATCCGCCCCAGGGAGCGGGATGCACTTCTGCCCGAGGACATGTGTTGCCTGGGCGAGGCCGGATGGTACTCCATCTCCTGCTCTCATCAGTCAACCGATCTGCGGTGACTCGACGGGTGCTCTACCTCCGTTAGAACTGGAGGTTCCTCTGAAGGCGAGACAGGTTGGTCCTCCTGAGGCAAGTCCTCCTCATCGGACAGCTCAACAATCTTACCGTGTTCCGACAACTGCTCCTGTTCTTCAGGGAGCTGAGTTGGAGGTGGCGTGGGAGGACGGGTCTCCCGAGGTGGGGAGCGTCGTTTCTCCTTTCTCCTTTTCTTCTTCTCTTTCTCCTTGTCCTTCTCCTTCGCTCTCTCCGAAGCCGGACGCTTCTTTTGTGCTGCAGTCAGTGGCCTAGAAGATTCTGAGGCCTTCTCAGCTGCAGGGGTCCCCTTGGATGTCTTAGCTGCCGCCGACAGCTTGGGGATCCTTGGGAGCGCGGAGATGGGCGTCCTCGACGTCAGTACCGAGCCCGACACCGACGGAGTGGACGGCAGGGCACATGGAGTCTCTTCCCTCGCCCTCGGTGACTGTTCCCAGCAATAGGATTTAAGCCGCGACGATCGATTACGTAGCGTTTGGGAGGTAAATTCATGGCAAATTGGGCAAGACCTGGTGTTATGGGTCTCACCCAAACAGAAGAGACACTCCGAATGTTTATCAGAGAGAGCGACCTTCCGCCCCCACGACGCGCACTTCTTAAAAAGTGCAGACATAGAATGGAGAACAGTCTAAGAGTTTAAGAAGAAGCGAAGAATGACGAAGAGAAGAGCGGGAAGGAATCCAAATACCAGAAATGAGTCCGAAATCCAAAGAAGTAGTCAAAAATCCAAGCAAAGTCTGTGTAAACGCCAAGCCAAAAGCAAAACCGCAAGGAAGAAGCCAAGAACCTTCCGTTCGCAACGGCAGACGAAAAAGAACTGGGGAAGAGACTGTTGCTTGGCGGGAGGAGCATGCCCAGTACAGGCATGGGGGAGGAGTTCCCGCCAAGCTATCAAGCTCTAGAATCTTCCGAACGCTACTGCGCAGGCGCGAAAGCTCCTAATGTGTGAGGCACAGAGACCACGAAGAAGAATCTCCTCAACTGCAGGATAGTTGGGATGGGATTCACCTTATAGCACCATGACTAACTCACCAACAGCATTTTGGCTGTATTCTTTATTAACCTGGATAGTAAAGTCCATTTACCCTTATGGAGTCAAGATCTTTGTTCACATGACTTGGTATTACATGAATGAGCCTTGTGCTCTTCTGTTCCTTCCTCCTTTATTAATAAGTTGCTTTCACAGAAACCAAAATTTGAAGCTAAACTGAAAACCACAGTCTGATTCTGGTTTGCACTTTGAGGAATTGACATTTTATCCCAAATGACTTGGGACTTCGATACCCAAGGATTTATGATGAGGAAAGTCCTCTCTGTCCCACCAGTGAAGTCAATACACTGGGTGGGGACATGGGAGACAGCCTTCTCAGCTGTAGCATCTGAACTGTGCAATGTTCCTCCTTAGTGACCTAATAGGCTCCACTGCTGATTTCATTTAAGTGCCAAGTAAAAGGTTGGCTGGTCATCAAAGCCTTTGGGCCTCATTTAATTCTCTCAAATACATAGTTTTAAACTGGTCTAGTCTTTTAAATCTGTTTTAAGTTCTTAATCATGTTTGATATATTTATTAATAACATATAATAATATAACATGTAACATTATATATTTATCAATATGTTTATTTAAATGTTTATTGCTTTAAAGTGTTTAATTTTATTTGGAAAATTAATAAACATATGAGCATGG
The DNA here is from genome assembly GCA_948474755.1 of Ctenosaura bakeri. Classification (NCBI taxonomy): domain Eukaryota; kingdom Metazoa; phylum Chordata; class Lepidosauria; order Squamata; family Iguanidae; genus Ctenosaura; species Ctenosaura bakeri. The sequence continues at coordinate 55,874 of CAOLHI010003854.1, read as the reverse complement.
GAGTTATTCACAAAGTGCCAAGCCACAGTTTAGTATCCATGTGACCAAAGCCAATGATATTGACCACAGTAAGAAATTAAGTCCTGATCACAGTCCTGAACATCTATTTTACACTTTTAGATCTACGTCTGGATAACTAATAAGCTGTCATCTTCATTATGCTTAGGCTTTCCAGGTCATGACATTTCAAGGTCCAAACCCAAGACCTAGAGATGACCTCTAGTGATGTCACAAGAGGCAAACCCTAGTGATATTATGAGAATAAAGTTACAAAGGGGACCCCCTGGTAATGTCATTCTGCATGATACGATGTGTATCAACCATAGCTGCAGGGTACACGATTCCCAAAAATTACACCAAATCTACGTAAAGTATAAGTAAAAAATATAACACATTTTTCAAAGCAGTGTGCTTGCTCTGAAATTCCTCCACCCGGAAGAATTGGGCCTAGACCCTGAAATTCAGGAACTCTAATTGTGAAGACATTGAAATAGTTCAAGATTTTCCATTCATTAGCTTGGTCATTAATCAGAATGGAGACTTCAGTCAATCAGAAGAAGGCTAGAACTTAGAAGGACAGTTATGAATGAACTAGACAAGATCCTAAAGTGTAAAGATATATAAGTGAATACTAAAGTTAAGATGGTCCATGCCATCATACTTCCTGTTTCTATGTATGGTTGTGAAAGCTGAACAGTAGAGAAAGCTGATAGGAAGAAAATTAATTCATTTGAAATGTGGTGCTGGAAGAGCCATGAACTGCTAAATACCATGGACTGCTAAAAAGATCAATAAATGGGTTCCAGAGCAAATCAAGACCGAATTCCCCCTAGAAACCAAGACTACTAAATTAAGACTGTTATACTTTAGACACATCATGAGAAGACATGACTCACTAGAAAAGGAAATAAATAAGGTGGAAAGCAGTAGGAAAAGAGGAAGACTGGATTATAGATGGATAGATTCAATCAAGAAAGCCACAGCCCTGAGTCTGCAAGACCCGAGATGGGCTGTTGATGATAGAGTGACTTAGAAGTCTTCCATTCATAAGGTCTCCATAAGCTGAAGTCTACTTGACAGCAGTTAACAACAAGAAATTATGCTGTATATGAAATTCAGCAGTTTTGCCACAATTTGCCAAATCATATCCAGACAAAATTATAGTCAGGAAGATGGACACAGCAAGCAATTTATCAGGAAGTAAGACAAAGGAAGCTAATGAAAGGAATATGAGAGAGACAGAAGGTCTATTTTAAAAAGACACCTGGTCAATTTGGCATCAAGATCTCAATGGAAACAGCAGGATAAAGGGTATGAATCCCCCAGCCACCAACATTCTTTTTAAGATGGAGCTCCACTCCACTATCATTAATTATCTTAATTTTAAGAGGATGTAGATTATAAAGTCTTTGCTTTCTATTTGGAGAAGTTCCAATTTTATTTTTTTTTATCTTTAGAGGAGACTGGCTATGATATTAAAAAGTTCTGACCTGGCAAGCAGCCCTCAGACTCTGATCTTTGAATGACAACAAAAAAGAAAACATGTACAGTCAGGTTCTAACTTGGCCACCTACAAAGTTCATATATTTCTCATAACTGCAAAAACTCAAATCGAAAAACCGCATTTAAAGCAGGGCTAGGCAATGTGTGCCCAATGGGCCCTATGAGGTCCTTGTCTTGAAGTTCCCAGAAGCCCCTCAAAGCCACCAGACCTCTCATTTTTTGGCATTTAAAGGCCCCAAGCACTCAAAAGGGTCCACAAATGTGGCAGCTTACCTTCCCCATTTCCCAGGGCCTCCCCAAAAACAAAAAATGCCCTGCAATTGTCCAAAAGCATAAGAAATTGCAATGGCATGGCCCACTGGAGTGGCATGGGGAGGAAGGCCATCACCCCCCCCCACAGCTGCCCACTCCTGCTTTAAGGCCTTGTTAAACATGAAGGCATCCTCATTATTTAAGCCCCACTTTCATATCTCTTCTACCTCTCAATCTGGACACTTACAACATACACACAGAAAAATGAACACATTTCAAGAAAATGCAGTACAAGGTGCAAAGGTGAAAATGACAGCTAGATATTGTTGTACTGGAAAATGCCAACAAGCAAACAGTGGTTCTTTTCAATGCAGCTTATTAAAGGCGACTAGACCCTTCCCTTCTTCAGTTGTAACAGCCTCATAAAACTGAGAATGTGTATTATTTCTCTTCTCAACTAGCACAGATGAGTTAGTTGACATCTCAAACTACCATAAACAAACTAGATCTGTGTTACATTTTCTCAGTATACGAAGGTTCACCTATGTACATACAAAGAATTTTCACAAGTCAAACAGAAAAACAACCTACAAGAGAACACTCTCTTGCTCTACTGCATTCTACCTTGGCAGGGAATATGCATGAATTCCTGTCTGTCAGCCTTGTCTCTTAATTTCAGTATTTCAACCTTTCAACTTAGAGCTTTAAAAATAACTCTAGCCTAAAACAGAATACACTTTGAGCTCTGACATCCAGTCCATACTTCTTGATTCCAGCTCAGTTTCCTCTCATCTATTTTTTAAAAAAAGGCTGTAGAAGTTTAAAGTTTCTGCTTAAGTAGGTTTGGCTGTTGTGTAAAAGGAAGTATTACTAACACTAGTTTAATGTATTTCTGTACAGAATTTCAGAAATGATTAACTTTCAACCTAACATATACATGGACAAAGTGAAATACTTACAATGTGTAAGAGCTTTAGTACATCTACAAACCTATCACAAAAAAGAAGAAAAAACCCACATTATTTCATATACAAAGCAAATTCATCCATACATACTTACAGAAAATTATTTCATTCCACATCAAATACTTACACTTTTTCTGAACTCATGATTTCTTTAGCAATATGGTACGCCTTTGTTTTCTTCCCAGCTTCTTTAATCTAGAAATAAAATGAAATTTTACAGAAGGCAAACAAAAGGAATAATAGAAAGTACATTAAGCAAGAATCTTGAATCCTATTTTCTTATGCATACATTTCCACTGTAATATAATTGTACACTTCTATCTTGTCTCCACATGACGAAAATGTTGGGACTCTAAGCATATTTACATTTAGAACATATCTAAGCAGGATTCCATTAACTATTGGTGTTCAGTAACATTGATTTAATTTTTATCTACTCAAGAAACTATCAGATCCAGTATTAAAAAATCATACTTGTTGAAAGAAAAGGAGTTAGCATGATGTTTTATCTTGAGTACCTCTATTCTTTGGTTTATCTACTAGTAAGTAAAGCTAAATCATACTTTAACAGGGTTTTATAAGACAAGGCACTATGGGATAACATTAATTTCTTGCACACTTTAAAAATCATAAAATGGAAGAACTGGTCAGTTAGAACTGCACTCTTTATATCATGAAGAAATATACTATAGAGCAGGACTTTCCAAATGGTGTGTTGCAACACGTTAGTGTGTCACCTGAAGTGTGTAGGTGTGTCACCTCCCTGGTACGAGAACGACCTCCCCACCACCCAAGCCTTGGAAATATATGTTATTATTTATAAATCATATATTTTAAAAATATAAATGAAAAGTTTCCGTGAGGTATGTTGTATCCCCATACATTTTGTTATTACAATTTATTTATGTGTCTGTATCTCTTATAAGAGGTTAGTTTAACCTCCAGTTTGCTAGTAAACTGAATTACTGTGATGCGAAATGATGCATGTCTAAAAAGTGTGTCACCAACATGAAAAGTTTGGAAAGCTCTGCTGTAGAGGTACACTGGTTGCCTGTTGGTCTGAGGACCAGGTTATCTGAAAGTTTTCCTGCACATGCATGTATCTGCCTGAACACATCCTTCCATCTGAGTACTGCTTTGCATGAAAAGCCCTGCTGTCTAGTCCACCAGTGAAAACTATTAGGGTCAGTGGATGCTAGCAACATGGCCTTTCCAGTGGTGGCCCTTTACTTGCCTTAGGAAATATGAATTTTTGAGTGTTGTGTTACACTACCTAACAGACTCACAAACAGACTCTAAGCCAAATTAGCCAGCTGTCTGCATGTGATTTTTCTTTGCAGCCAAAGACTTTTTTGCCATTGCCAAAGAAGACAAGAATTGTTTGGAAACTGATCTGCAGCTGCTGGATTAGATACACAGGAAGCTAAGTGAAGCAAGAAAAAGAAACTTCGCTTGTTAATTAGACCTAGTTCTATATATGGTAATAAATGATATGTGAAACATGAGAAACTTTGCAATGGAGTCTGAACTGTCCAGTTTTACATCTCAAAGATGTCCCTTGCATGTTATTAGATAAAGATGTATTATTATACCTGAACATGTTTTGATAACAAGAAATTTAATTGCTAGTTACTAGCAAAAACTGGTATACAGAAGACAGTACAGGCCTAGGGCCAGGAAAAGTGGCAGGAGTGGGTCTTGAGTTGCATGCTCAGGAAAAAAAAAAAAAGACACAGCACTCATCTCATCAATAAATGTTTTTGCCCATTTAACAGTATAGTGATTTTACAAGTGACAGTTACATTTATTGTTTTAATTTTAACTCCTATTTTATCTGTGCTGGATTTTTACTGAGTTTTTCATATGGAGAGCTACCCAGGAAAAATGTTAAATGATGGCATAGAATTGGACTAAATAACAAATATTGATATACCAAAAGAATAATATGCATCTACCTGCTTATTTTCTTGTGTATCAAGCTCCCCTTTGCTAGAGTCTGAATTGGTATCAGCATCTTCATCAGAGCTGTTCACATCTCTCAGCATCAAATCATCATCTGAATGTACATCTTCCAGTACCAAATCAGAACCATCAAGTTCTTCTGCTGAGGATCTATGAAATTAAAATTAATTTTTGGTACCATTTTTGTTTGAAGCAAGGATGGTAATAGTAGCCTAGTATACTGTCATCAGTTCATAATTCCATAACATAAACCGCAGACTGAAAGAATTTTATGAAGGACCACAAAAATGATTGAATCCTATGGCTACATAAATGTCACTATCAATTATACAGTTCGGTAGACGTCTCAGTTAAAGATGCCAAAATCCATCTTTATCACTATTCAGGAAAAGGTTCCTTCACATTTATTTTTCATTACACAACAATGAAAGTCACCCTTATTTTTGTTTAGTATTTCATACCTTCAAGTATAGAGTTTCACCAAAAAAAAGGATATCTATTCTAGAAGTGATAACTTCCCGAGGCCCAAACAACTTAAATACATAGAGTCATAGAGTTGGAAGGAGCACTATGGGACACCAGGTCTCACCCCTGCCCAATGCAGCATCTCTAGCAAAAACATTCCCAGCAAGTAGCTGTGCAGCCTCTTTTTGAAGACATTCAGAGAAGGAAATCTCATCACCTCTCTAGGCAACTGGTTCCACTGCTGAACCGTCTTGCTGTCAAGAAATTGCTTCTTATGTGCAACAGCAATCTACCCTCCTGTAACTTAAAACTATTAAACCTAGTTCTACCTTCTGAGGCAGCAGAGAACAAGCCTGCACCCTCCTCCTTCTGGCAGCCCTTGAGGTATTTAAAGAGTGTGACCACATCACCCCTCAGTCTTCTCTTCATCAAAGCAAACATGCCCAGCTCCTTCAACCTCTCCTCAGATATTTTGTTCTTCATACCTCTTATAATCCTTGTTGCTCCAACTTTTCTGTATCCTTTTTACAATGAGGCACTCAGAACTGAACACAGTACAATGGCCCCTCCACTTTCATGAGGGTTTGGGACGCAGAATGCTCATGAAAATGGAAAAACCATGAATCACTCCCTCCCCTATGAGCCCCCTGGCTCCTCTTCCCATTCCCTTGCCTTTTGTCTCAGTGTGCAAGATTTCCTTTTCTGCACCAAGGCCAAAGGCAGGGAATGGGACAGGGGAGCTCTGGAGCAGAGAAGAAAGGAGCATAGTACTCCCCCCGCCATTTCCTTATCTCTTGCCCAGGCATGCTTGCCTTCCTTGTCTATGCTGGGCAAAACACTAGAGAATGGGAGGAGGAAAATGGAGGAGTAGGCATCAGCATGCTTTGTGAATAATTAAATTTGCAAAGGTCAGACCTGTGAATGCAGAAGGAGAACTATTTTCCAGAGAGACCTGACCAATGCAGAATATAAGGAGACTATTACTTCTCTCAACTTGGAATCTATGCTTCTATTAATGCAGGCTAAGATAGCAATTGCTTTCTTTGCTGCAGGATCACACTGCTGGCTCATGTTCAACTTGCCAAAAATAATCCCAAGATTCTTTTCACAAAACCAGAATGACCCTGCTTGGCCATAGAAACCCACTGAGTGACCTTGGGCATATCACACACACAAAGCCCCAGGAAAGCTCATGAAAGGTTTGTTTTTAGGTCACCAAGTCATACAACAACACCTTTTCATAACTCTTTGAGCATGATTTTCTAACAAATTATAAATTCATCCGATGGTGTTTCCATCTATTTCAATTTAGTCAGTCTGCTAATCAAAATATCAAGTGGGACCTTATCAAATGTTTGCTGAAGTCCAAATAAATGACATTCACAGCATTCCCACCATCTACTGAAGTAGTGAGCCTGTTAAAAAAATAAAGTTAGCTTGACAGGATATTTTCTTCACAAACCTAAATTACATAAAGGAGAGCTATGATGGAATCTGCTTAATTTTTGTAAACCTGAAAAGCTTGATAATATTTCTATCTGAGAGCTGTCACCAAAAATTACAAAAATAACATTCAGGGATACCCACTGTTAGGACCTAAGATGTTGTTGCTGTTTATTAGAGACACCCACTTTACAACAGCAGTTGAGACACAGTGCACACTGACTTTGTGGACAGACTTGCTGTAATACCATCATATAATTAATTTTTCAAAAATGTTGCTCAGAAGGAAGTTCCAGTATTTTGGAGGAGAACGGCACAGTCTCAAGCAAACTAACTTTGATTAAAAATGAATGGGGTATAATAATTGACATGGTGCATCTCTGAAAAAGAATGGAATGGTGTGAACCAGTTTAACCACACTGACAGCATCAGGAGAAACTGCTTTGGAAGTCTTGTATAACTCAGAGGTACTCTGCTGGAAATGAACTGTGAAGAAAACCAAAATTGTAATCCCAGAGTGAGCCTTCTGAGAATTTAAGGAGACAACACAAATCCCCAGGCTCAAAGATATCTGAATCTAGCACACTTCTGACAAGTGGTCACAACATCCTGCTTATAATCCCTAAGCTTGTCATGGCACATATGTGGTAAAGCAGGATAAACTCAGAATGACACTGCATTTTAAGTCACCTGTTTTAGAAGGTTCAGCCTCAACTGCATTCATTCAAACCAAATATCCGAAATGAATTTCTGGTTATAGTGAGATCATAACTCTGCAGTCAAGGCCCAACATGGAAGAAAATGAAGAAAGAAATATACTCTCTCAAAACTAAACCAGCTGATACAGGACCATGACAAAGTTGAATGACAGGGATAAGCCCCATGCTTCATTCTGATCTCCAAGAAAGGCAGTTTACAGTTATGTGAAGCTGCAGGCTTGAAAACTCTGGTGCCAAAAGAAAGATTTATAGGAATATAGATAGAGAAGATGGTGTGAAAACAATAAAGCTCCATTCAATGCAACAAGACATTTAGAGATTTCCTGAAGGAGGCCCTAGTCCAGTAGTCAGGCCATTTCTGCACTACATTGTTATAAGTGCTATTATTCCACTTTCAACATCCTATGGAATTCTGGGATTTGTAGTTTAGGGAGGGGCATTTAGAACTCTCAGCCAGAGAGGTCTTTGGTCTCAGTAAACTGCAAACCTCAGAATTCCACAGGATGCTGAAAGTGGAATAATAGCACTATAACAGTGTAGTGTGTAAATGGCCTTAGTTATTATTGGATTTATATCCCGCCTTTCTACCAGGATGGGAGACATGGAACCGTTCTACAAGCAACTGGCCCATACCAAGTAAAAATCAAATACTAATATTTGCATAAAGATAATGAATGATTAAAATTGTACAGTAACATGTACACATATTATTTACAAAGCACTAACATGGGAAAAAATACTTTTAATGCATTGTTGGTGACAAGAGGAGAACACACCTTTAAGATTCAGGTCTCCCTGACAATGTGCCAAGATAGATTTGGAGATATCTTTCCCTGCCTTTGGTAATCTTTAATAGCTCAATATAGATTCTTTAAACATTTTCCAGCATTCTGGGGTTGTTTGTTTATTTGCAGCCCTTTTGTTAACAACATATTCCAATTTTCCATACGCTGTTTCCATATTTTGACCAAACGAACCAAAAATACCCCATGCTAATCTCATTTAAAATATTCACCTCTCACATTTTTGTGTTAAAGATTACTCCATATTGAGCTTTTTTTGGAAGCATAACTTCTGCATTACCAGTCATGTGAAACCAGTCACTATTAAGTCATTCACTGTTCTTTGAGTAAGAATACCCCCTCACAGCATGTGAGCTGGCTTTCCCACTTATATACACAGTAATGGAGACAGTTCTGGTTTCCTGAACTTAGGAATCTGAACTTATCTGAAAATTCAGATAAGTTCAGACTGTAAGAGGGTCATACTAGATCCTGTTGCACTGTTAATTTAAAGCTCACAGGAGGCAACAACCTTGGAAACTATGAGGAAAAATACATATATTTTTACTAAAGTATTTCCAAACACTACTGTCAGCAGTTTTCTTTTGAAGATTGTTCTCTTACTTAACATTTCAAAGTGAATTATGCAGCATGTTGTTTCTTCTGCTAAATTCAAAATGTGCATGAGTGGGTGGTTACTTGTGATTAACTGGAAGTCTCGTTACAGCTGGAAAGGAAAGCAAAGGTCCAATATGTGCATGAATACATTCCTGATTTAGGGGACTGAAAGAGAATAAAAATTACAAAAGAAACTATTTTCCAAGTCCAATATGCTTCAGGGGGCTAGCCTGAACATGTTAGTATGCCTAATATTTAATAATATCAATAGCTGTACATAGGAATTGTGTGTAAACCTTCTGCTCCAGATTTCGGAAATTGTTCCTCTATCATTTACAAAGCAATAACAATTAATTTAACAACAGCAGGTGAACAGTTAGGTCATATGCATGTTTATTTAATGTAACTGGATATTCTCTCAAGAGTGTCAAAAGCCTATCATTCACTTCCCTGAGAGATGCAAACAACTTGAGTGAAGTCCTGGTCTTACTCATGCATGTCTCTTGCCCTTACGTACCCTTCTTTAAGCTCTGTTGTTAAAGCATTAAGAGATTTATTCTCCTTATGCCCAGGAATGAGAAGAGTAGGTACACAGTTTGATCACTTTTTGCCACTTGCTTATTCCAAAAGATGTTCATAGTGTATTGTTTGACTAAACAGTTGAATAAGCTCCTTAGCAAGTAAGCAGCTCTCAATTTCTACATTTGACACAATGACAATAACATTAGGACAAACTTTCTACATAGTTGCAATAAATTTCCCCATAATCCAATTTGGTGAAGTGCAAGAATTCAGTAGACGTTTCTTTACGAAAGCTTTGTCAGTGCAGGGAGATCCATAGAAACACTTTAGGTTAGTATACTAGCACTTAGCATCTCTTCATTTCACAGGTTTATCTGGGAATATATCATACACTCTTTCATAAATCTAACATTTTCTGTCTTCTCCCTCCCATTACTTAATATAAAAAAACCTGACAAATTATTTTCATAAATCTGGGTTTTCCAGAAGTTGACTTTTTTTTCCTTCTCCAGTATACATTTTTCAATTTTCTGTCTCAAGAATTTGCATTAAGTATTGCAGATCAACAATACGCAAAGTTAAGGATATAAGATATCACTGCTAAAAATATATAATTTATTGAATTTTTACTATAACTAAGTTCTCAGGTAACATAAAATATCCAAGCATACTTAGTATCCAAGTTGTGGGTGAAAGGTTCCTAAGTTATAGTTATTTGTTACAAGGCAATCTGGAACAAAATTTCTTAAGTAACACACACATCCCCAAACATATGCAAAGCCTTGTATGCTTTTGCCCAGGCACTGTGCAGCACACAAGCCCAACTCTAGCAGTTCTAAGAAGGCATTCCCAGATGACACTTAAGCCTTGTTCAAATGCTCAAATTCCATTTTAGAGCAACACGCAAAATTATGCTCACCGCTTGCATGAGAAGAATACTTCCTATTTCAGATCTCTAGCCTCAGCACGACAGAGGCAACAAAAATGGGAGAGGGAGGCAGAGCTAGCATGTTTGTGCATGTCTGCCCTCTTTGTGTACTGTTATAAAAAGTAAAATGTGAACACCTGAGCAGGACTTTTGTCTATGTTTATCCCCTGGGATTATATTCTACCACAAGCACCAAGAACTCAGCCAAAGTATTTTTATATTGAGAGAAGCCCAGGCATCAAAACACTACAGAGTCACATTTATTACTAAAAGGAAAATCACATTCCCTGAGTACAAATGAAGACATCCTAAAATTATTAGGACAGTTTAATAAGGGTAACAGACCTTATACTGAGCATCAAATAACATGCCTAATTCAAGAAATGCAAGTGGGATTTTGACAGTAGCACAGCCAACTTAAATCTATCCATTTATCACTTCATCTATATACTGTCTTGCTCTGAGGCTGGGACACAAGGCAGTTTTAAATAGTTACTCATGATGAAAGTGTTGTTTTTGAGCCATCGTGGAAACAAAACTCATGGAGGGAAAGAAAGCCAGATCACCAGCAGTGTAGTAAAAGATTGTAGAGATATGTGACTATAGTATCTTCTATGACATTCCTGCACCAACTGTCTTAGCATACTTCAAATGGCAGATTGTAGCTACTTGGGGTGATGAAATAGCTAACGAGACAAGTTAACCTTCTTGAAAGGTTTCTTGAAAAAAAATAGGCTTTTCCTAATTCAGGGATGGGAACAGAATGACGCATGGACTACAAGTGGCCCCAAGCCCCCACTTTGCTGGCCTTCAAAGCCTCTCAACTTTCCTTCAATTAAAAAAAAAATCAGCACAATTTTCAGGCAATTTTTGCCCCTAAACCATGCAGAAAGTCTCTTCAAACATGTGAAAACACACAGATATACCCTACTCCATTCCCACAAGCATCTCAGAACCCTGTACTAGCCGTCAGATACCTCCATCTTCCTCTGCAGCATGTCTCAAAATGAAGGCAGGAAGCAATGTGACATTTTGAAAGGAACTGCAAAAGAAAATGGAGGTATTTGGGCTTGCTTTGTGAGGGTACAGATCATGGTTGGAGCTGGGTGGGAAATTGTCCCCTTGCCTTTACGTAGTTTTGTCCACCTCTGACCTAGTTAGCTATGGACCCATAATCCAGCCAGCTCCCTTCCTGGTAAAAAAATATAATTTTAATCGCCACTTCACTCATGCCTTCTTCTTAAAAATAGTGAGAAAGAGAGCAGAAGAAACAAACAAAAGACAAACATAAAGTATGAAAGAGACACATGCCATAAATTAGTACGAAAGAGATGTCCAGTTGTAGATGGGGGGGACAAAGTACCACCTTTGGGACCCCTATTTCCAGTCCCAGAAGCCTTCTAAAGCCACCAAATCAATTAAAAAAAAACCCAGCTAATTTTCAGTTGCTCACATCCCCTCTAGTCATTAACCGCTCAGTTACAGAGTATGAGGCAGTTGTTTCTGGGCCAAAGCTACACTGTAGAACAGTGGTTCTCAAATTTTTTGCCCCTGTGAACCCCTGTATATCTACACGAAGATGTTGCACACACACACTCGCTCCATGTCACAGCCCACCTGTGTCCCATCCTATGCCCTTCTCTCTCTCTCACTCTCTCACAGGCCAAATGTACCCTCAGTCTTAACACTGAGTTTTCATGGTCATGAAGGGGCATGTACTTGCTGCACCAATGATGAAGTGTTTGGAGAAGCTGAGTGAGTAAGGATAAAAAAAAGGGAAGATATATCTGAGACTACAGGAAGGCATAACAGGGGAAGATGGTTTGCACTGCTCTTTTATAGAGTCCAACCAATCCTTAACCCATATACACAGATAGACAGACAAAGAAACAGAGAGAGGCTTGCCCTTATTTTTCATAACTTTTATACTTGAGGCTGACTTTTCTTGCACCCCCTTCCCCGATTCTCACCCCACAGTTCGAGAACCACTGCTGTAGAGGATCCAACACACAGAGGCAGATCTTAGACTCATTTAGACCTACATTCCCTAGTTTACAAAGTTTAGTACAGCAGCTAGGAACAAACACAGGAAACAGGCATTCCTGCTCTATCTTCTTTTATTAAGCACACCAAACATAACAAGCATAAAATCATGTATCCAGAAAAGGAAAGTGTAATTTCATGAATTAAGAAAGAACAGTATTTAAAAGTAGCATTCCACTGATGAAAACACAAGTTCTGGTTTTCAGGCTGAAGGGAAAAGGGGAAGGAAGTTCTGCTGAGGCTATTAGCATTTAGCTTGGTGATCATAAATACTGTTCGATATATTTTGCATTCTACCAAAAGCCAATTATTCTGGAAAAATCAGTTCCCTCAATTGTTTATATGATGACATTTCCCAATCAGAATTGAAGGAACTATATTTCATACTATTCTGTTTCCTGATCAACCTATGGATTCTGAGATAGTCAGAAATATAATATGTGAATGCTACACAGAATCCTAGATTTTCTTTCAGTAACACAAGACATCATACCAAAAAAATGTAACAAAAGGAAGGAGTGGAAATGACATGTTTTGCTTTCTTTCCTCCAACACTTGAATAACTATTAGATAAACACAAAAGCCAGCTGTCTAGTGTTATACATATGTGGAGGTGGATCTGGGAATAACTCATGTGCAAACCTGCCTAAATCATTCTCATATTGCTATATTAGTCAGTGGAAGAGGCAACAACAAGAAGGGAAACAAGTCTTAACAATGTGATCAAAAGCTGACAAAACCCTGTTGTGTGCTTTCAAGTTGTTTCTGACCTACAGCACCCCCAAGATGAATCTATTATGAGGTTTTCACAAGAAGATTTGTTCAGAGGGGTTTACCTTTGCCTTCCTCTGAGACTGAGACAGTATGACTTGCCCAAATCACTCAGGGAGTTTCCATGACTGAATGGGGATTCAAACCCTCATCTCTAGAATTACAGTCCAGCACTTAAACCACTATACTGCACTGGATCTCTTAGTAAAATTAGGATCTTTCTATGTACTGTTGATGTTATTCTGAAGTGTACTTTCACTGACACCCATCCTATTAGTGAAGAATACGGCTTAACTCACATCCTGATCTCTTTCCTGGAATCCTAATACTCAGAAGTACTGAGGATTCTATCTAGTTAAACATCTTGACCTCAGCTCTGAATTTTGTAGACATTTCCTTTAGACAAATTTTTCACCATGACACAAAAGCTCTTCCTAGGTTGTATCACTTAAGTCTGAAAGGAATGAACTACAAGACTAAATTATCTCTCCCCAATACAGAGAAAACTAGCCAACCAGAGAGAAAGCTAAGCTACTTTGTGCTTGCAGGAAATCTGAGTTCCACTTGTAATACAGCAAAGAACTCAACCCAAGTCTGAAATGGTATAGTATAGGGATAATTGCATCATGTGGTATATTGCTCATCCATAAATCTTCCAATTTTGTGCCAGCTCAACGGCCAGCAACTGAGTGCACCTATTTCTGCTACAGGAAAACATCTGCTTGTTTATACCAGTTAAGTATGTTAATATTGTTATATTAATAGTACTGAAGTCAACAGGTCTTACTTCCACATGTAAATGTACACATGTTTGGAGCCTAATGTTTTGTGTGAAGTATCATACATTGACAGTACTAGGTTAATAACAATTATGATAATCATGATTTCAGAATACATGTATTCTTACTCTTGATTTCTCAAACTGTTTCCCTCTCCTGTGGAGAAATAAATTCCATATCTAAGATGGGTACAAAATCCCTTAACACAGGGAGGGCAAAGTGTGGCCCCTGGGCAGCATGCAACCCTTAGGCTCCCTCCCAGAAGACCTCTCCAGCCCCCAGTCCCACAAAATTTTTTGTTTAATTTGGGGACCGTTTTTTGAGCAATTTTTTTTGTTCCCAAGTAGAGCAAACTGCCTAAAATACAGCATTCTTCTTCTCCTAACCCTGCAAAGCCCTCTAAATGTCCACAAAACATCAAAACAGAGGGGGGAAAATCAGCCAAAATGGCAGCTAGAAATGACATCATATCACTTTAGGTACATTGAAACTTGCTGGTGAAGCCTACAGGACAGGCGCTTGGTGGTAAAATGGGCCCCGTTCCTTATGCAGTTGCCTTAACAGAAACTAAATTTATATATAAGCTATCTTCTAAAAGCAGGGCTTCATGATTTGCACAAAATTTCACTTTTAAGAAAAAATGCCTAATACAAATTTATATTTCCTGACCAACTAATGGCAAAAATAGAAAGGAGTTAGCCATTTCCAGAACTTCTGTTCTCCTTTGGATGTACTAGCATGTTCCACACTGGAGTATAGTAGGCCAACATATAATGTGAGGGATCTGTCCCATGCCCCTGCGTGGTATATGATTTTCACATATAATACGGAACCCGCCCGCACTGCCGGCCAGCCTGAGATTGCTGACGACACCTCCAGCAGATATGCGGCAGTGGTGTGTGTGTGTGTGTACCGACTCTGCTTTTTCATTCCCAAATGCAAAAGCAGCGTTGCACACACACCACTGCTGTGCCCCTGCAGAAGGTGCCACCAACAATCTAGGTTGGCCAGCAGCAGGGAGTTGTGCCAACTCTGTCTTCTTGTTTAGAAACAAAAGATTAGGATCAGCACTGTGTCTGTACTGAAGACACTGGACAAGGTGGCAGCAGTGCCAACAAATCACAGATGGTCCAGTGGCTTTGACAAAGTGTGTGTGTGTTGACACTGCTTTTTTGTTCTCAAATGAAAGAGCAGGACTGTGCACACATACCCAGTTCCATATCCCTGCTGAAGTTGCTGAGCGGCCTGCAATTGTTGGCACCAACAACAACCTCAGGCCAGCCAGTAGCAGGGATGTCCACTGACCCTACCCTCTTCATTTGGGAATGAAACAGCAGGATTGTCACACACAGACATCCCACTCCACATCCTTACCAAAGTCACTGGTCAGCCTGCAGTTGTTGGCACCACTGCCACCTCATCCAGTGGCTTTAGCTTTTACCATGGACACACAGTGGGCATGTATGTGCACCAATCCTGCTCTTTTATTCCCAAACAAGACAGCAGGATCGGCACACACCTCGCTGTGTGTAATTGAAACTGTGTTGAATGAACTCGCATTCAATGTAGGTCTACTATACTTAATAGATTCTGTGTAGCCTTCCCATGTTATACTATTGGTCAGTAAGAACTCGACACGTCAAGGCATATTAGAAAGGAAGGAATTAGTGTACAGTAGGTCCCCCACAACCATGTGACCAGTATCCATGGTTTCATTCACCTGCGATCCACTCCAGGGCCATGGCTGCCACCAGTGGCCAGAGTCCTTGCTCTATGTAGCTAAGCTGAGAGAGGCACATGGTGAGGCACAGTTAGGCTTCTCACTCCTTTCTCATCTGAAGAAGGAGACAGACACTCCTTCCTTGGCTGAGAAAGGACTGAGAAGCTCAGCTGTGCCTCACCATGTGCCTTTCTTGGCTGAGGAAGGAGATGGACATTTTTCTTGGCTGAGAGAGGCACAGGAAGCCCAGCACAGCTCCCCTGTGCTTCTCTCAGCTGAAGCAGGAGATGGACACTCAAGATGCCCAACTTCACAAAACTACACACCTCTCTCAGCTAAGGAAGGAGACACACACTCCCGTCTCAGAAAGAGAGGCACAGCAAACCCAGCTCCATGAAACCATACACCTGGCTAGGCTGAGGAAGAAAATGGACACTCCTTCCTTGGCTGAGAGAGGTGTACACCTCCAAGCAGCCAGGGCTCCCACTGGATTTGGTGCTGGGAGTATAGTCCTCACTCAACAAACCACCCAGCCACAGCAGCCATTGCTGGCAAGGGATGATGGAAATTGTAATCCAACACTTTGAGATTTGGGAAGTTTGGGGAATCTGACAAAGCTTATTCTGATAAATCTTGATCTACTCAGTGCCAGTCTTAAAACATTCAGCAGAATATAATAAAAACATTAAGGAAAGCATTTTACCTGCAAATGTCTGGAACTTTAGAGACTAAAAAATATCAAAGTAACTAGTTCTGCCAACTTTCTTCATAACCTTGTATAGATAATGACATCAGCAGCTATGATCCATGTATTTCAGTCCTTGAGAGTCTGGAGTGAGAATGTAACTGGCCTTCCCCCCCCCATTCATTCAATAAGAATTCATTCTACTTCTTTCCTTTCTATGGCATCTCCGCCATATGCATGTGCACATGAACACACTATTCCTGTGCGGGCAAAATATAAGGATAAAGCCCCTTAGGTTCACTCCAGTGCATCAAAATGGAAATCTCAGGAAGATCACAGAGAAGCCCTTGGATTAGACTGACAGCAATATTCTGCATACTCTTTATATGCCTCCCATTTTTAGTATCTTACCTGTTAAACTCTGAACAGATCCTTGTGGGTTCATATAGGTCTTGTACTTCATATAAATTAGCATCCTGGTCATTAGCAGTGCTAGAGTTTTCCATTTGAAACACGGATTTTTATCAATGGATGCAAAAGGAAAGTTCTCATACTCTGGGATTTCTTCATAATGGCTGACATTTTCATATTCTGATAGGCAGTCATGACCAAGAGAATTCAAGTGTCCTTGGGATGAGGTGGCCTGTTCATCTAATGACTTTGATCGCTGACTGCTTGTTGTATCATTCTGACCCCTGGACTTTTGCTTTCCCTTCTGTGGAGCTAGGCTACCCATTTCTGCAGAATGTGCTCTTGGGAGTTTCATTTTTCTTCCATTTGTCATGCTAGTCACATTCTGATTTTTTCCAGGTTCTTCCTGGCTAGAAAAAGCAACAGTGGAATTATCCATAGGTTGGCTATTCTTGGTCAAAAATCTATGGAAGTCAGTTTTCATTATGGATATAGAAAATTTCATGTTTAGGAATTTTTTTAATGAATTTTTCTTTTGAGGCTCTTTGGGGGGCTTGTGTATTCTGTCCATATCTACAGAAGACAGGGATTTGGCTCGAGGCTTTGTCACAGCACCTATAAGTTCAGAGTTTTTTGCATTCTTAGTGTTTTTTAAGGCTTCTGGGTTGCTTGGAAATGGAAGAATAGGATGAGGTAATTTCCAAACAGGTTTCTCCAAACATGACTTTGGTGTATCACAGGATAGCAATGAACTTTGTTCTTTGGCTGACAGATGCCTTATACGAGACCCTTCCAGAGGAGTCTCTGAATGTTCTTCCTCATAAGCACTACTCTCTAATAGTTCCTCAGACGCAGCTTTTTTCAGCAGCCCAGCTGCAGGGATGCTGTGCCTTTGAGGTTTTTTAGGAATGATTCTTGGTGAACTTTCACCTTTCAAGTGAGCATCTTTATCTTCCTTCTTTTGTGCAGAATCATCAAGGCTCTCAAAAGCAGGCAAATGCTGATTGCATGAGAATTTTAATTGTTTAGGCAAGCTCATAGAAAGATTACTACACCTTATAAAGTCAGCATTTTTGTCATTAGCAGCCAACATGCTGTTATCTTCCATGCTATTATTGGAAGAATTTGTTGAGTAAAGGTCCACAGAATGCTCAACATTTTCTGTGAGATGAGAATTTTCATGCAGAACCTTGGGTAAAAGTTTTTGTGGGATTAGCTCTTTGGAATTACCAGATTCAGTTGGCAGAGGCATTTTTCCAGCAACGCATGGAGCAATTTCAAATTTATTGCCTGCACACATAGGTTTTTGATTGTTATAGGAAACACTTTGAACAAGAACACTTACTTTTGTTGTTTTTTTAACAGCACAACCAGAAGGTTCAGAAGAACCATATTCTGAAGTGATAGTTTCTTTTATTTTCTCTCCTGGGATATCTATGCCATCTTGTCGGACTAGATACGGTGAGCGTAGCTTTCTTGGCTTTGGAACTGGGAGAGATTTAGCTGAAGGAGCAAAGCTTGTTCCAAATGAGCCCAACAATTCATAGCTCTCTTTGGAATAGGTGCTTGTTTGCAAATTGTCAGTATCCAAAGTTTCTGGGTCAATCAAGGAGACATTTTCACTAATGTTTTCACTCAAAGATAGCACTTCTGACATTTCAGGCACAACGGTACTGAATTTTATATTGTTTGGGTTGACTGTAATGTCTTCAGAACTAGATGATGGTGGGGCAAGGTCTGTAAATTCTATTTTAACATCATTGTTATTAGAATTAGCATTATCCTTTTCAAGTTTACACAATGACTTCTGCCTCAAATGGCTGCAATTAGGGAAACCACTTTGTGTCAACACACCTTTGAGTTTCTCCTCCACTAAATTAGCCTTCAAAACTACCTTATTTTTATTTATATTTTTTTCATTATAACTATCAAGTACTGTCCGAGGTTTCAAAGATGATGGTTGTTCTCCTATATCAATGTTCTCTAAGTTTTCCAGCTGTTCAAAAATTGTTGGATTTTTGCATGAATTTCCTCCATTTCCCAATTTATGAATGCATTCAAAATTGCATGAACACACTGATATAATATAAGCAGCATTCTCTCTTGGGGCTCCATTTTTGTAATTCAAATGAATTACAGAGTCTCTTTTGTGTTCTTCTAAACTTTTAGAAATTTTTCTCAAAGATGGTGGTACAGCTTTAGCTTCAGGAACAGAGGAGCATTTCAAAACTTTTGGCTTGGGTGCTATAGCTGGCTTTGTTTTCTTTGTGGCTTGTAATACATCTGCAAGAACAACATCTGGTTTAGGTGCCACAGGAGGTGGAACTACTTTGTGTCCTATCCCAAATTTTGGTTTTGGGGCCACCGGTGGCTTCTTGATTTCTACAAAGAAGTGGGGAGGGGGAGAAAGAGGAAAAAAAAATTAGGTTTATCTTAAATTGGGACAGATCACAAAACTGTAAGGCATTCAAAATCTCAAGTTTCTATTTCATGCACAGTCTTTTCTATCATTTATCTTATTTTTAAAATAACTTTACCACTATTAAAGATACAAGGAGTTATAAAAGCTACTGGGCACACTAGCTGGTGGTTTCTGAGGTGTAAAATCCAAAGAAGTAAATCTTCCAAGCTTGTGTTTATGCTTTTACTTATTTATGCATATGTTAAATCACTCTTCAACCTTCCAAAGATCAGGTCAGTGGGCATGGCTGAACTAGACAGCCAGATTTTAACAAGATAAAAGTAAGCCCATTTTTGTATGTATTTTTGTACCAATGAATGAGTATGCATTTATTTTAAACAGTAAGAAGTTTGAAAACAGATGATCTCCCCAGCAAGAAACTTTAATCTTCTATGCACCGGGCCCTCTTCCAGCACAACCTCTGCATGCATGAATGCAAGGTCACATGAAGTGTTGTGTCCCATTATAGTCAAGAGACGCTACAGGTACACTCCTGTAGCACCACTGTGGGAATGCACACATTGCGTTCATTGCCTACAATGGGATGCAGCGCTTGCATTTTTTGTTTCATGTGGCAGTTCCTGGAACAGAACACCCACATACTGGTTGGGCGTGTTGTATGTTTTCTGGTTTTTTTCAATAGCAACTATAAGTTGTACTAACAACAAAATATATTCAAAAATAAGTCAAGCCTGTCAGATTTC
The DNA here is from genome assembly GCA_948474755.1 of Ctenosaura bakeri. NCBI lineage: Eukaryota > Metazoa > Chordata > Lepidosauria > Squamata > Iguanidae > Ctenosaura > Ctenosaura bakeri. The sequence continues at coordinate 36,141 of CAOLHI010003854.1, read as the reverse complement.
TTAAAAATCCTTTGAAACATTTCTGTCTAGAAATATGCAGAGTGTGACAATACCTTCACTTGCTTCTTACTCACATACACGCCCAACTTGACTTACTGAAATTTTAACATATGCCATCCAAATAAGCCAATGTTATTGCTTCAAAAATATCTAAAAATCTAATAAAAGCTTTCATATAAAAAATAAGTTTCAAAGTTAGATTTTACTGGATGTGGCCTACTTTGATAAATCAGTATCCTCAGTGATCTAAACAAGAACCCTACGATGATTATTTTTTCTGCCTATATACACACTGTGCTCAATGAATCTGATAGGTGGATAAGCTAAAAACAACTTCCTACACTACTTAACCCAAACATTACTATTTCCAACTATTTATTACTAATTATACATTTTTATATACTTAGCAGCTTATGCCATGGTCTAGTAAGTAAACACAAAAGAGCCTTAAGAAGTATTTTTTTAATTGCTTCTAAGATGTTTGAGGACCTCTCAGTCCTGTCCCATGTATTATTTTTTAAGAATAGCCCTCTTAATTTTAACCATAGAATTTAATAGGTGTCTTCCTTTATAATGGGAGAAATCCAGTATGACCTACATTGCTACTGTTACTAACAGTACTACTGCTACGCTAGTAAGATTGATTTGTATACTTTCCTGTTCATGGAACTGACTATATGTTTACATATGTGAAGGCGTTCACATGCTCATCGTTAAACCTATGTACAATCCATTTGTGACCCTTTGGCTTCTTGTCAAATACCAGCCACTTCATATTATAATTGACAGGTTTATGTTCTTGGCTGACAATAGTTTCTTTCAATCTTGATTAGAAAGGGCTATGTTTCAAGGCAGATCTCCCACACCATTCTTTCTGTGGGACTGGGAACAACTGTTCTCAAAATGCACAGAATTGGCACCACTATATCTAGCTACCATGTGGTGTGAGTGATGGTGATCTTGGTTGAATCTCAAGGTCCACACAACCCATTTCTTCTCAAGATTCTGCAGTTTGCAAAACCTACAATCTTGTACCAGACAAAACCTGAAGAAGTTTCATCATCCCAAACATTCCAAACTCAGTGGTTTCCTTAATGTACAGTGCAAACATGTTCAGACACAGTAATTCCTCACCCATCTCTTGAAAGAGTTCACTTTCCAAGCCTACTCTTTCTCAGCCATTAAGCAGCATCATAAACCACTGAGCCTATAACAAACTGGGAAACAATCCAAACAGAACACATAAACTTATTTCCTAAATGATTCACCTACAACTTCCAAATTATCTAGTAGGATTCTGTCAGACACATGTCGTGTAAAGCTGCAGATGAGGGAGGAAAAGAAAGCATGGAAGATCAGCATGATCTTGTTCTTAACTGCTTTGAGTACGAGCAAGCCAAATCCAAAGGTTTTAAACCAAAAGGCTGAAACTTCTCTGGCTACAGGTCTCCCTCCATTTCACTCTTTTAGCTGGAGATTACCAGTGGTACAAAGACACATCAGTTCAAAGCAGATCATGAGCTTTTATCCTAACACTGCTTCTGCCTTTTACCACCTTTCCCATACTATGATCATATGGATGATACACTCGCCAAAGCAGTTTATAGAAGTCCACTGACAATTATTAAAGCTTATCATAGGAGAGTCATGGAATCTCTGGCCCTCCAGACAATGTTGAACTAAAGCTTTCATCATGCCTCACCACTGGTTAGTCTGGCTGGAGTGGACGGGAACTTGAAACTAATATCAGGAGAGCCATATGTTCTCAAGCACTGGTAGATAGGTCTATATTTCTGTAAAATGTTTTCAAATCAATTTTTATTGACATCAACAAACAAGACCAACAGACTACACATGTGTGATATATGTATCAATTTATCTTGCATTTTGTCATTTCGATAGTGTATAAATAAAGACCATCTTTTTTTTTTGTAAAAACAGCTGTCTTGTCTACCTTTCTAATCTCTAATTAACCTTCTAAATAGGCCCATATAAGCCAAATCCTATGTATGTATTATGTCTTCATTGGAGAGAACAATTTTTCTAGCTTTTAGAAATGCAGACTTGTACAGCTACATATAATTAGTTCTACATCTTCTGATCCCACCATCCCTTTTGCAAACCAAAACAAGATTATTAACAATCTCCAAAACCTGTCATACTTTCAATTTCTTCCAAAACAGAAAGTCAAAATTCTCTCATTAACAGGCATGTCCAAAATACATCATAAATTTCTGGACTTGCTTTTCCAGACAATTATGTGTAAGGTAGATCTTTGTGGAAACAGATATGACAGTATTTCCAACTTTATCATTTATCACCAAAGCATTCTTTCAGGTTTTGACACAGTAAAATTGCCAAACCAGGGCCACAACTATGTTATACTGAGATAAATGGAGCCATTTTGGTTGCACTGCTTTCTTCACCTCTGTCCCCTTCATAAACTTGGAATATTTCTTCCAAATATTCAAACAAGGATGTGAGGGAGGAACAGGAAGAGAAGCTTCTCATAAGCTGTGAGAACTAAGATTGGACCCTAATCTTTTGTCCACTTTCACCTTCCCTTTTCCAGCCTAACTCTTTTCCCAGACACGTTGCTCTATATTTGTCTGCCTAATCCACAAAAACTGGTCCTGGGCAGTTTTTGCAAGGGAAACAGGAGTCTAGGAGGGAGCAAGGGCTGTTTCAACATACTCACCACAAAATGTTTGATAGATAAATACCTCTGTCTATTATCAATTTCTTACTCTACTTTAGCCCCTGCTCAGGGATCACTTTATTTCCCAAAGAGAGCCATTTTGGAGAAGCATTTTAACTTAATATTGCTGAACATGTGGGGAAGAGGAGAAGGAACAAAGAGTACCAGTGTTTGCCCCTGAACTCTCAACCAATACTTCTGTTCAAAATTCATATCCAGTACATCTGTCTGAAAGCTAGTTTTCCACATAGTTTGATACCTATTGAGCCTTCCCACTGAACTCCCTAGTAACTTTTATAATTTGCTTGGCACTGTTAAACTGTTTCTAAAAAGTATCTTCTTAAATTCTGTGCAGTCTCTCAAAGAACTTCATTTTATGAACAACTGCACAACTCTACATTGTACGTGCAACACTGAACCAAAGATATTCATCCATTTCACATTTGGTAGTAGTTCAATAGTAATTTTTACCACTTTGTCCTTAAATAAATCTTGTAAGGTTCTTGATCCTTACTCTCCCCCATATAATATTACGCAACTGTCGCTCTATTGTTGTATGGGAGATAAACATGGACTGAGTATACTGCCAAATGTCTACCAGTTTTGAAAATGATCATTAAGGCAAGAATTCTTCCTAATCAGTTGTAAATCTTCTTTACTAGAATATGACAGAGAATTTTTAATTTCTGTGGATACATTGTGTCCTAAAGTGGTCAAAACATCTCTTTGAACCAAATCTTTAGGTGATGAGAAGGCAACTGTGTGGGAGGAATTTTCACCTCCAAGCTCTCCCTGCTGGTGCACTATGATGAGCGAGAAGTGATGTCATGTCACTTTTGGTTGCCGTTTTCAGCCAGTTTTTGACCACAACAGAGGTTCTTTGGGGGTAGGAATCAAACCTGCACATTTGGATGCTGTTTTGGCACATCTGGGATTGTTTTTAGATGGAAAATCACCTGAAAAAACTGCAGGGGTTTTCAGGGGCTTTGGGGAATGCCAACAGGGGTCAAAGGCCATAAAAAGAAAGAGTTGGGTGGGGGCTCATGTGGTTCCCAGGTTGCACGTTCCCCAATTCTGCTATAGGTAACACAACATGGCCACTCAATAATAACTGTCTGAGTTTAGAAATATCAACCCTTCCTGCCCATAATGTTTGGTAAAGTAGTTTTAACAAAAAATCTTTATTTCTTTAATTCTCAGCCATTTTTTGCCATTTCAAAATGTATTTTTTAAAAAACTTGTAGAGGCATACTCAAAAATAAAAATAATATTCACAGTAGTAAATTCATTTTAATGGGTTCAAACCATCCCTTTAACACATCCAAGAAATTTAAAATAATGGCCACTTTATTAAATATTTTGAATTACTTTAAATTATTTAACATACTTTCTTTTCACCATAAGCTCCAGGTCATCCAAATTCCCAAATATCTGATTTGGATGCCCCTTCATGTAACCAAGCAATTGCATTTTTTTTTCATCAATATTCAAAAGAAGTGCTACTAATTTTATAATATGGCTCTTAGAACATGAATCTAACCAAATTCTGATAACAAATTGAGGATTTCTCCCAATGATGTTTAAAGTCTAATACCTTAGGAGATATAGATATGTAAAAACTGTACCAAAATTTCTTTTGCTAAAGCAAATAAGAGTGGTGATGAAGGGCTGCTCTGCTGAGCTGAAGTGTTTTCTGTTTTCCTGAGGGATTAATGCTATAGAATTAGAATACATCATTTAATATATTCTATAAGTTTAGTATTTAATCCTTTTTGAAAATACTAGAAGAAGACAATCCCACCTAGTTCTAGCAAAACCATCCAGTTCTAGCAAAACCTTTTTTCTGGTTCTGAAAAGTAATGACCATGTGGCTAATTTTGTTCCTGAATGTTGTAAATTCAACACATTGTAAATGTGCACCCTTATACCATGAGCTCCTCCACTGAGAAAGCCTGTAATGCGGGGGGGGGCAGGGGAATAATCATACCTATACCAGATCAATAATTAAAAATTCTCCTGCCCTACAGCTAATCAGATTTATAGGACATAGGCATATGCTGCAATCTTAGAGTTCCAGTTCTAAGAGAAAGATGGCATGCAAGTAAATAAAAATGTACAGTCTTACCCATGCCTTGCCTTGAGACATAAGCTTCCCACCAATGTGTGGACAAGCCACCATATTTCCATCTTGGTTTTATGGAAGATTCAGCAGCCTCATTTACTTTCCAAAAACTGCTGGGAACCTCAGATAATTCAATTTTATCCAGGCTGAAACCTCCCTTTTTCTTTATTAACATTACGAAGTACATAGCCCACATACAATGTCATCAACTATGTATTATAATTAGCTGAGTTTAACATCAGAACCCATCTGTCTACCTTCAGACACCTTTGTTTGGTCAGGAGAGTTAAATCATCCTCTCAAATTTAAAATTGTCCATAAGTCTTCTGAATAGCTCTCCATAAACAAGTAGAATCCCCAGTGAATGCATGCTGCTAGCCTTCTGCCATGTCCTTAGCCTCTGCACTTCTCAGAAGAGCTATGTTTCTCACCCTTTGTTATACAATCCCAAACAGATGTTCTTTTAACTCTGACCACTGACTTGCTTTCTTGGGTTTTTATTTAAATTCTTGCATGGACACTGTTTCACAATCACCATTCTGTGTGTATATAATGAGATAATTTACAAAAATATATACACAATTTTTTTCTAACTGCTCACAGCCTTACACTGCAAACAGCTCTTCACTTAATGTATTGTTTGTACACTGGCTGTGATTTTTTCAGGTGCACAAGTGTTCAGTGTAAACACAAAAGGAAATGACTCACAACATCCCAGAAGATGTGACAGTAGCTCTTTGGAAAAAATAAGGGGAAGGGGAAGGGTGAATAATTACTAAGGCCAGATTTAGAAAATAACCTTAACATATCCAAAGGGAAAACAAAGTTTGCTGTTGCTGTTATTGTGTGCTCTGAAGTAGTTTCTGACTGATGGAGACCCTAAGGCAAACCTAACATTAGGTTTTCTTGGGAAGATTTGTTCAGAGGGGGTTTGCCTTACCTTTCAACATGATTTTAAATAGCGTAGCAGGAAAACCAAAGAGGTTTAAAATAGATAGGGAAAAGATGAATAAACATGTTCTTTAACCCAGATGGTACAGCTGTAATTGAGAAAAGAGCAGGCATTGTAACGGCTCAACAGGATACATTGCCCTTTGGCCCAACTTGTTAGTCTTTAAAAGACAGAAATTGTAATAAATAAAGGTGATAGTCATAAAGGTGACTTCCATTGTTCAATATTTTTAACTTTTGCCATGCTAAATAAGACTGCCAGATTTTAGAGAACTTATTTCATCCTGATGAACAACTGAACACTGCAAACTAGATCTGTAATTTTGCAATTGCAACAGTATTCTGGTGGGGTTTTTTCCTTTCAGTATATACGCATTGCAAAGGCACATTCCCCAACTTCCAGATTGATCCCAAGTATGTTTACTTGACAGTAAGCTCCATTTATTTGTCTAGAATTTTTAAGGAAGCACACCTAGAAGTACAGTCTTAAGAGGTATGTAGCCAAACATATATATCATTGTTCAAAGAACATCCATCCATTTCAATGGAGGTCAATTCCATGTGTTTACAAAATGCACACTTGACTTGGGAGCAAGCTCACTGAACTTAGTGGAAGTTACCATCCAGAAAACAGAAATAGAATCAGTTGTTATATATTTGAGGACTATAACACAATTTTTAACAGGTGTGCATATTAAGATTTATGTACACATGTTACAGAGTCACCACTGCATTTATTTTATAACAAAAATGCAGGTTGCACTAATATTTGATCAACAGTGGTAAATACACTTTTGTTAGCAAGCTTTCTAGAATATTTTTGGCCACACAAAGAAAGAAACAAGCAGGTCTTCCAGTATTTCTGTCTTGATACTCTTCACAGCTCCCTAAATCATTGGATGTGGTATGTTAATTAAGCTAACACAAAGGTAAGTGCTAAGACTTGTTATATCAGTAATGCAACAGGCAGGGATAGTGGCCATATTGTTGCCTATTACAAAATGAGGTGTTAAGATGCTCTACTGGTTCTGCAGCAATGCTGATTTTGGGAGACAATGCGTTGGCAGCATGTAGCGCTATACTTTCTCCCATGAGAAACGATTTCTATCTCCACTAAAGACTACAACAGGAGAAGCATCCAGCCATTTAACAGAATTAAACAACTACATTACACACAGAGGTGGGGGGCATTTAGCACTCTGAATAATTTTGTACTACAACTTCCATAATCTTTTTCCTCTGATCACACTAGTTGGGTCTTTTGAGAGTTGAAGTCCAAAGCACCTGGAGGGCCACAGGATCTCACCCCTGATGTACAGGATCTGTAAGCAATACTGAATGTGTCCCAACAGAAAGATGTGTGCATTTTTGTTTGTGTTCCTTTTACAGCTTTTTGTGCTGTTGCTTACTTCTTACATGTCACCTCCGGAACTGTCTTCATACAACTTCTCCAATTAGATAACATAAGTCTTTCTTAAATACTTTGTTTCTCAAGGGAGAACATCAAATATTCTTGCTCCCCTTCCCCAGCCCACAAAAGTCAAGTTGCGCAGTACTCCATGCTAGCTAAATTATTTTGGTATCTCAAGCAGAACACACCACAAAATACAGTTACACTATTCTTTATAACTATTACTTTCCTCCTTCTCCACAACATCTCAACACTTGATTTTGCATGACACCCTTACTCTGACTAATAGTAGCTCTGGCCCCTTTTTTGTCCTTATATTTGCTCTTTCTAGAGATAGGTAAATTCAACTCAACTCAGAATCTGTTGGTATTTATGAGAAGACTCATGAGAAAGTTCTCCCCATCCTCAAGAATTATCTTAGATTGAATTGTCAGTACATATACACTAACACATCTTGTTATTAGATGTAAGTCAGCCCTCTATCTTTGCAGAGGCTAGAGGCAAGACCCCTGTGTCAGTGGAAAAACTGTGAATAAAAATAAATATAGTGAACACTTCTTTTTTTTAACCTGAGAACATTTCTCTAGAGATGTCTAGGTCCTCCAGTGCAATTCTACTGTTCTCCAGTACAGCAGTACTGTACTACCACAGAATTCTACTTGAGGACCTGGAGATTCCTAGAGATAACATATTTTTTCCCATGGCAAGGGCAAATACAGTAAGATTATTTTTAATTAATAAAATAAAATAACCTGCAAATAATCAAATCCGCAGATGCTGAACCTGCAAAAATAGAGGGCTGATTGTATTATTTTCAAGTGCATCTCAAGATGCTACCTACTTTTATCTAACCAATTGCATGTTACGAAGGGCTATATAAAAGCCAAAGGCTTCACCTGTGCAAAAACCTCGTTTTATGTTCTAAGCTAGAGTAGAACGTCTAGGATAATTATGTTTGGTTCATGACACATCTGAGCATTACACGCAAGACAAGTTCTGAAGTACTGACAAACTCTAACAGTGCCAGTAGTCTTCTCCCCCATCTTCATATCTTGATTAGCATCTTGCTCCCTGCCATTTTCTCTACTAGCTTGTGTTTGGCAATGAGAGCACCCTTCAGCCAAAGAGCTGGTTTGATTTCAGAATGAGATATGACTAAAAAGAAAATACAATTTACAAAGTGATCAAAAGTTGCCACATTCAAAATCATGAAGTAACTACTCAGTGCTAGGAAATTATCCATGTTACAAGGCAACTCTTTTGCATTGCCATTAAGTAGCTCCGCTAAGAGGAAGTAGTCAAATACACAGTATATTCCCAATAATTTATTTAAATTAAACATACTATTGAGCTTATTAAAAAATTAAATAAATTGGAATTTTATGGCCACAGCGTGGAAAAACTATTCCACAAACATATGTGAAGCAAAGATGGGACAAGAAATAAGAGGTGCAGACTTGTATGTTTGAATATATGCCATAACCACTAACTGGATCCTATCCTTATGAAGAGATTCTCGCTATTTACAACAGCCTTTCCAAACTTGATTCCCTCCAGATCACAGGCGGGAAAGAAGCTAATATGTTAACTGTTAAATAATCTAAAAAACTCTACTTCTGCTGTGCTTACATTGAAAGGAAGATACTTTAAAGTATTACATTAGTTTTAAATTGGTGTTTAAATTTCTGCTGCATTACTACACTAAAATTATCACCAGAATAAAGGTGAAAAAAATCCATCCATGATTTTTACTCCTCTCCTCACCCTTGTCCCTGTTTTGAGCTTTGGAAAGAAGGAAAAAGTAGCATGAATTTTTGAAAACTTCATTTCTTACCACCTCACAAAAACATTTTCTCATTCTCCCTCCCTCATAAACTCATCTCTTTATCCTTCCATTTTCTTTACCTTAAAAGATTTGCACATGAATCCCAGCAAAAGTCCTAAATCAGAGAACTTCAAAACTCAGAACCCAGGACAGTTGGTTGCAAAGACCACAGCCTTCCAAGCAACCTAAATACTGTAATTTTCAAATACTGGGGTGCTAGAAAATGTGAAAAATAATTTTATAAAAATCCAAGAAAACAAGGCTTTGGGGTTTGGCTCTTTAGTGTTTTGGTTCATTTAATTAGTTTATAACTTAATAACTTAATTCTGGAGAAAAGTTAATTCTGAAATTCCAATCTGAATAATTCTTCCATTTCAAAAATAAGTTTCACATTTCATTGATAAACTTTCAGTTTCATTCATAATTAATTGATTTTAAGTCACTAGGAAATAATGATTCCTCCAGCTGTTTTGGGCTTCAGGTTCCTTCAGACCCAATAAGCATGGCTTTAAGTAGGGATTATGGGAGCTGTAAACCAAAAACATCTGGAGGGCACTTGATTGAAAAAGGGCAATTTTAAAATTCAGTTATGTCATCTTTTTCTTTATTGCCTTCTTATTCCTTTTACTTATCTCTTAGCTCTCCTCCAAAAATCAGCTGCCCGTCTTTTCTCCAAAACTGCTCCAAAAAGCATCTGATTCACATTGTTTATCCACATTGTTTAAGACTGCTTTTAGCTATGTTGCCCCTGCAGGCCTGTGGATATGAACAATGCCTCTCTGATCCCCTACCCCTATCCCAAATCTGAATTAGCACCTATCTATAAACACAAGCACGTCTTCTTTTAAGGCAAAGATTTGCTTTAGCTTTTAAAATTGATAAGGATCACTGGTGTCGGTTAGTTCAATAGCCTAATCAAGGATATCCCCTGGTATTTACGAAAGTGACTTAATAATTGACTTAACATATGTAAAATTCATAAGGATGAAGAGCCTTCAGACTTCTGGAATCATTTTTACTTTCTCCCTAGAGCCTCAAAAATCACCAGAATTGGAGCCAGATGCAGAGTACTGACTTGGGGGGACGGATCTATACTAAACATTTAAGGAACAGAGTGCCTCTGAGCACATGGCTCAGAACTTATTTTTTTAGTGTCTGTCCTTGTTGTTCTTGTAATGAAAATGCAATTCTAGTTCTAACCCCACCATAAGCTTTCTTCATTTCACCAGGCTAAAGAAGAAGGGGGAATCTTTTTGCTCCTGCTTTTCAAAAATGAATTGGAGGTCAAAAATCTTTTGCAAATGCACTGCAAGGGCCCAATCAATATACCCTAGTCCACCCAATATGCCTGATTAAGATTGAGTATGCTAATGAAAAAAAAATACCGTATTTGGCAGTGTATAAGGCATACCTGTGTATAAGACGCATCCCATTTATACACTGACAAATACTATTTGCTGGCATACAAGACACATCGGTGTATAAGGCGCATCCCATTTTCAAACAGTATTTGGGGGGGGAGTGAGTCTTACATGCCAGCAAATACGGCATTACAATGCTATTAAGATTCTGTTGTTGATGTTATTTCACATCATTTCTGACTTATGGCAACCCTAAGATGAATATATTATGGGTTTTTCCTGGCTAGATTTGTTCAGGGGGGATTTGCCTTTGACCTCCTCTGATACTGAGAAAATGTGACTTGCCCAAGGTCATCTGAGGGTTTTCATAGCTAAGTGGAGATTCAAACCCTGGTCGTCAGAGTGATAGCCCAACACTCAAACCACTATACCATGCTGACTGGCTGTATGGGATATTAAGTTAAAATATTTCTGTACTGTCTTTTGAAATATGCAAGGTTGAATAAACCAAAAGAACCTAAACTGCCAAATATGCTTTTTTTTTTTAAATAATAGAACATATTTAGGGATTTTCACACAAGAGTATAGTAATCAAGAAAGGTATTTGAGCAGAGATTGGAAATTCTTTCAGTTTTTAGTTTCAACCCTCTCATGAGTAGTTAACTTTAATTAAAGTAACTAAAATTGTTGTCAATTTTTTAAAAGTCAAAATCCTACAAGCATAATAGGTCTGTAGTGCAAAGTACATCTGTGTGGCAACCTACACATGCTGTAACTGCAGAAACAACTAAAACAGAGTTCCACCACAAAAAGAGTAAAGTTATCTTATCCCTCATTATATTGCAACTCTAAAGGAACTTAGTTATGCCTTAATAATGCCAATCTCTACGTTTGTTAAGTTTACAGCCCTGCTGTCCATCACCCACCTCTAACTCCAGGAAATCCAAAACCTTTGCTGTGTGCTACAAAGACCTAATGACAGTTTACACAGTCCAGAGCAATGTCAGATAGTAAAAAACTGTCTGTCACCAGAAGAACAACAGATAAGAACACTCGTTTGGGCTCCACTTCTTTGCAAATCCAATCACAACTTCACAAAGACAATTACCACAACAAACCAATGGAAAACTAGTGTCAGATCTCGGCATGGATTCAAATTCCAAGTACCCATATGTCTTGGTGGGCCACTTCAAATATCACCCAGGGTATTATGGCTGCTTCACTGCTCTGTGGCTGTTCCCAAGCCAGTTCTGGAGCTACATCATTTGAGATATATTTCACAGTCACAAAACTTGATAGCACCACTCAGCACTTGGCCAGAAGAATAACAAAAAGCAGGACTCTGCTTCAACCAACTAACATGGCCATTCCTCTGGAGAAGATTCGTACATTTTTAGAATAGTGCTGTAGAATCAAGTCATGTCTTTTTCGGCAAACACAAACATTGGTTTCTAAGGGTCAATTTCCCTAAGGGTCAATTTCCTAGTGTATATAGAACTCACTCTATCCATAATGTGTATAATAAAAATTAACTGCTGACCATGCCTATATCTCAATAGTCTACCTCAGATACCATTCATTGCTTGTACAACACAGTACAACATAATAAAGAGACAATGGGTAGTATATGTATCTGCACACATGTGCACACAGCATTTAGCATATATAGCATGTATAAATGCCTAACAATGTCAATCTATTCAGGAGTCAACCCCACTTATACATCTCCTCCCATATAAACTGTATGACAATGCAATGTAAATCAAACATTATTACAAATTAATTATCCAGTCTTTTAAAATCTTAAAATCAGGTTATTTGGTGCATTTGCTGAAGGCAATTTCATACTATATCTATATTTTTTCACTCTGATACTGCCATTCTGGCTTCAGAGAACAGGATAACAGAGTTAAGGTAGTACCTTATGTTAGATGAGTTTCTACTGGCATAGCTTGCACATAAATTAACCAATACTGTCCAGATGGCATACAAAGATAGCACACTCTGTCTAGCCTTTTTTTAGTCAAGGCTGCAAATTTATCCAAGTGCACTTATATGGAAGTCAGTGATCCAATACCAAAGCAGCTTACTTTCAAGTATGATACCTATGGGAATTATTTTCAAGTGAGTTAGTTGTAATTCTGTAAAGTATGACGGATACAATTAACCAAATTAAGTTAAGCAGTTCAAAATTACAGTAATTTTCAGTTTAATTCTTTGTCTATTAAGGCCAACAAAAGTCAAACCACCATGACTCTTAGTTAAATTGAATAAATAAATGAGATTTATTCCCTGGGAAATGCAGCCATATGCGTATCTATCAGCATATAAAGTCAGTGGAACTTGCTTTTGAGTAGACATAGATATTAAAGCAGCCATCAAATCATTTTTAAAAGCTCAAATTGCCAATTCCAACATATAATTAAAACCTATTGAAAAAAATAACCAGCATATGCCATAAATTATCACATACCAATTTCCAACAGCATTCTATAAATTTGAAATGAAGCTTTGTTTTTCCTAAAAGGAACCACAGCACAAAAATAATACATGAGGTTGCTTTCTGAATGATGGTGGCACAGGTCTGTGTAAAATTTTTAGCAGGCAGGATAACAATGTAAGGCAAACTAACAAACCTCCCAACACCTCTACAGTAACAACCACAACAAATCTTCTACTGACCACCACATCAATGCCTGAACAAATATTTCTCTAAATATTTGTCTTCCCAGGTCTTATGTACTTGCATAGGCTTGGAGCTGCAGAAAACATTGCTTCAAAATGTTCACAACCGAATCCACTCGAAAAGAGAATTAGCCTTCCACAGAATATCAGAAATGCACCAAATAGTTGCCAGATGGTGTGTGCATTCGGCATAACTCAAAAACTTCCTGCAAAGTGTTCCAAAAAACGAGGGTCCAACGACAGTCATCACCTTACCCATCTGTATACTAATACAGCTGCAAACTACACCAATCTTAAACCAGAAAGGTACATGTCTTTTCATACGTACACAGTTAAGTCAGACTGTATTCCTTAGAGGAACAAGTGAAAGCCCCTAGTTCTCAGCTGTCGCCTCCTCGATCTACAGGATGACCCCCCACAAAAAGAGGAGGGGAGGAAAAAGAAAGGAAAAGAAAAAGAAAACGCACTTTCCCCCATTTCCTTGAACAAAGAAGGAAGGAAGGATTTATGAGTCAGGGAAGTGCGGGGGAGAGTCTCTGCTTACTTCCAGTGGTCGAGACGCCGAGAAAACAAAGGCCATTTCCGCACTGCGCTGTTATAGCGCTATTATTCCACTTTCAACTTCCTATGGAATCCTGGGGTTCAGGATTCCATAGGAAGTTGAAAGTGGAATAATAGCGCTATAACAGCAGAAAGACCCAAAGAATTTCACCCGACACCAGGAAGAGCAGCTTCTAAAAAGCCCCAACAGGAGGAGTTCTTCGGCTCACCTGAGGGAGAAGTTCCTGTCAGGAAGGAGCCCTCCTGAGGGGAGAGTGTCGGGCGGCGGGGAGGGTTGGGGGCCCTCAAGGGACCTCCAGGCGTTGCTGCCCCCGCTTAGTTCTTGGGCTCCCGGCTTCCTCACCCTCCCCACCAGGCTCAGGAAAAGAAAAGGGAGGCGGGGGGGAAGGACGCCGAACTTCCAGTCCGGAGGAAGTTTAGGCGACGACCCCCCATCACCTCCCTTCCTCTCTCCGCGGAGTTTCAAGAAGAGAGAGAGCGACGAGTCCATAGGAGGCAGAAGAGACGGGGAAGCCGTTTCCTCCTATTGTACAGCCAGACCCCCCCCGCCTCGCTCTCTAATTTCTCCCCTATTCCCGGCCACATCTGGCTCTGGCGGAGGGGACCGGGCAGCCTAAAGGAAACTACTTCTTCTTCTTCCTCCTCCTCCCCCTCCCTGAAACTTTCCTCCGCCGAGCAACTCACCGGCCGTGCTCATGGTGCCTCCTCCCCATGCGCCTCGCTTCGCCGCCTGCCCGCCCCCCAGCCCCGGCGACCCCTCTCCTTAAGGCATAGCGAGCCCTTTCCGGGCTGCCGCGGCGGAGAAAAGCAGAGTCCGCGGCTCCGTTCCGGCGGCTGCCGACGCGCGCTCTTCCTCCCTCCTCCCCCTGCCGTCTAACATTCCCGCAGCGGAGAGCCGGAGAGCGACGGGAGAAGAGCGCTCCGACGACCGCGAGCGATTACGGACGGCGGCCCCCGCCCGCCAGGAGCCTCCTGCGGGATTGCAACACAGCGCCCCCTACAGGCCGAGCACCGCCATCACAAGCAAACACAGACTCCTCCGTCCTTCTCGCGGCGTCCCTCCTCTTCGGTTTCTCTCCTCCAATCAGCGCAAAGAGAGGCTCTCCTTGGTCCCTCCCTCCCTCCCTCCCTCCCCGTCACCGCAGTGGCTCTTGGGTGTTGTAGTTTTCTGGCGCCGGCGTTTAGGCCGTACGGGGGGAGATTATGCCGCCGGCGGTCGGCGGACTCGGTTTCCCATCGTGCCTGGAGAGGAAGGCACGGATGGCGGAGAAGGATGACACCGGAGTTTGACGACGAAGTGGTGTTTGAGGTGTGTGGCGTAGCGAAAGGGGCTTGCTGAGGGTTGTGGGTTGTCCGCTGAGGCCCCGGGTTTCCCTCAACGGCCCCGGGCGGCGGAACTGGGTGGGGCCGCACGGTCTGCCGGTGGGTGGGCAGGTGTGGGCCCGCCGTCTCGGCTCCCGGGAAGGGGCTCCCAGGCGGCGAGAGGAGCCCCGGAGACGTCGTTGGCGTCGACGGCTCTCCTGTGGGGGGAAGGGTCAGGTTTAAACCCCAGTAATGGCAGTTGGGGAGGTGTGGCGAAGACAAAAGGGCTGGACGACAGGCTGATAATCCCAGTCAAGTCTACTCCGAAATTAGTGGTGCTCGCGCTTCGTAAACCTGGATAACGTTGCATCCCAAGTATGAAAGGCAGAGGCATGTTTTAGTCTAGGCCAGTGGTTCTCAACCTTCCTAATGCCGCGACCCCTTAATACAGTTCCTCATGTTGTGGTGACCCTCAACCATAAAATCATTTTCGTTATTTTTATTTATTTATTTATTTATTATTTAGTTATTTCCAACATCAAATAGACTGGAAACACTGCCCTAAATCACTGCTCTGGATAGACTTCTAATGCCTAAAAACTGGTAACCCTCCCCCGCTTTTTTAAGCACAGAGAGCGTCCATCAATGCCAGAATTAAGGCAGTAGTTCTAGTTCTGAATGTTGGGTTTCCACAGTTCAAAAAGCCAGTCACTCCCAAAGGCAATGCCAAAACAGCCCACATTTTACCCAAGGCGCAGGAAGGAAAGGACAGGGAGAGAGGAAAGATGGCGGCGGCATAAGCAGATGCGTTTTGTTTCACTCCCTCCCTTAAAAGGAGTGCGGACGCTGAACATACAAAAAGCGAGGAATGCAAGGCAGTCAGGGCGAAGAACACAACACGTGCATGTGGGAAGCGCCAAGGGTCCACGCACAACAAAAGCGAGAGGAGGAAGTCATCCTGGCTATTTCTGCACTAGACTGTTATAGCGCCATTATTCCACTTTCACCGTCCTATGGAATCCTGGGGTTTGCAGTTTGAACCCCAGCGCAGGGGTCTCAGAAGCACTGCTCCCATTGGCTGTGAGGCCACCTTTTTTTAAAAGGGGGGAAGGATTGAGGAGTGGCGACCCCTGTGAAATGGTCGTTGGACCCCCAAAGGGGTCCCGACCCCCAGATTGAGAACCACTGGTCTAGGCAGTGAAGTGTACCCGAGATTTAGTGGTAATAGTTGCATTCCAATTTAAGCCTAAGAACACTTGAGGGTGTTGCTAAAAAGTATCCTTGAGAGTGATGCGTCCTATTCAGTAAAGGTGGGAGAGAGACTCTAATAAAAACACGAACAGAGGGGGGTGGGGGGAGATAAACAATGTGAATTAAGAAAATCGGCTGCTCTTGTGTATCTTTTTGTACACACAAACTATCCTCAGAGGGGAAATTAGTGATATGAGACATTACTAATCAGAACAGGATAGCTTCTTAAAATATGTACACGTTACTAATCAGAACAGGGTATCTTTTTGAAATATAGGCCATTTCCACACCAGCCGGCCCCTCTCGAAACTGCAAACCCCAGGATTCCAGAGGAGGTTGAAAGTGGAATCATCGCGCTATAACAGGCTAGTGCGGAAATGGCCATATACACATAAAGTTTAGAAATTACAATTTCGGAAAATCGGTTGGCTTCTCCCCTGCAAAAAGGTCATTATTGAAGTATTTATAATCGTCTTCATACTTGTGGTAGAACTAAACAGTGCAAATGTCTCTACATCATTCTGTTATCTCAGGCAATAGGTGTGAATGTAAATAAAATTTGAATAGATTATCCAAAAATGTGTGGCAGCATCATTCTTACACAGATGAATGTGAGAGCCACAAAGTAGATGCCTGTGTGGGGGTTGCCCTTAAGCCCAGTCCAGACGTTGCACCTGATCCTGTATGCTTGAGCTAAGCGTACAGCGTAAGCATAAGGGGGCAACCTGGGGGCAGCACATAATATTACATATTGCTGAAAGAATTGCGCTGGCTACTAGTTTGCTATAGACTGGGCTTAAGGTTTTATTGTTGAATTGTAAAGCCCTAAACAACTTGGGTTAACTGGCATACCATCTTATAGACCCTTTCACTCACTGAATTCATATGGAGAAGCCCTCCTGAGAATGCCAGATGTTCCTGGTGTCCACTTAGCAGTTGTTAGGAGTAGAGCCTTCAGTGCAGTGGCCCCTACTGTGTGGAATACTCTTCCATCAGAATTTGTCCTTAGTTTTCGATGTATGTTCAAAATCTATTTATTTGAGCAAGGCTTCCCTATTTAGCCAAATCCACCATCTGTTTCTTGAAATTTAAAAATAATTTGTTTGATGTGTATCTGTATGAAGTATATATTTTGAGTTCTCATGTTCACCACTTTAAAAAAATTTGACATAAGGGGTGTATAAAAGACAGTGAGCTAACTCTACTGTGTAACACTAAATTATAGTTTATTCTAGCAAGTGGAAAATTGTGGTTCTCATGTCACTGAGGCAAACCCCACTCTATGTTTTAGTCCAAGATACTAAATCTATTTTGGGGATTTTGTATCTTGGATAGCTTCTTTATAAGCTTGAGCAAAAATCTGGATGAGATTCAGCACTCCATTGACATTGGAGCCACCTGCTATCACTGATTCTGCTTTTGTGAGAATAAAATTTAACTTCCACACTTCTCTGCATTGGCTGTGAGAAAGAGCGTGGAAGCTTTTAGACTGTCTACAGCTCAATGCATCATCTGAACCTGGAATGCTGGTTATTTTTAATTGTGGTTTGCTTGAAACTAGCTAATTTCAAATCATAGATTAAGAAACTTTTTAAAACAAACCAACGTTAAACTTAATCATAGTTTAGTGTTCTGATAACAGATTATTGTATTTGCTGGCATATAAGATTCACTTCCCCCCCAAAAAATACTGTTTGAAAATGGGGTGCATCTTTTATACCAGTGTGTCTTATACACTAGCAAATAGTATTTGCCAGTGTATAAATGGGGTGCGTCTTATACACGGATGTGTCTTATATGCTGGCAAATACAGTAGTCTAAAACAGAAGTTATAAAGTTTGCATCAGTGCAACAATGCTAAATTACCTTCTAGTCCAGTTTAAGTATATGTTGATATTGATGGTTTGCATATAAAACAATTGTATTTGTTTCAAGTGCTTTTAATTCATCTTATATAGTCATCTTATAATATAGTCATCTTATGAAAGGCTACCATTAGCTTAAAGGGATTCCTTACTGCAACCACAACATCTTTTCTATTTTGTAATTTATTCATGAAGCATATGCCCTTACGAGAAACACTGTTCATGAACACTCATTAATGCTTTCCTTGTAGCATACTGTAGCTAATAGAAGCATTGGGCATGAACCTAGGATGGTACCAGTTCACAAAAGTATCATTTTATTTTTGCTTTGTCTGCATGTGTTAATGTCAGTTCTTTTTTTGTCTTTATATTTGATATTGTGTGTGTGGTATGTATTTTACAAGTATTTACATGATTTTAAATTTCAGGATCAATTTTACTGAAAGAGCAGTATTAATCTTCATTAGTAGGGGTAATACAGTCTAAATCACCTTTAAGAGCTTTGTAGCTTCCAGTACCTCTCTTTACTTATGTGAATACATAAAATAAACAAAGGCTGTCATTCAAAGCCATTCATAGAATTTAGTTGTTCCTTTTTCATATATTTCTTTGAAAGCACTCTTAGATTTTAGAGGTACCTGTTTCTTACACAGTTGAAAGCTTGTTCAGTTTTGTTGAAGGAGTGAATATTGTAAGATATTTTTCTGCATATCTCTTGCATGATGTCTGCATGTCAGCTAGCAGTGATGTCAATGAGAATTTTTGTAGTGGTTTTCTAATCTTTACATTCTTCAAAATTAGAGAAGGCTGATCCACCCATATTTTCTGAAATATTTGACATAATGTATATAAAAGAATTTTGAGAAACTGTCATGTATTATCAAATACATCATGATCCTTAATAATAATGAAAAAAATTATTGTCTGTAGTGGCCATAACTTATTAGGACATCATGCTTGGTGCCTCATAATTTGGTGAGAGTGTTTTTGGTTGCAGTCCAAGTTGCAGTGGCCAATTTCAAATCAAAAAGTGTAAATTACAAAAAGATGGGCTTCCTGAAAGAGGGAGGATTGCCAAAACTATTTGGAAAATATTTTTAAAGGACTGTTAGACAAGAGAAGGCTCTCTGACATATTGCTTCCAAGATTCCTGGCAGGGAGGAAAGGTGAGAAAGCAGGAGAGGGCTAAGGCGCTGTTCGTAAGATTCTGCGTGTTTTGTTTTTATGGAAAAATGGAGGGGGACTCTCAATAGTATTGTTAGTAAGATTCCTGGGATAAAATAAGAGACTTAGAAGAGAGAAACCACATAGACTTATTTTCAGGTAGTAGATGCAGACCCACTTCAGTTAGTGGTTCGAAAAGAAAGATGACCTGCAGATTTGAGTGGTGACCAGCAGATTTGAGTGGTATAAATTTTTTCAAAACTTAGATTTAATAATTTATGTGCTCAGAACAATAATGAAGCAAAACAAAACAACAGTCTTTTGAACCATGATCCTTGGCTCATGTATACTTTAAGAATTACATTTTATATGTATTTAGACATCGTGCTTTGCTATAAATGAAACATTGGAAAATTAAAAGTGGCCACATTAATAGAACCAGAGGAGGGAGAATGTATGATTCATGTTTCTGCTTCATGCAGTTTAAACAATACTAGCAAGGAAAAAGTGAATTACCAGTAAAGTGTGAAAACTATTCAAAATCTCAGGCAACTGTTGGCAGGTTGGAGATCCATATTCACCTCCCATAGTACCTTGGAGAGCCATACCCTCCCACCATGCATTCCAGTTTTTTAAAGTTTCTTTTTAACTAATTAGGGGTCATGGGCAGTTTTCCCACATTCTTAAACCTCCATGAGCAATTTTATGCATAGGAGACAGCTTTTTTCCACAAGGAATCCAACTTCCAATTTGCTTTATAGTAGTTTATTTTATAAATACTTGCTCCTGTTTTTAGAAATGTGGTTAGCTTATGTTAATGTATATGCCTAGTTTACATTCCTATCTGTTGTATTCCTACTTCCACCTTTTTTTTTCTTTCCTTGTAGTCATGTTTTTCAAAATTCAATAAAAATATTTTTAAAAACTTCAGCTTACTTGCTGGACACAAAAAAGGCAAAATCGGCTCCCCATAGATACAAAAGGGCAAAGGCTACATTGTTGTTGTTTTTTAAAAAGTTTTTGCAATAAATAATAATAATAACAACAACAACAACAACAACAACAACAACAACAACGGGATGCTTAGAGGCCTCAAATGGCCTTGGAGGAATTCCATGTGGTCTATTGGAGTATACTTTTCCCATCCCTATCATGGACCAGGGTTCCCCTTCAAGTTCTGTTTCCTCCATTATTACTTTCTCTTCACCTACCTATAGAAGTGATTTGTTATAAACTCTCAGATGCATAGTTAGATGAAAAAAAGGTAAATGTAGAGGTTAAATAAAAGAACTGCTATTCCAGTGAAATATTTAAAACAGGGGTTGGTATAGTGGAGTCCTCCAGATGCTTTTGAACCCAATAACTAGCATTTTTCACATTAGGCTGTGCTGACTAGGGCTGATGGGAATTGCAGTCTAGCAACTGTCACTAACTCAAAGAATAGTATAGATTGATTTAAGGTAAAATTAAGAAATTGAAGCCAGTCAAATTAAATGGTCAAAATAATTTAATTGAATGTTTTTGATTCTAGCTTTAGGAAGATTTTGAATGATACAAGGTTTTATTCCTTTTGAAAAAAAATATTAAATGAGAATCGGTTGTACAGGGAATAGAATCTGTTAACATGAGAGAATAACAGATAACAATGATATTTGGGATGCATGGATCATATATGTTTCCAGAATCACTATCTTGTACACATCTGAGAGGTATGAATAATTTGCTAAATGATAAGTAGGATGAAATTATGAGACAAGGGAATATGACTAAGACCTTTAAATACAGTTGCTTGGCTAGTCTTTGCAACAGACTTTTTATAATATTGATGTGCATTATTTCTTCTGAGCAGTAGCTTCCTAAAAGCCTTTAAGAATCCATTTGCTAATTCTCGGTTCGTCCTATCATATGGTAACAGGAGGAAGTGCATCGCCTTCTGATGCTTCTGATGAGGATGCTAGGAAAATGCACCCACGCAAGAGCACAGGTGCACTTTCTTTGACCGACGCTTGTAATTTTCTGAGCCAGTCACACTGGAGAGACAAGTAGACAGAAATGGGGAGGTGGAAGAAATTCTTTCAGATGCACTGGCAGAGTATCTGAGAGAGAGGTGGAATCACATTTTCCAGGAGACAAGGATTGCATTGCCTGTAAGTTGTCTGTGTGTGTGTGAGGGAGGCAAGGAAGCATAAATTTCAGATTAAACTTTGCTTTTGTCTCCAGCTGTTAGCCCAACTTCATATTGGCTTTAGGGTGGTGTATGAATATAATGTATGTACGTACATGAGGGGGAAAGAGAGAGAATGAGAGAGAGAGCATTGATTAAGGTTGTTGAGAGTATCGGCTTTTGTCATTGTTCTGGCTCCTGATTTACAGGCTTTGTTGTGGTTTTAAAGAATGATATTATGGCATTTCAATGTGTTTATATAGTTAACAGTTAATAAAAGGTTAGATCCACAGGAGATACAAGAGGGTGGGAGAGGGAGGAACTTGAGAGACCTAACAGAGAAAGGCTTAGTCATTTCCTTTGTAATGCATCAGCAAAAATTATCTGGGTGTGGCTTTGATTTTAAGGCTGTAGTAGTGAATTCAATAATTACTTACATTTGTATCATAATTTCAATTTCATTTGTTAAGGTATGTAACTGATGGGTCACTCTGCATCATAAAATCAATATATTAATTAATGCTAGAGGTGGATAATATAATAGAAAATAAACCAAGTTAAAACTGATTTTAAAATGCTGTAGTATTTTTCTATAAGTATTTTTGTTCCTCTTTTGGTGAACATCTTTGTGTTTACTTCATGAGTTGTGCTACTCTTTGCTTTTCTGTATCATAGTTTGTTTCATTTTTACTAAGATATTTGATGTTTCTGTAGATTAGGGAGTTTCTTGCTATAATAATTTTTTACCGAGTGTAGTGCTGAAAACAAGGGGAGAGAGATGGGCCCAAGATTATTAATCCTGATTGAGTGCCAGTTTTGGGGAAAGGCAGGATATAAATAAAGCTAAACATAATCACAATCACTGCCGTAGTACTTTTCCTTCAGAGCTGTGTTCTGTAATTAACATCTCATACATCTGCCCTCCAACCCAAGTTAAAAAAAAACAAAACTGAGCACCATAGTGTAGTCAGAGGGTGTGAGAGGAAACCTCTTATCCTACCCTTCTCCAGCTGTAGGGGGTATGAGCCACACCATCACACACAGGTTGTAACCTTTCTGTTACACCTACTGTACCTGCAGGCACCAGGCCCTGAGCTGTTCATTTGAACTTTAAGCTACCTATGAATGCAACCAAGAGGAAAGCTGTTGCTCACTAAGGCTGGTGGGTTGGTAGTGGTGGTAGCTGCAGGTTGCTTAAGTCATTTTGAGTACTAGGCACATGACATTTTGGGATAGTGCAGACTTTCCTGTATTCCATTTCTGATTAAAAACTTGAAATCGTATTGGCTATACAGTTCAAATTCTCATGTTAAATCCAGTTGCTACATTCCTGCAGACAGCAGAGCTCTCTAGACATGACAGTACTGTGACCTCTTGGATCCAGTAGCCAAGAGTACTGAAGTTTCCAGAGCTCCGCTCCTTTCCTTTGGATCAGTAGTATAGAACCTATATGTCCTCATTTCCAAGGCCACATGCTTGCATCATCTATTGTTTCCTTAAGCTTTACATTGTATTGCCACTTCTTCATTTGTTCAGTTCCCATGGTTCTTAATCACAGTTGCTATTCATTTCCCCCTTGAAGACTAAATCTTTCGTCTACTGTTTCCTGAGATATAGGTTATTGAGTTATCTGCCCTTTTCTTTATCTTTTAAGAATCACCTTCTGCTTTCTGCTTCCTCTGACTTTCAGATATAAAATTTTCAAGGACTTCTTCTAATTCACTTTTTTAGTTCTTAGACTCTCTTGTAGCTCTTCTTGACTCCTATATTGCTATGTTGCCCTTTCCTATTTTCCACAGAAATGGATTCATTTTCTGCAAATAGTTAATTACTTCCAAAGTAGCTGAAATGTTTGTAAACATTCCATGGCACACATTTGTTGATGCAAAGGTTTAGCCACAAGATCCTACTGCAATATAGAATAATCAATTCATAATAGGCCAATATGGAAAAAAGTTATTCCAATTAGCCTATACAAGTACTTATTGTCAAAATATACAACATAGAATTTACTGTTAACTTATTTCATCCCAACCATTAGAAACCTTTAAAACCACACAAAATATGAATTATTATGAAAAATTAAAATTAGCTATACATTTGATATAATGGCTAATCTTATTGGTGACTATTCTTGGGAGAAGAAGGATTTGTTCTCAGCAGTGAACCAAAGGGATCGACTGTTTCCTTGTGTTAGAAATAGACTCTCCCTGCCAATTCTTTGTCATTCTCTTGTTTTACATAAGAACAAACATCTGGGGTCTAAGTAGCATCACCGGTATAATTTCTTGTAATTTGTTTGTGTTTTTTTACAGAAATATTTCATCTAATATTATATGAAATGCATGCATGCAGAACAAATACTTATACATGTGTTGTACTTGAGTAAGCTGTAGTCATTGTGAGTTCAGATGTACTTCATAAGCAAGTCAGTCTAATTGTATCTCTTTTT
This sequence comes from Ctenosaura bakeri, assembly GCA_948474755.1. NCBI lineage: Eukaryota > Metazoa > Chordata > Lepidosauria > Squamata > Iguanidae > Ctenosaura > Ctenosaura bakeri. The sequence continues at coordinate 12,329 of CAOLHI010003854.1, read as the reverse complement.
ATTTTAGAATTCACCACTTTATCAGTACTTACAGGACTTGGGGCACACTGACTTTGAAAAATGCTCACCTTTGGCGCAAAAGCCAGAAGAATGTACAGCCAAAGAGGGATTAAAAGACATGGATACAAATCCCCTTCAGAAGGCAAGCGCTCTGGTGATAATTCAGTAATGCATAACCTCAAGTTAATTTTTGGTCTTTGTTTGAGCAATCCCTTTATAGTGTGTCCCTTGTTTGCACATGAGTACTGTTGAAAATGTGTATTAGTGTGCATAACAGCCCTGCTTTGAGGGCCTTTCTGCTGGTTGTCCAGAATTACGGCTTTTATAGGGTAGCTAAAGCAGGAGACAGAAACTTATTCCTTTTTGCTTGGTGATGGTGCCATGGGGAGTGGCAGGAAGATTCTTTTTGATAAACATGTGTAGACCTGTGAAAGAATCAGGAACTTTCCCACCTACCAGTTTTTAATGGAAAAATAGCCTTTCCCCAGTTTTTTTTCTGGGTCTTAACATCTCTCTCTTTCTCTTCATAGCTTGTGATATCACTTTATTTCATCCCATTTAGTTATTACAGGTGCAATTCCATATAGCAGAAATGGGGATTGTGCTGTTCTCCAGATGTCATGTGCTTGTAGTTGCCAACATTTCTTATCATTGATAGAGTTGGCCGGGGCTGATGAGCATTGTAGTCCCTCAGCATCTAGAGCACTGCACAATTTCCTCCCTGCTTATAAACATGTACCTGGAAATAAGCCTAGTTGAATTCAACATAAATTTTTGTTGAACAGACATGTAAAGATTGTGCTCTATCAATGTAATGTGGATGATGTGTTTGCCACTACCTAAAAACAACCCAGGCCCATCTAGTTTGTAAAGAGCATTTTATTTGTTTCTAGTGTTTATTCCATTGGAACAATAAAGGAGACAGTCAGGGTTGAAGTCTTGGGTGCCAGAACAGATCAGCAACTTGGAACTCAAAAGATGCAATGTGGGAGAGGAGATGGCAAATGGGAGTAGTTACGCCTATTTCTCCCTTCTGCTGCTCAGAGTCTGCCCTAAATAAACTTCTTTCTTTAAATAGCACAGCCCAGGGTAAAGGAGATGAGATAATCCATACTGATTATTTTTAAAACCACAATTCCTGCAACATGTTACAGAATGAAATTAACAACATGAACTACTTAGTTTGTCTGATATATATAGAGTAATTTGTGTATAGCTTTTTAACTTTGGGTGGTGGGAGCTTGCACTAGACCGTATAACTCTCTCCACATTTTTCACTTTGATACCAAAAACAGCGACACAGTGCTAGTTTTGCTTTCAGGCAGTTTTTTCTGTACTTGAACTTGGCCATTCCAAAGCAGAAGTTCCCATAGGGAGCACAACACTTGCTTGATGCTGCTAGGAAAATAGTAACATAATGAATAGCTTACTAGCAAAGTATGCCAAGCACAGTGAACTTGGATCAAATTGGTACTGTAGGACAACTGCTGAATTCCTGTGCTGGGGTCATATTAATTTATTTCTTGCTGAAAATTCCATCAGTTTTGTGGTGTCACCGTAGCACTTAGTTGGAGCATGTCCAAAGTAATTATTTTCTCCCTGCTTCTGAGCTCTTCCTGTTGGACAGTCCTGTTTTCAGTGGATAAGCCCTAGTTACATTTTAAACTTGGAGAAGGCAATGGCTTCTCTCAATACTTCTTTGCCCATAACTGCAGGTTGGAGGACTTTTGGTGTCCCCAAAGTAAGGAGTTAGAAAAGGGCAATAGTTAGTGATCTGCATATTCTGAAAAATGTAGTGTGATTATAGATGTGACAAAATGCAAAGGATATGTTCATGTACTCCAACAAAATGAACACATATAAAAAAGAAGAAAAAGAATAGAAGCGGTAAAACACTGGTTAGATAAGAATTATAAAATCTAGTATACAGTGAAAATGTTAGTAGCTATCTGTTGATCTAAAGTTCTAATTTTAGTTCTTCTCTTTTGCTTCTGAGACATTTTTGCTGTACGGTAAAGCTGCTGAAGAACCACAATGTATTGTCAGCATTGTACCTACAGCAGCAGAATGATACATTGTGTTCCTTCCCTAGTATTTCCTTCTTTATGCAAAATTAGACGCAGGCAGGATTTGCAGGTGATAATCAGCACACAAAAATGGGCTCTTCAGCTGACCTCCTGTCCCCATCTACTCCCTCACAATTGTGCTCTACCCAATTTTAAAACTGGTTTTCCATTGCTAGACGTTGAATCTTGGCTATGCATAGAGGCAAGGCCCAGAGATAACCTGCCAGAGGCTCTACATCAGGGCTTTCCGAATGATGTGCTGTAACACATTAGTGTGTCACCTGAAGTGTGTACACGTATCACCTACAATCTTGGAAATGTATATTATTATTTATAAATCATATATTTTTAAAAATATATGAAAGATTTTCATGAGATATGTTGTGTCCCTCTACATTTTGTTATTACAATGTGTGTATGTGGCTGTATCTCTTATCAGGGTTAGTTTAATCTCCAGTTTGCTAGTAAAACTGTACTGTGTCGTGAAATGATGCATGTCTGCAAAGTGTGTCACCAACATGAAAAGTCTGGAAAGCTCTGCTCTAGATTCTTAAGCTTCTGCCTTGATTGCGGGTTTTGCTTTCAGAACTCACTTTTTGATTGAAATATTTCGTTGCTATCCATAGGCAGTAATTTCAAATAGAAAATAGCTACAATTCTTACACTGTTGGGTTTTGCAGCTACAGTTCTGAACAAGACCTTTCAGATGCTTTGCTTTTACAGTTCTGTATAGGATACTGTATTTCTAGCATTTTCACTAGTACTGAACAACAATTAATATATATTTAGCATACTTTGGAGGCTGCCAGTGCTAAGTTTAGAAGTAGTTCCTGTATTTACAAGGAAACCCAGCAGGCAACTTCCTTTTTATTCTGTCATATTGCTGATAGGTACAGTACCATGAATCATAATTGCTTATTTTCAAATGATGTCTATTTCGTAATTTTTTCCCTTAAAAATTACTGATGATTGTTTGTTCAGTAATAAACACCACATATGATGTGTTTGCATTTGCTGGACAGCTGGAGATGTCTCCCCAGGTCGTATACACACAGTTATTTTAACACAGAAAGGGCCTTATAAAATTACTTATCCCTGTCTTTTGGGGATCAGTGTACTTTAAATGCATCCAGTTGTAAGCGTGTTCAAAATATGATGAACATCAGGAAGCAGATGTGTATGACATTTGGAAAAGCTACTATTGCTATCTGTGGGCTGGTTCACTTAGTGACAACACTCATTCAGTATCTTGGGGAGTGCAGAGGATTTCCTCTGAGCTTGCAAACAGGTGGGGCTTGTGTGGGGGCATTACTGTCACTTCCATGTGTGAGCCATATACATGGCAATTAAGATTTCTGTGACAGCAGAGCGCTCTTAATGAGTTACTATTCAATAGGAACGGAAATTGGATGACTGCGGCCATTTCCACACTATACTCTTATAGCACAATGATTCCACATTCAACATCCTATAGAATCTTGGTGTTTGTAGTTTAGGGAGGGGCAAACCCCAGGATTCCATAGGATGTTGAAAATGGAATCATCGTGCTATAAGAGTGTACTGCGGAAATGGCTTGTAGGTACCTTCTGGCATCATCACTTTTATTTATTTTTATTTATTTGGTCTAAAATACTTTGAATCTCTTTTTACTACTGCATCCTCACAAAACATGTGAATATGGTCAGATTCAAGATGATAACAGCCATAGCAGCAAGCATACAGAATACTTTATGAAGTTACTTAGTCATGCAAGGTATTTATGAATTCACTTGAGAGAAGTTTAAAACAGAATGATCTTTATTGATCACCTGAATGCCTTGAAAGAGTAAGCAAATATTGACAGGAAAGGAGTTCTGCAAGTTTTGGGTCCATAGCTGAGAAGACTGCATCTCTTGCAAATTACAGTTAATGAACTTAGGTATTTGAAGAGGACCCGCTGATGTAGATTTTAGTATATGGATAGGATTATATGAGTGAAGGTGTCCCTTTGAATAGCAACATATGGTGATGGCCTTTAGGTGATGAGACCGTAAGATGTTTGTTGAAGTTTTAATTCAAGGATACTAGCTTGCTGTCAGCTAGGTTTTTTTCAATATACAGCATGGCTATACAGCATGGAAGAGGAGAGCATCTAGGCACAATAACTAGTAATTGCAGTGTGCAGATAAAAAACAGGAAAACTAGTTAGCAAGCAAATTAATGCTTTCAGTAATTTCACTGGTGCACTATTAACATTTAAAAATTTAATTGACTTACATTTAATTAAAATAAGAACACCATATTTATATTTGCTTATTTTACCAATGCCTTAGAAGCCAGGCAGAGGCTGATTTGAAAGCAAATTGATGACAATATGTTTAAAGTTAAGCCCATTAACAACTTGCGGTTTAACTGGGTAATTGGATGAGAAACCTGCAGTTCATGGGCACTTTAAGAAGCTCAAATAGAAATCCTTCCCCTGAGTCAGTACTCAGCTGAACATTCTTCTGACTGTGTATGTTGAAATTTTAAAAAACATTGAACCTGAACCACTTTAATCATCAGTGCCCCTTTGTCTAAAGAAAATGAAGTTCTTAACGCTAGTTAGCTGATTTAATTACATTTGCCCTTGATCTGACTGACCTTTTACTTTCATAATTTAGATTCTCAGTACCAATTTGTAAGTCCTGTTTATATGGCTGCCGAATTGCATTTTGGGGAAACCTGCATTTGGACTGTAACTAAAAGTAACCTCTCTAGCTTTACTGCAGCAAGTTTAGATGAAGGATGTTATGAAAAAGGAGTAATCATGAAAGCTTCTCAATCAGAATCCTTTGTTGTGAACATAAAATACTTGTGGAACATCTCATCTACTTACAGATTTGAGTAGAATAAATATTATAGTCTAAGCACACTTTTCTACATTAAAATGGCAGAATATATTATAATGTAGAATATAGATACTCTGAATAGAATAAAACATGATCTGGCTTGTGTGTGAAATTCGTCACTAACATTGCCAGTGGAATAAAATCTAAAGATGTCATGAGAAGATCTATGAACAGTTCAATAGGTTGTTGAACAATGTAGCCTAAATCCAATTGGTAGTCTCAGTGAGAGTAGACATTGAATCAGTGGGATTTACACAAGTGCTGACTTAGCATTCAGGAATTCACAACAACACAGGAGGGGGCAGTTTTCTACTCCCCAATACCTCCATAGGTTGCACACAAACAAAGAGGCAGCAATCCAACATCCCCTCAGCTAGCTGAAGTGCATGCAGCCTGACATTATGTTGAGCTGTGTACCTTTCTTCTGACTTACCAGGAAACACTGGAACTCCCCCTGCACAGCTGTTCCTTGCTCTGGGGGATGCAGACAGGATTGCAATAACATTTGGCTACATCCCCATAACCAGACACCAAAATGATGACATTGCCACTGAAACCCCTGGAGGACTCCAATGAATTTCAGTGTTGGTGTCATCATTTTGCATCTGGCTATAGTCAGATGCTTTGCAATCCTGTCTGACCCCCACAGAGCAGGGATTGGCCATGTAGGGTAGCTTGGGGGGGGGGAATACTAAACTCCCACAGTGCCTGAAAAAAGGAGATCTGCACATGTAAGGAAAAATTATGTGTGCAAATGTTCCTAACAGAATACTGGCCTCTTCTTTTCCCTCCTCTTCTCATGCAAAATGACAACAGAGGTGACATTGTGTCACTTCCTGTCACATTTTTTGGGGAAAACAGAGATAAAAGAAGATATATGAGGGGTCAGTGGGTTCTGAGAGGATTTGGAGGAGTTGGGAAGGTTTTTTTGTTTTTGTTTTTTTGGTTTGGAGCTTTAGGTGCAATTATTGACCATTTCATAAAAGATAGCACAAATGAAACTTAATATTCACTTTTTCGCAGATTGGAAATCAGCTGACTGATATCATCTTTGCACAAAAATATGTGTAAAACAAAGAGCGACAAAACCTCTAATTTTCTGGCATAAAAACTTATTTCTTAACATTTCTTAATTTCTTAACATCATTTTCTCATGTGCTTAGGTGAAACTGAGTAAGTGAAATATGTTCTTGTATTTTTAGGAAAATTGCTTGTACTCACAGACTACTTTTTTTTTTTTTTTACAGAAAAACATCTTGTCAAACCTAGCTGAGAGATTTGCCAGCTGGTTTCCTTTTTTACCACATAAGAAAAAAGATGATATGCTCCACCAGTTGGTAAGCATCTTTCATTACTAACCCACTCTCCTACTAAAACAGCTCTCCTATTTCCCCTAATAATTTGATTCATTTAACAAGGAATTTTCTTCCACTTTAAAAAAAAAAAACTTAGCTTAATAGTTCATTGTTTTATATATTATGGAGTGAATGAAAGAATCTGATCTTTAAATCTAAATGTTAACTTAGTTAACAAAGTCTCTGACAAGGAAGCACCTTTTTACATAGTTTCTCTCCCCTTCTCTCTCTCTCTCTTTTTTTACCTGCCTTTTTTCCCCTCTCAGCCTGCTCAGCTTATTTTTCCCCATTTCGGCTCACTTGCTACCATGCACTCCTCATCTAGGAGGACTGGGTTACACTTTTCAAAAGATTCAATTTTTGAAGGGTTTTGGATTTTGAATTTTTGGACAAGGGAAGCTCAATCTGTACTGACTACATTACAGCCACATTGAATTAAAAAACCCCATCTATCTTCAGATGTTATTTTTGATAGAAGTGTTACCCTGTTCTCTGGGGGTCCCGGGAGGGGCGCCTGAATAACCAAACACAATAACACAACCTGGGGAAATTAGCTGGAGCGCTCACTAAAGCTAGCGAGAGGCAGGGTAACTTAGCAGGGATCTTGCAACCCAGCGTCTACGGGGTCAGGTCAGTCAAGCAGTCAGACAGGTTTATAATAGCAAAAATTATGTTTTATTAAAAGACAAACAAACAGTAAAGACACCACAATCACACACCTAATGGAAGAACTGGAAATAAGGATTTTCGGGGGAAATGGGTGATACGACACATTTTTCGTAGTCCTGAAGAAGCTTGAAGATGGTAGGGAAGAAACTCAGCGTGGTTCGCCGAGGGAGCTCGCCAGACAAAGTGACAGCAAGGCGGGATGGAAGTCCAGAGCAATCCGGGGTTGAGCGGGCTCAGTTACTGGAACTGAGGGGACGGCTCGCCAGACACAGCAGCAGCAAGGCTGGATGGAATTCAGGAGCGATCCGAGTTGGTCTCGGAATCGGGGGGTTTATATAGGGTGAATTGTGACTGCAGGCCATACCATACTTGGTGAGAACAATGCGAGTTTGGAGCGGGACAAAGCTTTGGAAAAGGTCAAGTTTAACATGATCGGCTTAGCGCTGAATCAACAATAGTGTAGCCAGTATGCAAATACAAGGTGCTTAGCTTGGCTTTGTAAGACTGTCGGCTCGGAGCCGGGCGCCTTTGTTAGTGTCGCGCTTAAGCAAGAGGGTGTTTGCAGGAGAGATCCCTGAAGCAATGGAATGGCTCTGTTCTGCCTGCCTAGGTGGAGAATGGAATGTCCAACAATTACCGGCCGCGCCTGTTTACATGCTTGTCCGAAGGCCTCGCAAACACGTGGAGCGGGGTGGCAGTGGAGGGCCGAATGGATTTGATATCAAAAAGAGATATCATGTACTATCACCGGGTAGGCCTGGGCTGAAGTAACAGAAGATTTTGATAGAAGGGATTTGATAGAATTTTATTAAAACTCACATTGCTTTGTATTCCACCACCATTTAAGGTGCAGTTAATTTTCTGTACTTCATCACACTATTCATAAGCAGAAACAGTTTAAGGTAAGATGCAGCTAAGTGGCCACTATCAACAGTGGCTGTTCCCAGGCTGTGGAAATTCCTGATAAGAAAAGATTAGGCAATTCTCACCCTTTTGCCAGCAAGGAATACTATTTGCTATTGCAAGGGTTTTTAATTAATGGGTGTTATATTTTGCAATAGTGCAATTATTCATGTGTGTTTTAATATTAAAATTATTTGTGTTTTTATTGGTATCTATTAAAATTCATTTTGGTGAGAGTTTATTTGACTCCCAGTCTTTTAGGAATGGTTGAATATAAATCAAAATAAAATAAGTAAATAAATAAGTAGATGGTTCCCACAGGATCGTGAAGCCTTTGGCATGATCCCTAGTTCCCAGACCCTTTAACTCAGTTTGTAACTGAGCCAAAACATGTGCAAGTTAAGCTACCAAAACCATCATGTATGAAGACCCTGTGAGCAAGGAGGGGAAACAAAGTTATGGTTGGAGCCTTTTGTTGTATTTGTCCAACTCTGCCTGGTGTTGTTATTGGGCTTGAACCATATTGCTCCCTTGTTTATCCCTGCTTTTATTTCCATCTTTTCTTTATTGCTTCCCATGTGTTAAATTTCAGATAATGAGCTGCTTGGATCAGGGTCCTATCCCCTTTACGCCAGACATATTGATGGTGCTGTCTACATACCAAATAATAATAAAGATCTAAGCCCAGCTTAGATTAGACCCATTGAAATGAATTGGTCTTGTCAGTCACAACTAACTTAAGTTTCATTGATTTCAGTGGATCTGTTCCAGATAGGATGAATGTTGAATTTAGCCCATAGAAACCTTTACACTGTGACAAAAGGGAGTTTGATTGGACAAATGCTTATGTATGTGAAAGTGCTCAGCTAACTCTCTTGTTCTGAACCATTTATATTAAGGATGTTGGTTTTCGCTCAGAGGCTCTCTGCACCATCCTGCAACAGGAAGTTCTGCTACAGGAGGATGTTGAACTGATTGAGCTGCTTGACCCCAACATCCTGTCTGCAGGACAGCCCAAGCAACAGGAACATGGACATCTTCCAACACTACACTCCCTAGCAACTCCTAATATTTGGTATTGGCTTGAGCTGTATGCATGCTATAGGAATATACTACTCGTGCTGTTAAGAGAACGGATCTTTTTCTTTGCATACATGACCTCCCAATAAATGCGAATTATTTTTTATTTCTGAATATCATTAACAAATAATAGTAGTAATACTCAGTGCCCTGTTTCATGACTTTATCGTTATCTTTACCTTTATGTTTTTCTTGTTAACTTTCAAGGCTCTTTTATATTAACTTGTACAATGTGCTGCAAGAATATTTTTTTCTTAACATTTTGGAAAGATCCATGGCATGTGAGTTTGGAGAGGCCCACCTATAAACACTGTTATTCTTAGTCATGTTAACAGCAGATTTTGTCATCTGTTCATGCACTGATCTGATCCTCAGTAATGAGACAATTTCCACACTACACTTTTACAGCGTTATTATTCCACTTTCAACATCCTGTGGAATCCTAGGGTTTGCAGTTTAAAAAGAGGCTGTTGAGGCTTCTCTCTAAACTGCAAACCCCAGAAATGGCCCTTGTTTTTTTGTGACTCTTCTCTTCTATAAACCATTTTCTCAAGGAATGTACTTTGCAGCTATTTGAATACAGTTTGCCCTGTCCCATTTGAAAAGGATAGGAAAGGGGTGAGCAATACGTGGCCTGCAGGCTACATGTGCCCCCCCATGCCATTCTTATGCCCACCAGGATCCCTCAGGGCTATTTTTTTCCCCTCAAAAATTATTTTTTCTCAAAATTCTTCTAAAACTTTAAAAAATCTTTTCCCCCTTCAGAATGCCCAGAAATGATCTGTAGGGGTTGCAGAGGGAATTTCCATATGCTTGGAGTCCACCAGATCCTTCCCGTGGGTCAAAATGAAATCTTGTGATTATTTTTTTTTAAATGTTGTGCTTCAGAATGTCCCAGAATAACCTAGGCCAAAACCGTGTCCCATAGAGGGTTTTGGGGGGCAAAAAAATTATTTTGTTTTAGCAGGAGCAGGCAGATCATCTTCTAGAGTTGGCCACCCATTTTAGGACTAAAGAGAGGAGGGCTTTAGTGCTTTACAGACTCCCTGCTTTGTCTGGATTTTGCTATGTTTATTTAAAACAGTTCTGTTCTTGTCTTCTGGGATGTTCCTTACAAAAGGCCAGATACGGAGATTGTTTAATGCTTTGTTCTTCAGCTAATTTTGGGTAATTCTGTCTCTTCTTCTTATCTGCTTCTTTCATTGTGATGTAATCATATTGTGAAGTTTGATGTTAGAAGAGTCTGACTTTGGTAAAAGTAATGGAAAAATAAAAATTTCTCACAATGAACAAGAAATAAATAAGATGTATTAATCCAAATTCATTAATTGATCCAGGTTTCATATCAGAGATATCTGTTCCATGTTCTTGCAGAGACTTGTAGCTTTCTGGTCATTTTTCAAAATAACATTTTTGCAGACAAAAGCAATAGACACCTGGAGTGAGCAAAACCTGCTACTAGGCATAATTGTTACGTGGTTTATGAAAAACAACAAGCAGGCAATTTAGAAAAGCTGCTTAGAAAGAGGTCTTTTGGTTCCAGCTATAAAAAAAATACAGTATAACCTTAGATTCAGGTTGAATAAGTTACAGCCTGGAAGAACAAAAACTACATTAGTACTGCAAGGTTTGGTGCATTGTCAGGTTAGTATAGTACAGTTGCATGCTGAATGTAAGGAGTTGGAGTCATAGGCAGCAAATGCAACATTTCAGACGAGTTCAGGAGGGGGCTGAAAATCCAATCCTGCTTTTAGTTTGTAAAATTAGCACACTGACACTATAACTATATATTAAGACTGGCAGGGCTCTTTTTAAATATTTTAAAAGAAGAAGATTTTCCTATACAAAGTAAAGCCAAAATTAAAAATACTGTTAACCTATGTCTTGGTTGCTACCCTTTGTTCTGTGGGCATAAGATGCATTGTTGCTTCATTGCAGCTGTTCTAAAATCCTTGATTTCTCAGTTGCTTCCTATAGGTAGCTTTTACTCTGCTCCAATAGGAAAAATAATTTTGGCACTAGCCAAGTCAATGATAATTCTGTATTTTCTTATTTTTGTGGACATTACCCATTCTTTCATACATGAGTTGTATCTGTGACTTCTCTAATTTGTCTACCACACTGGAAGACATAGATGAATCCATTTCTTTAAACTTCATTGGGTGGAATGCTACTTCCACATCTTGACTTGTATCTCTGGTTCTCCAAGGCCAACATGTTTTCCATGCTTTTTAAAATTAAAAAGTGGAATTTGAGTTGGCTAACAATAAAAAATATAGCTGGCTTGTCCAGACCCTTAGTGAAACTCAGGATGGTGGGTGATATGGAATCTTTATGTGTTTCTCATTTCTTTTCCTTTACTTGCTTTCAGGGATATTTCATTATTCTTTGTCTTCATCAGCACCCTGATTATGCTTCCTTCCTTATGGAATGGATTCCTTGGACTGGTATGGGGAATAGGCCTGTTGGGTTACATAAGCTTGAGAGGTTTGGACACGTTGAGGACAGCCAAGCTGCAAATGTCTCTAAGAAAATGCCATCTCCAACTGGAAGATATAGTAGCAAATTGCCGGGCATTCACTAACCTTGTGAGGAAAGCTCTCCGGCTCATTCAAGAAACTGAAGTCATTTCCAGAGGATTTACTCTGTAAGTCTGAAATTTAGCTTTGTTTAAAAAAATTAATTGGTTCATTCTCACCTGTTGAAAGTTACATTGTTTTTGTACACACACATGAAATAGCAAGAATATCTTTTTGGGGGGGGGTTCATTTTGACCTTTAGCACAATTTTCTAGCTACTTAAAGCACTTCAGTAAAAGGAAATTGCAAACCATATAAATACTGTTTCATAGGTACTTGTTGTTTATATGTACTTTTGTTGGTTGTATCTGTAAGGTAGAGCCAAACAGAGGTCAGTAGTCCCAATTTAGGGAGTAACTTCCTTTGTAGTTGGTACTGAACTGTGAAGAATATTAAGGAGATATATACAAATAGATGCATATCTCTTCTAAACTTTCAGATGAAGGAGCTATGCTGTTTCCAAACTGCCTGTTACCAAGTTTTCAAAAAAGACTGATCCCTTATACATATCTTATGCATATGATTTTCATACATATTAGAGCCTGGAAACATATTTTGTTGGACTGTAATTCGCAGTCACTGTCCATGTTTGCTGAGGACCCTGAAAGTTGTAATTAAAAACAAAAATGGCATATCTACGATGTGAAGGGAGCAGAGGTGTATATGTTTTATCTGGGCCCAAGTAAGCCAAGTACAAAAAAAAAAAAGATTTTCTTGGATCATTTCTCACTTACATAAGAGAACTTATTCAGTATTATTTCCATTATTCAAAACATTTTTGTGCCAATTAATATTCTTCAGTGGCAT